>CAOLHI010001163.1:0-428153 GCA_948474755.1 Ctenosaura bakeri
CTCCCACGACCACCACTGGAGCCTCTGCCTCGGGCGCCTCTTCCTCCTTCCTTGTCCAGCAGACAGTCCTTTCTGAGATGAGAAGTGGACCCGCATCTGAAGCATCTCCTGGCAGCATTGGCTCTCACTAGCCCCTCTGGCTTGGACTCACCAGCCTTGGCAGGTTTTCTCCTGGATCCTGGCTTGACAGCAGCAGCTTCCAGGGGACCTCTCTGGGCATGCCTCTCCTGCTCCTCCAGCAGGTGAGAGGAGACATAGGACACGGTCAGGGTCTGCTCTGGAATGGTCTCCATGGTGGCAACTATAGCATCCGAACTCGGGTCGAGGGAACATAGAATGCAATAGGCCTTGTCAACTTCTGAAAGAACTCTCCCTCTCTCACTTAGAGCAACAAAAATATTGGCCATGGTCTGCAAATGCTCCTCAATTGACACGCCTGACCTGAGCTTCATTTCAAAAAGCCTTTTCATGAGTGAGGGTTTGCTCCCTGCAGTTGTACGGAATACACGGCACGCAGGGCTTCCCAGCAAGCATGGGGAGTATTCAAGTCCCTGATGTAGACCAGCTGGCTGTCTTCCACAGCTAGGAAAATGCTGGACAAGGCTTTCTCACGCATCCTGGCAGCTGCAGCCACGTTGGTAGGGAGGACTGGCAGAACAGAAACGGCTCCCCAGATGCCTTCCCTTCGGAGATACAGCTCCATCTTGACAGCTCAAGTGAGAAAATTGCAGCCATTCAGCCTGGTCAAAGGCAAGCCACCCTCTGCACTGGCATCCATAGTTACTTAGCCCCCGACTCTGGTTGTCCTGCACTCACCAGCAGATGAAGCCTCGGGGATCACCAATAGACGAAGTGCAGCTGCAAACAGGCATTGACAAACTTGGCCTCAGAACCACTCAGGCACAGCGAAGTAGCACAGCCGGCACAGTGAGAGCATGAAGCTGGGCCCATAACCTGTTGGCAGATTCCAGGGGACATGCTGTATGCCAGCATGGCCCACACAATGCCTGGGCTTCAAAACAGGCAGACCCAAAAAATCATCACAGGTTCATAACCAATAAAGTCCGGAACTGAAGCCAAAGTATGGGTGCAAAACTAAACTAGTGTTTATTTAAGTGACATAGGTGAGTAACATAAAGACATCAGAAAGCTAAGAAAAATCGCTTCTCTCTCCTCTTACAGCATGATGGAGAGAGAGCAAAAACAGCAAGCAGGCAATAAGTGTGCTAGCACAGACAGCGCACAGCAGCACAGCACAATGAGTGAGTTCTCACACAGCAGGTAAAGCTATCGAAGGGATGTTTATCCAAACAACCCCAGATTTTCCCATAGGAACTCAGAAGACAAGCCAGATGTCTCTTATCACACTGGCTGGGTCAGTTTGACCTGCCCATTACCATGAACACGAGACAGCAGAGGAACAAGACTCAAATTTTAACCCTTTAGTCAGGGAACTGGAAGGCCTGACACTTTAACAAATATCCCCTATCATCTGGCAGCTTCTGTGTAAAACATTATCTTATAAAATAATGCAAATATAAAACATATACACAGTATTCATTGAAGTTCAGCAAAGTTCTGGCAGAATACACAGCTGCAAATGGCAACTTAGATACCTCTAATCACAAGCCTGAATGTTTCACCTAGAAGAACATATTCAAAGGGCTTATCGTTCTGCAGAAGTGCTAATATAAAATAAACAGGTTGTGCTACAACCAGCTGAAAACCACATTGTGATTTAAGGGGGGGAAGAGGAGGAGGAAAACAACCAGCCTTCACTACTGAAATGAAAATGTTTCACTTCATAAAAATGTAACAATGGCATTTCCAAGACAAAGTGGCACCCAGGCCTACATGAGCAAAAGCAGTCTTTGTACAAGGGCATTAAAATCATATGACTTGTATCCAGGGTGCCTGAAAGGCCATATTCTCCTATCCAAGCATGCCTGGGCATTGAACTCTTCAGGGAAGGACCCTCTCTCCCTCCCACTAGCATCAGAGATATGTCTGATGAGGATGCAAGAGACAGCCTTCTTAGTAGTTACTCCCTGATTGTGGAGCCCCTTCCTTGTTTCCACTTGTTGGGAGTTAAAGTTTCCCAGGATGTTAGTCCTTTGGGGAAATTGTATGAAAACTCAAACTGTTAGGAATAAGCCTTATTTTAGCAGCATAGCAGAAAAAGCATGTCCCAATCTCTGTGTGGCTTTCCTTAACCAAGACTGACTTAGAAAGCAAAACAATGCAGGCAGTTTCAGGTTACAAACTTTCAGGTTAGAAAGTTTACTAATGAATTTTACAATTACATATGCATTGGAGAGACTAGATCCTGACTAGATAACAAAAGATTAGTTAAGATAGTAGCTTCATTCTTAATTCGCCATCTTCTTAAGGTAGAGGTGAAGCATGGTCAGAGAAAAGGTTGCAGAAACAAAAATGGCAAGGAGGGCAGAGAGAGAGATCTAAGAAATGTGGACTTTTATGTAAGGCCAATGATGCAAGGTCTGTCTTGGATCACATGGTCTGGTCACCTGGATATCATAGCCATGGGTTTAAATAACACAGAGCTAGAGTTGAGGCTTTAGGCGAAAAGGCAAAAGGCTTTGACATACAAAAGGAAAAAGAAATTCTGTGCTAGCTAAGATCCACTTTCCCTAGAACAAGAGGAGGGAGGAGAGAAATGCCAGAATTTTCCACCAGCACTGATAGGAAAATATTACTTAGGCATGGCTTTAGCACTTGACTGAATGAATATAGCAAGTAGATGCTATTTGTTGCAACAAGTAGATGCTGTTTGTTATTAATTGTTCTTTATTTAACTAAAAACACCTCTACTGTTAAACTGGTTTCAATCCAGTAATGTTTTAATATTATAACTTGTTTAATTCTAACAATGTAACTCCAAAAAACCCCAAATAATTCTTTTTCTATCCTGACTGGTGATTATGACAGGTTCTGGAGAATTATAATTTAGTGTTCAAAGCTTGCTTGTTTTCTTTGTTGTTTTCATCTTTTATTTGCTTTCAAGTCTTGCCTTCTAGATTTCAGTCCTACAAGCAGGTACTGTCTTTTATTTGTACGTTCATTTGTACTTTCATGTTAGACCTTTTCCAGTGAGGAATGGGGTAAAAATTAAATAAATAAATAATAAACCATGATAGTATTTGTGTGAACAGTACTGAAGACTGAAATTGGCACATACAGTTAGTTCCTGTTTGAGAAGATAATAATTTGTTAACATCTATTCACCCACAAAGGAAAAGACAGATTCAGCTTTTACAATATGGGTCTCACAAATTCATCCTACAATCCTTTTTTTATCTCTTCCTTCCTTACAATTTATAAATCTACTTAGCAATGACTACAAGATAAAGAAACACTCCCTCTAGATACTCAATAACACCAGTAGGTGTTTAAAAGAGAGAAAGGGTTGCATAGGTCTTTCTGTGTGGTGACATTGCTTTTTCTGAACACTATTTTCATTAGAACTCTAATTCAAGTGCTACAAAAGAAAGTCTGCCTTCCTCACTCTTATCAGAGTACTTCAACTGCCATTTTAGTCTAAGTGTGTTCCACATGTCAAAGAGGGGAGCTGTCTGAATGATTTTAAACATGAATCTTGAAAATTCATTATTTGATGGGTGCAGTTCTCTGATGTCTGCAGCCTCATCTAAAATGCAAACGCTCAGGTATCTTTGACTGGTATGTTCAATAAACAGATGCACATGTTCTCTCCTCCACTCGTTTCAGTGACAGTTGGTGGCTCCTATATCAGTGGAGTAGTAACTCTACTCAGAATTTTAGTCCAGACTTTAAAGGAGCCATCCAGGAAGCTGAAGGTATGAGAAGGTAGAGTTCAGAACCTTGAAAAGCTCTGTTTAAAATTCAGATTAAAACCCATAGTGGATTCACTGCTCCACTGGCATGGGATCCATTAGCCACTATTAATTAACTTCTAGGAGGGGTCTAATGCCACATGTACCTGAAAAGGGTAAAACATAAAGCCTAGAAACTCCTTTATATGTGCATAAGGAACTGTTTAAGTATAGTAAGTCACAGAGATCTCCAGTACTCTGCATATGAATTTATTTAAAATATTACTGTATTTTAAATAAACTGCTTCTCCAAGGCAGTTGAACCCAAACCATAACCTGGATGTGTTGGTTGCCTGGTTTAACTGATGCTACTAATATATCTTTGCCTGGCTTTAAATGATTTTTCCCCCTGTATTTGCTGCTGAATTTCAATGGAAAACAACTACAGTTCACTCAAATTCCCAATCCAAATGAAGTAATCTTTTGCTTTTAAAAAAAATATTTCTTCGTACCAATGCAGGTTGTTAAAGTAATTTCATATTCATATTCACCGTTCTCATCCTGCTGATGGAAAAAGGATGGAAATTGGAAACAGACAATGTCACCAATGCACTGGCAACAGAGTAGCAACACATGCTAATAAAAAATGTTATCTCTGCTAAAGAAAGATAGTCACCATATGCAGAGACAGAACAAGACTCCAGTGGACCCTCAGTTATGTCATAAAAATGAGTCCCCTCTCACAACAATCCATTGTCCACCATGTTGCCATAAACTCCACTGCCACCAGTTACTTACCTTCTTACTTTCATGCATGGAAGGACTAAATGTTTGTTTTAAATTGTTCCCACCTCCAGTTTGCTCCTGAAATCAGACAGTGAAGTTTTTGCAAGGTGCTTTGCAAGTGCTGGGAATGCATATTGCCCTACCCTGTCCTATATCGAGCTGTACATTCACCTATATAATGAACAGACATAAAATGGGGATGGGGCAAGGGAATGCACTGAGGCCTTCCTTGATAAATTAGACAAAAGAATTTCACATGTTTAACACAAAGATCTGAGATGGATTTTCTAAAATGTTTGGCTAAACATACTCACATAGCTCCCAAATATGGAGGGGACTTATCTCCACTTTATTCATGTTGTGAAAATGCCTTCATGGACCTCCTAAGAATATATAAGGTGTGAAAATTAAAGCAGTAGCCTCATTTCAGGTTCTACCATCTTTCCCTGGAACATCTAGTGAGAGAAATGAGCTATAGGATGCTGTCACACTGTTATTTTTTCATCCCACAGTGGCACCTATTATTGATTGTGCAGGAATGGGGAAATAATCCAATGTAATCACATCACATCACATTAAGTGTTTGTTGAATTGTCACAGAAATTTGGATATAATCAATTCACCTAGTTGAAAGCATGTCTGTTATTTGAAATATTAGCAACACAAACTTACAACCTTCTTGAACATCTCTATTTTCACTTATTTGTGTGCTTGTTACACTAAAATGTTATCCTGCTTTGGGAGGGAGCCTTGGTGGCACAGTGGTTAAATGCCAGTATTGCAGCCACAAGGTTGTGAGTTCGATCCTGCTGGGCTCCAGGTTGACTCAGCCTTCCGTCTTTCCGCAGGTTGGTAAAATGAGTACCCAGCTTGTTGGGGGCAATTAGCTAACACATTGTAAACCACTTAGAGAGCACTTAGCTGATAAGTGGTATAGAAATACACTTGCTATTGCTATTGAATTGCTGCTGACTTAGTAAAACCATACAACTATAACAATAACATCAATGTTACAAACATTATTATGTAAAGAACTTTTGTTGTCAATTTCCATCAAGTCAGCTTCGACCCATGAGAGATCTTCAACATGGCGTTTTATTAACAGAGGGCTGTGGCTTCTTCAGTTGAATCTATCCATTTTTTAAGGCAGTCTTCTTTTCCTACACCCTTCCACTTAACCTCTAAAACTTTTATAATGAATCATGTCACTTTATGAGACATCCAAAGTATATTTATAGTGTACTGTAAACAATGTACATTTACAATGCTATATACAACTTCCACTAGCAGTACTACACGTTCAAAAATCAAAATCATTACTGTTTTGACATCTTGTGTTGGCTTATTCTCCACAAAGCCATGACATTTGAAGCTAAGGCTGATGCTGCATTATGATGTTCTGAAAAGTCATAAACTGTGTGTATGTACCCTTCATGCACCCACACCTTGCCTTGTTCTTTCAGTTTGTAGTCTATATTAGGAAGATGGAGTTCCAAGAACAAACAAAGATGGCCACCTGACCTTGGGATGTTTGATAAATCATATTGCTAGAGGAATTCTTCTCTGATCTGACTCCTGACTGTTGGTTGCTTAATTGGAAGGATACGTACCACAGTGGGAGATGGGAGTCTCCTGGGGTAGAGGGCAGACAAAGGTATCACTGCTGGTAACTTGGAGTGTCCCTATAATTTTTAGCAGTTTATTGGAATTAATGGTGATGCCAATAATGAGACATGCTAAGTCATGTTTAAGTAGTCTCATGAAATAATAGACCATGGCATTGTGGTCATGGGGAATGAACTTACTATTGTATATTACAGTACGTCTTTAGGTCAGTATCCTTCCTCCTCTATATTAAGCTCACAAGGACTTGCACAGGCTATGATAGACAGTGGGTCAGGGATCAGTATGTTGTCTAAATGTGTCTTAATAAACTTCTACTTGTTTATTCTTTTTTTTTTCAAATGTGTCTGGCTGTTCCTTTTTAAGTTTGATAGAGGATCTGATCACACTTATCACAATGAACCCACAAAATGACACATCCACTGGTCCACACTGAGATCATCTTGAGGCCCAAGTATCAAACCAAAGGAGAGATCTTGAGGGGCAAGGGACAAGGTGAGTGATAGGTGCCCAACAGTTGGAACTGTAGGGCCAGCCTGGAGAGGGAATCCATCACAGTTATCTTCTTCTTTGATTTGCCTTGATAAAGTACATTAGTACTTTTTGAGACAGACAGATAAATCTAATCAAGTATATTGCTTATACCAGTTATCAGCTCTACAGATATATAACAGGAGAATTTTCAGGTTTTTAATGTTGGGACTTTCTCCCCCTTTGACTTTTGTGACATTTCAAAAATTATAGGATGGTAGGTCTGTTGGGAGTTAGAGTGGGATCCCTTTTTGGAGACTCTATGAAAGCTAAAACTGTTAAGGATCAGTTTTCTTTTGGCAGAATAGCAGAAAAAGCATGCCCCAATCTTCATGCTGCTTCTCTGAACTGAACTAAGAAAACAAAACAAGGCAGAAAGTTTCAGGTTACAAACTTAGAAAACTTAACTATAAAATCTGTTACTAATGGATTTTACAGTTGCATATATATTGGGGAACCTGGATCCTAACTAGCTAATGGATAGATAAGACAGTAGCTTCATTCTTGACTCACCATCTTCTTGGTGGAGGTGTAAAGCATAGTGAGAGAAGGAAGTAGAAACAAAAATGGTGAAGAAGTGCAGAGAGGCCTGTGAAGTAGGGTCTTTTATAAGGCCAACGACCCAAGGAGCTGTCCTGGGTCACATGATCTGGTTACCTGGATACCCAATGTATTTATAGCCATGCATTTACATAACACAGGAGCAAGTGGTGAGACTTTAGGTGAGAAAGAAGAAGGCTTTACCATGCAAAAGAAAATGAAACTCTATGCTACCTAAGCCCCACTTGCCCTAGAACAAGGGGAGGGGAGAGAGAATCCTGGGATTTTCCACCAAGATCTAGTTGGTATCAGAAGCTTAAATTTTCCCTATCATCTTCTAAAATCTCATGATAAGCTCATGCACAAATACTTTTATGTGTGTACAGATGCATTTGCTTCAAATCAAGAATCTCTGTAACAATTGTTATGTCCACACCACTAAGAATATTTGATTGCTATGCATGAATTTTCATATTTGCACAAAGTGTAAATCAAGGGAATGATTGGGAGAGATTAATAACACAAATCTTACTCTTCAGTCCTCCTGGGACTGTTGCATCTTTCAAGCTCTACAAATTGCAAAAGTTTGATCATTTTTGCACAGCACAATTTCTGAAATCCCAAAGTGTACTTTGGTATATTTTTTCTCCCCAAGAACGCTGTATAATTTTGCCTAGATCAAATGGTTGCTTTTAAAACCATTTTGGTGTTCATTAGAATGCATTTTCTTCAATTATATGCTATCTAGAAATAATTGCGGTAGCCATCAGAATGCATTTTTCTTTCATTTTTAATGATGCCAGACTATAATATATGGCAGACATCAAAAACATTAGGGAGAGAGGTAAAATAGAAAAATATTGAGAAAGCTCTTGATAAGTGAGGTGAAGTGACACGTGAAATAAAGACTGTGACAACTGGTGGCCTTCATGTTAGTGAGTCAGTGAATTTACCCCAGGTTTTTATCTCAATTTTAAAGGCATTGTCCAAGGTGCTGAACTCTATTCTCCAAAAAGATTAACTGTCTCAGACAGATCTTTAAAAGTTTGGACTAAAACCTGGCATAAATTCACTGCCCAGTGACATGAAAACTAAGAAACCAACATTGAAGGAAAGAGTAATTTTACAGTCATGATACGAGTTCCAATTGTTTCTAAATATGCTATTAAGTAGCACTGATTTTTATATCCAGGGATAAGAGTTTCTGTTCCAGAAGTACATCCTAACAAGAACAAGCCAGATAGCATAAATGACTTCCCTCAGTGGCTCAAAATGGAGCATTTTAGGAGACTGGGCAAGATGGGGATGTGACAGGTCAACCTGTAAGTGCTTGCTGCAAGTTGACTAGTTTAGTGCAGGAAAAAATGGTTTTTAGAAAGCCTTTCAGGATAGAGATTTTAGTGCAATCCTTTTGGTCAAGGGAGGATTGCTGGGGCTTGGCATTTTACCACCTTTTAGTTCCCAGTGTCGAGAGGGGAGATTAGATTTTGTTCGAAGGGACAACTGAGAGAGACACAGATGAGATGAACAAGATCGCGGGAGAATTGAGCGAAGCCTTGCCTAGCTAAAAGCCCCTGGAGATTGGCATTGAATGCCACTGATGCCTACGAGCTAGTGATTGCTTTAGATTACTTCCATGGTTGGAAAACGAACCTGTCACCAGCTTGTTTTAATGGAGATGGGAGGCTATAACAATCGGTAAGAACTGAGCCAGATAAGCACTTGGAACTTTGATCTGGTTGCAGATCACTACTGATGGACAAAAGAGAACGGATTGTGCAGTTAGGAGAACTGGTTGGGAGAGAGCAGACAGTGGAATTCGGTAAATGAAGTGATTAATGTGGGATATAGAGATTCATTTTTGGAGATTATTGCTGAAAGGACTGTTCAAGAAATAGACTGAATCTGTACCTTCAAAAAGGAATTAGAATATAAGAATTGTAACTGTTTTTTCTTTTCTTTTTTGGAACTTATGTAAAGCAAAAATAGAGCACTCCAGATAATGATGGATTGCAAAGTCCATAAGACAGCATGATGGTAGGTGGTGGGAGTTACAGTCTAGTAACATCAGGTAGGCCATATATTCACCATCATTGCTTTAGCTGCTTTGGGCGCCATATGGGAGAAAAGTGAGATATACAATAAATAAATAAATAAATAAGTCAGTCAGTCAGTCAGTCAGTCAGTCAGTCAGTCAGTTGTTACTACTTGTAGTTTGTATCATGAAGGCTTTAAAGTAAATCGTGGGGAGAGGAGGACTCGCATTACCGGACTTGCACATATATTACAAGGCAGCAGCAATGACTTGGATAAAGGAATGGATCAGTTTACAAAACATGAAAATGCTTGCACTTGAAGGAGAGGACTTAAGAATGGGATGGCATGCCTATATGTTTTATGATAAAGCATTGATAGACAAAGACTTTTCACATCACTTCTTAAGAAAATCATTATTGAGAGTATGGAACGAGTATAAGATCAAAAACATTAGACAGCTTCCCGCATGGGTGTCTCCTCAAGAAGCTTTTTTTGGAAGATGGACTGAATCAGACAAATGGCTTCAATATGAGGATGTAATAGAAAAATCAACTTCAAATACATTCAAGATTAAGACAAGAGAAAGATTGGAAGAAGAAGGGATATCGTTGAATTGGTTCCCCTATAGAGAGTTAAAAGACAGATTTCAGATTGATGTAAAAACCTATGGAACTGAACAAAAAGAGAAAGAAGGAGTGATAAAATGGCTATTTCAAGATCCCCCACATTTACTATCTCATATATATCAGGAAATTTTACAGCAAGAAAGACAGGAAGAAATGATAAAGACAACAATGATCTCATGGGCTCAGAATATAGGTCATGTAATTCAGTTAGAATCTTGGGAACGAAGTTGGAAAAGAACACAAAAATTTACAGTAGCCCAGAATTTAAAAGAAACTATTATAAAATGTTTTATAGATGGTACATGACACCAGGAAAATTGATGAGATTTTATAAAACAGGTACAGGTCAATGCCGGAAATCTCAGAGGGAGGTCGGCACGATGCATCATATGTGGTGGTCATATAACAAATCAAAGAAATATTGGGGGGGAATACAGAAACAAGATTTGTACAATATTGAAGGTGCAATTTGATAAAGTACCAGAAATGTATCTGTTAAATATGATAAATGTGTTAGATAATACTGTCTTAAAGAAATATTATACATGATAACGACTGCTCGAATAGAATTTGCCAGACTGTGGAAAAATCAGCAAATACCTACAATTTATCAATGGTGGGCAACTTTTATTGAAAACAAAAATGCAGACATAGTCTCCTTGAGACTAAAGGGTAAAACAGATGAAGAGATTAAAAAAGAATGGAGTATAGTGAGGGGAAATTGCTGGGTACTATCAGAAGACAATGCTTAGTATAAATACATAATGTGTATCAAGAAGATGAAATTAGATGAATTGCAAGATGTAATATGATGTAAGGATTGAATGCAGTAATTACCGTGAAATATTAACATATATTAGTGTGGTACATTAAATTTTCGTATTTAGAAATAATTGAAATCTAGTAAGGAGTGGAAGACTATCTGAAACATTTCAATGACTATTACAATGATATATTTATGTTTTATATTTTGAAACTGAATAAAATTATATATACAAAAAAGTAAATCGTGGGGGTGGAGTTGGAGATGATAGCTTAAACATCTGTCCAAAATCAAGCTCTAAACACAAGAATGATAATTGTAGAGGAGAAGCTGAAGGAAAGAATGGGAACCACTATAAAACATGCTGTAAAATAAAAAATGAGAACATACAACACTTTAGATGTCTATACATCTCATATGAGATGAGACTGGCTAAGCAACAAAAAAAAAAGGGGGAGTTCCAGATATGTTCAAAGCAAGAGAATGAAGAGGGAAATGGTGGGACCACTGCTCAGCAAGGATTGTAAAGCTTTAAAAGATCATAGTGAGGCAGAACTGCTCAGTACCTATTTTGCTTAAGGGTTTTTTTGTTTTTGTTTTTGTTTTGCTTGAGGTTTGCTTGAGGACTGTGTACTTCCATGCATCAGCAGTGACCGTGGCAAGGAATCTCAGTTGCACATCAGGATTGATAAGAAATTAGTCAGGAATCGCCCAGTCAACCTAAATGAGTTTAAATCTGCAAAGCAAGATGAACTGCAGTCAGGAGTATCAAGCATTTCATCCACTTATCAAATGGCAGTCATGATGGTTCAGAGGCAGCCTTCCAGAGAACCAGAGGAACTAAAAGAACAGCTCTCCAGCTTCTGCCAGCCCCTGCCACACTACCATGGTTTCTTCCCCCCAAAAAAGAATGTGCTTCTGGAGATTGCTTAAGAACAGGAAGAATTTGCTCGCTGAGTGGCTCAACATATTTATGAGGAATTTATGTAGATATATTTCTACATTCTCGACATAACTGAGTTAAACTATGCAAATACAATATTTGCCCCTTATTTTCAAGACATTTCTCTTTCCCTTACAAAATTCAGCTAAAATGTAGAATTTTGCCTTTGTCTCTGTTGAATTTCATTTTACTAATTTCAGCCCTGTTTTCTAGCTAATTCAGGTCTTTTTGGATTCTGTTTCTGTCTTCCAGTGTGTTAGCTACCCCTCCCATTTTTGTATCATCTGAATACCAAATACTCTATCACTGATAAGAAGTTGACCCGACTTCTTACCTTGTGTTCTGCTCCATCTCCCTAGTAAACAGCTGCACTTATTCTCATTCTGTCTCTTTCCTCCTGTTATTTCCCATGACAAATCCACTAGATGGTACTGTACATGTATGAGGAAATCCATAAAGTGAAATGGGACACAAAAGAGCATTTTTAATAAAACTCTTCTACTAGGATGTGGTCAAACTTCTTCCCAGTGTACAAAGCCCATACTAGACCTTTTCCTTGACTTAACCCAACAAATTGTTCTTTGAAACATGCTGGAGGGGGGAATATTTTCTGCTGAATCTTAACTTTGGAACAATATATGGAGAAAGGAATACACATAAGAAATACCACAAATCACAAGAGGTCACACAGATCCTGTTTGATCTCAGAAGCTAAGGAGGATCAGGCCTGGTTAATACTTGGATGGGAGACCACCAAGGCTGTGTTTCAGAGGACAACAATGGCAGAACACCTCTGAGTATTCCTTGCTTACAAAAACCCTATGAAATTCATATGGACATTATAAGTTGACAGGTAACTTGAAGGAATACACACATATACATATACACTAAACTTCAAGATTCTTTCACATGGCTATTTCTTACTATTTCTACACCACATTGGGCATTTGCCATTCTGAAGCCTCTTCTATATGCCAAATTTTAGATCTTTCAGCCATTCTCCAAGGATAAGCCATAGATGATTCCCTTTGTTATAATGGGGAGCATCCAATCCATCTGACCTGACTATAACACGAAGTCATAACCCTAAACAAGAAGGAGGAAGAGGAGGAGGAGAAGGGAGAGGGAGAGGGAGAAGAAGCAGCCGCAGTAGCAGCAGTAACAACTGTGATGGCAATGATTGCACAGGGAGCCATCACTTCTTATCATTATTTTTTTTTATTTAGAGAATTTAGAACCACCATTCAGGGTAAGCATTCACCCAAGAGAGTTTACCATTATAAATGCAATAAAACAGTATAATAATAAAAACCATAACACAACATAGTAAGATTACATTTAAAAAATTGAATGTTTCAACAACAACATTGCATAAATAAATAAGGTAAAATGACCAAAGTGTCAGCAGCAGATAAAAAACAGTGATAATGGATGAAGCAGTTACAGCACCCTCAATTATTTAAAAGCCAAATGCAACAATAACAAAAAGTCTTTGCGGCCCTCCTGAAGGTTCACAAAGAAGGGGGCTAACATTTCTCTAGGAGGTTATTCTAGAGCTATGGGGCCATCACGGGAAAGGATCTGCCCCAAGAGACACCCTCACTGACAGTCTTACACACAGGAGGTTTGCTCAACCACATCAGTCCTTGCCTTAAGAAGGCAGGTGAAAGAATTTGTCCTCCTGTAAGGCCATTTCCGCACTACATTCTTATAGCGTGATTATTCCACTTTCAACATCCTATGGAATCCTGGGGTTTGCAGTTTCAGGATGGGCCAGTCTGTAGAAACACTAGAGCTCTCTGGCTAAGAAATTTAAACCCCTCCCTAAAACCCAAATCCCAGGATTTGATAGGATATTGCTATGGTGGCTAAAGTGAAATCATCTTGCCATAACTGTGTAATGTGAAAGGTCCTGGAATCATCATCAGCTTTATAAATGTTATTCATATTCTTGTTTTTATTGTTGCTCCTTGTATCATTATGCTTTTTAAATTTAATTTTTTTTTAAACTGTGAGTTCATTGTAACTGTATTGGTTCCTGTACAACTTCTCATTAGCTGTACTCAGTGTTCTAGGAACTGAATGCATGTTATAAAGATTTTCATCATTAAAAAAAAACATGTTTCTTTTAAAAGATGAGGCTATAACAGGAAATAACTAGATGTTCAGTATTGATCCGGATTGCCTGGGATTGCTGCTGAATGTTAATTTGGACTTAAGTTGGTTTGGCTTTTAAAGCTAATGACTTTCCCCCTTGTTATTACTTTCATTTCTGTGTTTGTTTTTAACCTAACATTTTAAAAGTGACCTTACTATTTTAAATATTACAATTTTGCATTTAACATTTGGTCACAGATCATCTTGAGCATTTCATGGAAAGGCATCTCAATACTTTAAGCATGAGCAAGTAAATAAGTATAAATTATATTTCTCAGTGTCACAGACATTTAGACAATTTAGACATTTAGACATTTAGACACAGACAATTATGAACACTTGCAATGAGGGTGCAAAAGAAAGATGTTCATAACACCGTTACAAACACAATTTCCCATTCCCCAAACAAGTCTAGTGGTAATAATTAACTCAACAGAGCTACTTTAGTTCTCTCTTACTTTAGCAAGAGCTTTATCAGTGGTACAATGAGAACTTTAGCAGTGGAGGCCCTTGTGATAGTTCCCACAGTCACATCCACAAGGAGATTCCAAAAATGCACGCAGCCATGTTGTTCCATATCAACAAACCAGTTCTACCAGCTTTTATCTCCTCTCAGAGCAGGTCTTTTGTAAAATTAATGGGTATTGATTTTCCATTCAAGACCAAGTGTCAGGTAGTCCTCCATATTTTAGTTATGGGGCATGTAGTAGGAGCTAAGTAGCAGCATGCTTGTAACAAGGTATGAGAACCAGAGACCATTAGATAAACACAGCTAGGAACGTAGTGATAAGCGCTGCCAGGCTAAACCAGAACTCCAAGGTCTCTTGAGGGCTGGATGAGAAACTCTTTGCCTTTAATGTTTTGAATTTTGCTAATTGCTTCCAGTTCGCTCACCGAAGTCCTATACTATGTATCATGCTCCTAATAAATAGTGTATTTGCACTGTTACACTTATGTGTGTGAATTCGGTTCCTGACACCAAGACACCCAAAAATACTTTGCATTATAGCAGAGATGGCTCAGACCAGTTGTTACTGGGGCAGCCCATTCTGCCTAGCTAGGGTAAGGATCACAGTCAAGGTCAGAGGTAGCAGGGGAGCCTGGGGAGCGTGGCAGATGATACCACTCCTGCTTATGAGAAAATTATGGTATGTTGCCCTGTGAACCCTGGTTCCACTAGACCACTGGTTAACTGGCATCTGAGCTTGGCGTTAAAGAAAATATCTTCCATCCCATTTCTGGTTAAATATCTGTGCATGAGGCAAAAACTAATTCCTGCCTTTGAACATAAGCGGCTTAATGGAGCAAGGTAAAGAACAGTGGTACATGCAGGATATATTAAGGCAATATTTTCCTTCTTAATCCTTAGCATGATTGTATTGGCTATATCACAGTTCTGAAAAGAAGGAGACATACTCCTTTAATAACAGTCTATAAGGATATTCCCAACCACCAGCAGGAGCAGCACTTTTAACATTTAAATAAGCACACTTGGGGTCTGACAAGCATAAATGAGGAGAAATACATTTAACAATTGCAGTAAAAAGATGTTCTTTCCTGTCAGTGTAGCTCAGAGTCTTAGCAGCACTGGAGGAAACACCAGCCTCTGTGACAAGGGCATATGTAAAGGAGCTTCACTGTGTCCATTCAGTATTTGCCAGAGAAATCACATAGTTCTCGCAGGCTATAGCAACACATAATTTCTTTGAAGGTTTTCCTCAGCTCTTGACTCCGGAATGCATAAATAAGGGGATCAATAATGGAATTGCACATGATGAGGATGAGGTACAGGTGAAAATGGGACATGAAGCAGATGCAGTACGGATTGTGAGGGCACGAGATGTAGAAAAGCAAGTGGAGGAAGAGCGGGGCCCAGCACACCACAAAAACCCCAATCAAAATGGTCAAAGTGATTGCTCCCTTCATGTTGGCACCTTGGCGGATCGGGCCCGTGCCTGGGAGAATGGCAATCTTTTTAATGTGCAGCCGGGCCAGCATGAACATGTGGACATAGAGAGACGCCATGAGGACTAGCATGGTGAAGAACATGCTGATGAGGCAAATGATGACGACGCTGCTGTCGGAATAAATAATGAACAGAATGCCTGAGACAGTGCAAGCTGCCCAGATGCAGGTGATGATGATACCTACACGCCGGACTGTCATGATGTTATGGTACTGGAGGGCATAAAAGATTGTAAAGTACCTATCCACAGCTATGGAAAGTAGGCTACAAATGGAGGCAAGCAAGGAGCTGCAAATCACGGAGTCAATGATATTGTCAATGCTGACAGTGAAACTATGGGCATCTGCGTCTGTGTTGTTCAGGAGGGTGATGACAATGGTTTCCGACCCATTCGAGACACTCACCAGCAAGTCTGCCACAGCTAAGCTGCAAATGAAAAAGTACATTGGAGAATGCAAATTCTTGTTCTTGGCAATGGCCACAATCACCAGGACGTTCTCTAATAAGCTTACAAAGCCGAGGATGACAAACACTTCCGGTGAGACAAACAGTTGCTCGTAGCATCCATCTGAAGCATAACCCTTCCCCAAGGATCTATTCATGCCCCCACCACGTAGTCCGTAGCTCTGATTCCACAAGTCAAAAGGCTGGTGAGCTCTGTAGAGGTATGTGAAGTTCATCTTTCAAAGCCCTTATCCAAGAGCTAACAATACTTTTCCAGCTTGATCCTTGCGAATTAAATCCACTGGTCTCTCTAGTTTCCACCTCTTTAAATGTGTCTTTGGGTGGTCTTTTTCATGGGAGAGGGAGCTGGATAATCAACAAGGAAAGGGGCTATTCCAAACAGTGACATGGGATGCAACAGCAGGAAATCAAATTCCAAGAAGCGAGATAAAGATGCAGTGTTTTGCAGTCAGGGCTGGCTCATCCAACTCCACACTTGCCTGCAACCGCTGGGACTGTATCGCTGAGTGATGCTTCTCTTTCATGTAGCCCGGAGTTTAGTGAAGTACTTTTATTCTCTGTGATAGTCGAACCACAAGAGGCGCAATGCTTTCAGTCCCAGTTCTAAGAAAGATAATTTCAAGCCATAAATACTACTCAGTTTTCTGTGCAATGCCAGCCTGCCTGCTGCTGTTACTTCTACTGTGTTGGAAAAGGGAAGGTAGTTAGAGGCATGTTCCACCTCCAGTTCATTGATTAGCCAATAGAAGGAAAGGGATGTGTGAGTGTAGGAGGAGCTCAATGCATTTCAGATTTCTACAGTTTGGTACAACATTTTCCAATGCAACCCAGCTGCTGAGTGCTACAAGAGAGGAGACTGTATTTTCTTCTTTAGATTTCTGCAGAGAGTTTCTTCTTTGTATGGCATATGGCAAATACCATTTTATTCAGGCAGGCTTTTGGCAATTGACCAGCTGCTTTCAATGGTGTGTGTGTGTTTGTTTTAAAAACCTGATGTTCCTTCTAATTCAATTGTGCTTTAATATAACAGTTTGCTTGTGTTTTAATATATAAACCACATAACGTTTTTATTATATAGGGATTTTAATATATCACAAGTTGCCTTGAATGGCAGATTTGAGAGACAGTCTAGATGTGATTCAAATCAATAAATGACAAATGAAATATGATCAGCTTCTGTTTTCTCCCTGCAAAAGGACTTAATGGGGTGTCAGAAAGGATGTCTTAATTTACTCTGTTACATGTCAGATCATAGTGGTGGTGGGTTTGCTTTGCTTTCATGATGTATGCTAAGATCACATATTTTTACTACGCCAAAGTAAAAAACCCTCCCTAAAATTGCATCAGCTCCTGAAATTTTTAGACCAGTTAATGGTTAAGTTGTGAAGCACCCGAATGAAGCATCTCAAGTATCCATGGAAATAAAGGAGCCATGAAAGATAGATATATATATATATATAATCTGGCTGAAGTGGCAACCAGTCAGGGAGGAACAGCCTCAAGAGGAAATCTGCACTGTTGATCTTCATGGCAAGTCTTTGTGTGGATGTCTGTGTGTGTGTGCATGCATTTGTGTGTGTCTGTAGGTGTATAGGCACATGCAAGAGAGAGGGGGGGGGAATGCAGACAGATACAAAGAAAAAGTACCAGAAATATGAAAAATGTTAGAAGCCATGCTCATACCGGTACTGAAAGTAATAAAACAAAACAAAACTACAGCAACCCATGTCAGTATTTTAAGTTAATATCATTCTTTATTTCTCCAGCACCAGCAAATATTGAACTCGACAACGGGATTTTTAAAACAGATGTTTTAACATTAAGATAAAATGAACTTTAATAAGTAGATACAGATATTAGCAGTTGGGGTTGATAGCAAGTTCCTTCCTTGCTTTTGCGCAAGCCAGAAATGGTATTCTCTGAAGAAAGATTTCTTTAAGATTATTTTGACCCTCTGACTTGAACCCTGTCTGATGGTTTCAGGAGTTATAATCTAAAAAGTAAGGTTTTAAAACTCTGGCCATGCTGTGCATGCCCCATGTAATTTTTCAATACTGCAAGTAGCTGCAAAGAATCCACATTGAAATTAGCAGTAAGAGTGGGACAGTTATGGAAGGAGAGCATAGTCTGGCTGAATCAGTCTAGGATAGAGCAGGCAGCACTACACTAGACAAAATGCGGACAGAGGCTGGGGGCACATACCCTCCAACATTTCACAGATGAAAACGGGAATACTTGTGATCAAGCAACATCAGAAAGTCGTCAAGATGGCAAAAGTTATTTCTGAGGAAGAAGAGGAAGAACACACCAGCTAGGAAAAGCCATGGCCTTTTGCTTTCGCCTGAGTCTACTGCAAAGGGCAAGATTCCACCCTCTATTCCCCCTCCTCTCTTTTCTCCCCTGCTGAGTTACGTGGGTGCAAACTATTTCTTTACTTTGAATTCACTGTGCAGCAATTGAAGTAAGTTGAGGACAAAGAGGGAAAGCAGAAAGAAGTAAGAGAAAATGTAATATTTTAAAAGCAATAAAAAAATTGGGATGACAGAGGATTCGTTGGGACTGTCTCTGCCAAACTGGAGCAGTTGGAGAGTAGAGGTACAGCAGTAACATCATGTAGGGAGAAGCAATAGCAGATCCCAAGCATTCTCCCCAAGTCCCTGGCTCTTCCCCTCTGTTGATGGAGGACAAACCTGTATGTGTCAGTCAACCTGTTCTTTACTGTCTAAACCAGCCTGCTAATGAAAGACACCATCCTATTGTTGGTATTGGGCAAAATTAATCTGTGTGTCCAGTTTGTTTTTGTATGAGGAAGGAAGCAACAAAATCATAGAACCCTCCCCTGCTTGAACCTGACTAGAAACCCAGATCAGCCAGCCAACCTCTTTTGGGCTACCAACCTGAGTATTCTCAAGGTCTACCTCCACTCACCAAACATTCCAAGAGCTCTCCCCATGAAGAGCACAGAAAACAGGTTTCTGATTAAAGGTACAGCGACAGGCCCTTTGAGGAGATTTTTCTCATCATGGGCCATTTCCGCACAAGTCTGTTATAGCGCGATGATTCCACTTTCAACCTCCTATGGAATCCTGGGGTTTGCAGTTTTGGGAGGGGCCAGCTGGCAAACCCCCAGATTCCATAGGAGGTTGAAAGTGGAATCATCACGCTATAACAGACTCATGTGGAAATGGCCATGGAGAGGCAGAGCCTATTTGGATCAGTGGGACCTATATAGTAATGGGAAATGATGTGGGAATAATAGGAACGACTCCTCTTTGATGAAGTTACTATCCTCTGCTTACATGTCAAAAGGGGGTAATATGTAGAAGAAATGTAGATTTTGTTGTTGTTATTATTGCGGTCTGCCCACTCCTCCACATCACTGGAAAATCTGTGTCCCAACTGAACATTACTCACGAACATTAATAAGCAGCATTTTTTCCTGTGCTGCTTTAAGAAGGAGCAAGATTTTTATTTTTATTTTGGCAAAGGATATATATACATCTCTTATTTACGTTTGCCTAATTGTACAGGGTACCTTGGGCATGATTCACTAACCTGAAACTTATGCCATTTCCGCACTAGCCTGTTGTAGTGCGATGATTCCACTTTCAACCTCCTCTGGAATCCTGGGGTTTGCAGTTTCGGGAGGGGCCAGCAGGCCCCTCCCAAAACTGCAAACCCCAGGTTCCAGAGGAGGTTGAAAGTGGAATCATCGCACTACAACAGGCTAGTGCGGAAATGGCCTTACTTAGCTTCTTGCATATGCATATAAAACTATACTGTAGACTTTAACAAACAGGTAGCATAAAACAAAGTATCTATCTGAACATTTACAGTAGGGATGGGCCAACCGAATCCTTGAATCCTCGAATCCTTGGCAGGGATTCAAGATTCGGGAATCCGAATCCTTGTGCCAGAATAGGCAGACTGAATCTTTCCAATCCACCAACCAAACAGTTTGTTGGAGACCAGGACGCCTGAAAACCTGGGAGACCGGGATGCCTGAAAATTTGGGAGACCAGGTTGCCTGAAAATTTTGGAGACCAGGACACCTGAAAACTTGGGAGACTAGATACACAAGGGAAGATGGCAAGTAGGTGATTTTTTCCATTGGAGTAATCATGGCCTTTGCTAACAATTTCACAAATTACATCTGGGCTTGTATTTTAAGCTATTTAAATTGAACATTTCATATTTAAGTTCAGCATTTGACTGGAAGCTACACACCTGAGATTTCAGGGACAGCCGAAACATTCCTTTGCATAGCTTGCTTGCAAAGCTCTTTCAGACACAATTCTGGGGTTTCTAAGTTTTACAAGGTGTCACAGCCTTCTCTGCTAAAGTGTGCTGGTGCATCATCAAACTATAAACCCCAGGATGCCAGAAGGAGCTATGCAAAGAAAAGCCAGTTTTGACCTGGATTATCTCTGTACTCTAGTATGTGGCCCTGTTTACACAGGCAGGAAAATGTGGGATTAATCTAGGCAAAACTAGGACAATTGTCCTGGCCACATTTCTTCAGAGGGAGGTTTGCCTTTGCCTAGGCTTTTGCTAAGGCTGAGAGTATGTGTCTTGCCCAAGATTATCCTTCTTTCCCTTGCTTTTTACACCCTTTTTAAAAAAAGGATTCGAAAGATTCGAGATTTGTGAGATTCATGGATTCCCAGAACATTCCACAGATTCAGATTCAGAAAATTCTGGATTCGTCCCATCCCTAATTTACAGAGACATATTCTCCTAAAAGGCATAAGGTCATTTGATTGTTTAATTATGTTTTAACTCTGGTATTCTGTAGGTTTTAATTATGTCTTTGTAATTGTTGTAAGCTGCTTTGAGTCCCAATCTGGGAAGAGAGTGGAATATAAATAAAGATGATGATGATGATGATGATGATGATGATGATGATGATGATGATGATGATGATATCTCCTCTGATCTTTGAAGCTAACATGGGTCAACCATGGTTAGTACTTGGATAGGAGACCACCAATGAATACCAGATGTTGTTGGCTACATTTCAGAGAAAGGAACAGGAAATACCACCACTGAGTATTGCTTACCTGAGAAAACCCTCTGAGATTTATGGGGTCACCATAAATCAATAGACAGCTTGAAGACACATGCAAACATACCTTCCAATATTTCACTGATGAAAACTGGGATAGAATGTGGACAAAAGGCAACTCCAGGTAACTTGTTAATGTAAAAGAACACAAAAAATGACTGTCTTAAGCAGAGAAACCCTGGAATTTATGTACTGTGTTTAGGAAAGGCTGAAAAAAAGAAAAGAAAAAAAACCCCAATCTTAATAAGTCCACTAGGAAGGACAAAATTCTGCCTCATCTCTCTTTTGTGCTGATTAATTGGACGCAAATTACTTTTTGCACTTTGAACTCCATTTGTAGCAATTTAAGTAAGCTGAGGACAAAAGAAAAGGAGAAAGAAACTAGGATGTTTTAAAAGCAGCTGTGAAAGTGGGACAGCCAAGGATTAACCAAGGTCCCACTCATGCTAGACTGTTATTCTGCTTTAGGCTTCTTCTTATGGAATCCTGGGGTTTGTTGTTTGGTGAGGTACTCAGTCTCTCTGTCTGAAAATTCTAAAATGCCCCTTCCTAAACTGCATATTGCAGGATTTCATATGATGGAACCATAGACATTAAAGTGGAATCATAGCACTATAATTGCATAATTCTAATGGGCCCCTGGACTGTCTCTGCCAATCTGGAATGGCTGTAGAGTATGCAGAAACCTTCAACAGGTGACATTTCTGTTTGATTTGCTGTTGTGAGAAAACATTTGTGTGTGTATTTCCAGGAAATATAGTCAGAGTTCCATTTCTGCTCAAAGCTCTTTTTCTTTGATTGTCATTTTTTTTTTTATCTTTTTCACCTTGGCTGGTAATTGCCATCTTGCAATCTGTTTACTAATGAAATAGACGCAAAATACTTTCCTTTAATATAAATGGCTCAGAAGTGAACGCAGTAGTTTCAGCTGTCCTTGAAAGAAATAAGTGAAGCACCATTTACTGAATATATCAAATAGCTGTGTTTTGTTGTGGCCTTTCCCAACCCACCATTACATTTCTTTCCACTATCTATTTATCTGCTTGTAAATGTAACTGAATCGAAAGCATTGCATGAAAATGTTAGGACACAAGCTCAAACTCCCTATTTATCCTTTGACCCAGTTAAATCTATAGACAATGCTATGAAATGATACACTTTTTCCACTTTTTCTTAATTATGGCTGGAAAAACTATGTCATAGAAGACCACTAGACGGAAGGAAGCTCTCCATCTTCAGTCTCATAAGTCAGGTGTCCCACCATCCCCTTGAAATGTCTTCCAGAATACAGAGAATCTCACCAATTGGGGTCAACAGTGCTCTGTTCCAACACTGCATGTTGTTGTGGTGCTTCATGGAAACATCCTTTTTCAACACTGTGTACAGAGATTATACAGCACCCAGAAGTCTTAAGGAGAATACAGGAAGCCACCAGAATCCACTAAGTTCCTGCTCCAGCCCAGAAATATTTCCTTTCCATCTAGAACTCCAAACTAGGGCCTGAGACTGGTTTAGGGAGAGTCCCAGAACTTTTTCCTCCACTGTAAAGCTTCTTTGCCTGCTTCATTCCAGAGACCAGCAGAGGGATTTTAATATAGCTCTGCTATGGAAGCAATTTCTCCATAATGTGTTTTACTAACTTCTGTCTGTTCCTGTGTTTGGGTGGTTTGGGAATTGCTCTGAAGAGTCCACAATATGGGTTGTGTCCCTGGCATTCCCTCTCTTTTGCCCCTGAGGTAACTGGTTTTGGCCAGACATGCAAAAGCCAGATACAGCTAGGGCCATTCCTCCTCCCTTTTTCTCTTAGTGGGATTCACATTTACATTTTCTGCTTCCTGTACCAATACTCCATGCAATGAGATACCTAAGGCTGCTGCTGACAGTGTGCAATTCTCTTGTTGTCTGTTGTAGTCAACCTGGTTAGCAGGCTGCCTTCTTCTGTTGTCTGGCCAACTTTGTGAGTCAAAGAGCTCTTGCCATCTTGCCAGTGGTTACTGAACACTTGCTACATAAAGATCTTTGGGAGCCTCCATTCAAAAGAACGGTGGATAGTATGTGGCATAAGGAGACTTGAAACCCTGCCTGGAGAGATGCCAGCAAAAGAGCTGTTGCTGCCTGTGCAACTGGGCACATGAATTAGGGTGTGTTGGGGTTGTATAAGGGGCAGGAGGTTATCATCTGAGGGATATAGAATAACAGAATCTTAGAGCTGGAAGAGACCACAAGGCCTATGTAGACCAACCCCTAGACATGCATGAATGCACAACTAAAGTACTCCCAAAAGACGCTCATCCATTCTCTGTTTGAAGGCCTCCAAAAACTGAGAGTCCACCCTCTGATGAGGCAATCTATCCCTTGTTGAACAGCTTTTACAGTGAAGAAGTTCTTTCAAATATTTAGATGGAATGGTAATTTGAATCCATTGTTCCATGTTCTAGTCTTAGGCCCTTTCCGCACATGGTGAGGGAAACGCTCCCTGCCGCTGCTCACTGGCTTTTTGGTGGGTCCATTTGGGTCCGTCTTGACGAGGAGCAGTGTGAGCTTGTCGCTCCGCACTGCTCCGGCATCCAAAATGGTGGCTTCCAGTTGGTGGAGGCTCTCCATCAACCGGAGAAGCTCGCCAGCCTAAAGCCTGCCCCAGCAGATCTGCAGGCACGCACTAGTGCGTGCCTGCAAATCTGCACTGGAGCGTGGCGACGGAGCGACACAGGGTCGCGCGCTCCATGCTTTTGAAAACCCTCTTAAAAGAGGTTTTTAAAAAGCACGCTGTGCAACCAGTTCCGGTCGTTCTGGAGCGGACTGAGGTGTGGAACTACGAAAAGTAGTCCAACCCAGTCCACTCCACGGTGCAGAAGACCTCCGTCGGAGGTCGCTCTGCACCGTTTTAATAGGCCCATGTGGAAAGGGCCTTAGAAGCAGCAGAAAACAAGCTTGCCCTAGCTTCTATAAGGCATCCCTTCAGAAATTTAAAGACAGCTATCATTTAAAGGCAGCTTCATCTTCTCTACTCCAAACTAAACATCCAAGCTATCCAGCAGCTAAAATTATTCCTCATGAGTTTTGGTTTCCAGACCTTTGATATTCGTTGTTGTTATTGTTTGAAACATTTATGAATAAAAGGACATTTGCTACATCTGACCCCCCCCATGCAGATTGATCCTGATACGGGCAATGTAATAGCAGGCAGGCCAAGGAAGAGAAGAGGGTTAGATCTGCAACTGCAATGAAGATTGCAGGTTGCTAATTGCATGCTCTTTTACTCTTTTGTGTACACATTCCACCTGATTGATTAAATCGTGTTGCCTCTCACTTCACTTTGGGCTTTATCACACCAGCATGTTATCTCACAGCAATTGTGTTGTTTCAGAAAATAGAAACATATGGGTATGAAAGTAACCACTTTCATACCATCTCTGCAATGACACTGTGGTACCACTTTGGTGATGCACAATCCTGTAATCAGTCTTCCACATTGCCTTGCTTACCCTAGCTTCCTACCCAAACTTCTTCTTCACACTACATAGCATATGCACTATTTGTTTTTTGCCACAATTGCACAAATTCAGTTCCCCAGTACCACAGCAGTGCAATTTTGCAATTGTAGCAAGACATTTTTTTTTAAACAAGAAATATGTACTGAGGAATGGAGTAAAAGCATCTCTGGCCAGTTGAAGCCCAATATGTGGAGACATCAATACAGGGCAGTGGTTTGCTGAAAGCTCTGCAAAGCAAGAAGAGCATGAATATATGAATGAAATAGATGCAAAGCTCAGCTAGACACCTCTGCCTGTGGATATGTTCAAGAGACATTGAGTGGAGTTTGCCAAATGTATAACAACAAAGTTCTGATGCGTGCTTTGGGGATTCCAACACAGGAAGTTAGCCAGGTGTTACAAACTGGCCTTTTCTGGAAGTATCAAGCTTGGAACTAAATATTTCATTTGAAGTAACACCCACTGCACATTGGTCTGTTTGCATGTTTCAAAAACATGCACTTCAGTTTCTTGTACAGATATGGCATTATTGAGTTCCTTGCAGACATTTATGGCCACCCTTAGAATTGCTTGACATTCTACCAACTTATAAAACCATGGGATGTTCCTTGACAGTATAGAATATAATCATTGTCCCAGAGGTATTAGGTCTTTGCAGCAATGCCAGAAAAGAGGAATCTTGATTTTCAGAGTGGTTTTTAACATGCATTTCCAAATGCTCTGAGCAAAGATAGGAGGACATTATTGTTATACTTCTTCCAATCTTGGGGTTCCTCAAAATATGTCAATTTTTTCTTTTCACATGCCTGTGGGGCTGTTTCAATTGCCAAGGAGTAATAGTAAAGTAGTGAATTAATGAAAAAACATAAAATGGATTATCCTAAATTAAAACTCTGTTTCTGAACTGAGAGCCTCTGTGATGACCTGTACTACAACTGCCATGACCCCATGTAAGGACCATGGGCAAATTCATCCCCATCCAACTCTGGACAACCAGGGCCAGCTTCTTCGATATCCACTACTTCTGGTTCTCCCTCACCATTCTCATCGATGTTTGCCTAGAACAAAATGGGGAAAAAAGATAGTAAATATTCATAAACTTGGGATCATGTCCCTCCCTTCCTAATACTTCCACATGTTGCTAACCAGTGATGGCATGGGGGTGCTCACTCATATCATAATCCTCTGTTGTGGGATCTTCTGCCTCACCCATCCCACCAGCAACCATGGGTCCTGCAAATGATACAAACATATTTTTCTGTACATGGTAGGAGGTCAGGATAATCTTGCATCATGATTCTGGAAAAATATGCATTTGGTGTTAGAAGAGAGCAAGAGGAGGAAGCAATGCCTTGAGAAGAGGAGGTGTGCAGGCTTGCAGTTTGCAGATGTTCCTGTGCATACTGTTACTCCAGTTATGATATGTTGGGTGAGAGCACCAGATATCCTTTTGATATCAAATAATTTGGCCTTTGCTTGACCTTTCTCTGCCACTCTACTCCACGTGTTTGCAGAGGTCCTCCGGACAAGCACGTCTGGGGCACGGCCGTTAATGGTTAAACATTCCAAACCTCTTTCAGGCAGGCAACTTAAGCCTCTCCGTTACTTTAGGGAAAAACCTCCCTGCAAACTGGCTTTGCTCGGTGCATATCCACACAAAGCCACACAGCCAAGAGCCAAGCCATTTCTTTATGTCGGGCCATCAATGTACTGGCCACGCTATTGTCGTTAAGTGCTAAGCTAATCATGCAAAACTTGACCTTTTCCGAATCCTTTGTCCAGCTCCAAATTTCCTTTGTTCTCACCGAGCATAGCATAGCCTGTAGGCATACTCCACCCTATAAAAAGTCCCCACTTTTGGGACTACCTCAGACTACTTTGGACTTTCATCCTGCCTTGCTGCTGGTAGTCTGAAGGAACTCCCCTCAGCAAACCCCGTTGAGCTTTTTCTCCCGGAACCCCATCTTTCTCTCCAGGACTACGAGACCAGGTGTCATATTACCCTTCCCTAAAGCTCTCCATTTCAATTTCTAAGTTAGTTAGTATTTGTCGTGTCTTTCGTGTTGCTTGTTCTTAATAAAAATATTGTTTGTCACTTTAAAACCTTGTCTAGCCACTCTCTGACCTGACGCTGTATACATAGGGTTAAAGATCCTTACTAACGTTATCCTGCCTCTCGTTTAGCTGAGAGAGTGCTTGAGTTAAATCCCCCCAACTTGTGTTTTTATTTGGTTATTTGGGCACCCCTCCCGGGACCCCCAACATACAGGGTAACACATACCACCATTGTCCACCTTCAGAATCTCCCTACATTATCCTCCCCTCTTCTCGTGGGCACTTCTTCCCTATATGGCCATGCCTTGTCTGTGCCATTTGTCTAGATTCTCCTTGGATTTCCAAGGCGTTGATGGTGGTTAGGTCAAACGCTTAAACAACTTGCCTCCTTTCACTCCCCCCCCATTTCTATTTTCAGGTTGTGGCACACACATTTAGGAGTAACACTGGCATCACCACATAGGATCTGGTGTAGTTCCTTCTAACATGGGCAGGTAACTCTGTCCTTTCCATTTATATTCTTATATGAAACAACCCTCTTGTACTCATGTCTCATCATTTTGGATTTCAAGTAGCATTTAAGGGCAGTATGGTCATGGCTACATTTTCTCATTTCCCTAGCTACTGTTTCATGTTGATATTGTGGTGATTTGCATGTACTTCTCCTGCAACTTCCCCTCAGACATCTAGGAAATCCCTTAAGTCAGCATCCTGCCATGCCATTCTTCTGCCCTGCTCTTTTGGGTGTTGTGCTGTCTTCCATGCTTCCCAATTTACAAGTGGGAAAAAGAATGCAGACACAAGCATTGTAGCATTATACCATTGTAGTGAGGTGAAAGCTAGCTGACTTTCAGCATCTGACACTGTAACATTATTACATTATTACAAAATGGTGGAAGCACGAGAATTTTCTTCTGTATGAATTGTGTCATTTTGTTATAGTGTTTTGTGGCACTGGGTTATTAGAAGTTTTGATCTGGAAGCATTTGTGGGGGTGAAGGAACTAGGGTGAGGAAGCAGTTAAAAGAATGAGGAATAAAAGAAAGTGATAAAAAATGTTTGAGAGGGAAAGAAGGGTAGAGACAGCAAGCCAGTGAGTGAGAGGAGAAAATAGTTTGCATGTGAGAGGTAGAGAGATGGCAAAAGAGGGGACACTTTAGAGAACAGGAGAGGTGAAGACCATGCTTTCTCTGGTCTGGAGGAGCAGTGGTCTTTGTTATACTCATAAAGGGCACTCCATCCCCAACTACAGCTATTATGAACTGGTTGCCAGACCGTGCTTATCACAGACCCTGGGGGCAATGTGGAGGTGGCACCCAGAGGATGTAACTACAAAGGAAAGGGCATTTGGTAGGTTTTTATGGAGGGCACACCAACCCAAAGTCTTCTCCCTATACCACCCCAACTTTACCTTATCCAGTGTGCTAAAGCACTGTAGTTCCCTGCATCACAAGTCTTCCATTCTGGAAATCAAATATTACAGAAAGCATGTTTTACTCTCAAAACTCTGCACTAGGCTTCCAACCATAATGGAATCCCAACCATTTCTCATCCAGCAATGATTATTTCCCCTCCTTCCAAGGTGCAGCAAGTCAAGAAGAGAAGGATAAGAGGGGATCAAGGATCACTGAGCACTCCATTCGTGTGCCCACAATCATTGGGGATAAGTATGTGCCACAGTAACATTCTAGGCAGAAGTGGTCACACAGATGTTTTGCACTTTTCCAATCAATGCATTCATCACTAATGACAATATTGCTTTCTTTTTTTATACACTGTATGAGGTGGGTGGAAGAGGAAGAGGAGGTAGTGGAGGAGCCTGAAGATTGACTGTTCCACACCAGGATTCAGTCATGTAAGTGGTGAGTAATTTGTATATTGACATGCTAGACAGTTTGAATGAGATAAATCTGGGGCACTGTGTGCTTCTAAAAGCAATGTGCTCAGTAGTAATGATGCTGCCACTTTCAATCATCTAACAGAATGGTTGCTGATGAGAAGGAAGCACCAGTGGAAAAGAAGGAGGAGGAGGTGCTGGAGGAGCTAGAAGCCTGAGGGATTGAGTCCCTCACACCAGGGCCCAGCCACATAGGTGGTGATTAAGTTGTCTCTTGCAATACCAGACAGTTGCATGAGATGAAGGAGGTTATTGGGGTATTGTGTACTTCTAAAACCAATGTGCTCAGTACTGATGATGGTCCTGCTTTCAACTATGCAGCAGAACAGCATATAAAAGAAGCAGAATTGCTTAAGTTCCTCACACCCAGACTAGCCACGTTGGTGGTGAGTAACACTATTAACAGAATGGCTCTCGTCCCTTCCAAGGAAACCCATTCACTTTCACCCCTCAACAGGAAGTGCATCACTGGACGGGGGGACTCAAACTGATGAGGGAGAGGACCTTGAGACTCTTCCAATCCAAAAAGGTTTATAAGAAGGATGCCAAGTGAAATGGTAAGTACCACTTGGTGGCTCAGACAGAAACAGGACCCCTGTGGGGCTGCCATGTTCTACAGTGACCAGCAGGTACAATGCTATTGGTGGAATGGAATGGTGGAATTTGGCCCTATCTGCCTCCCTCCTTTCTTTGCAGATGAACTTTCCAGCAGGCTCTAACAGCTGTAACCTCTGGCCTGCCAGATATGGCCAACCTGGAGCACTCTGTGGCAGTCCTTCTACAGTGGATGGATCACTGCAGGAGGACAGGTCAGGTCAGATCCAAATTATAGATCCCCATACTTTTTATAAATACAGTACATAGTGTTTATTTTTAAGTATTCAAAAAATCACAACAGAGTACAAGTAAGAATAGCATCCTTATTATGTATCACTAGAAGAAATGATGTCACTGTCCTTCTATCATTGGTGTGCAAAGAATTACTTTGCTGCTCCACTGGGATGTCAGGCAATCTGATAGATGAACCTAGATTTGAACCAAGTTGAAAATTCTAGCCTGTAATAGCATCAATGTGGTAGAAGTACAAAGCTGAACTTCAAGGGTCCTGTCAGTATTTGTTTCAGGAAGGGATAAGATAAGAGAAGGCATGCTTGTGGTGGTATCCATGGCCAACAGCACTTGAGTGAAGCAATGGCCTCTGAAAGCATGTTCAAGGAGGTAAGCATCTCTTCCAGGAATGATACTCATTCTTTCAGCCAACAGTGTCTGGTCTTTCTGGAGCTCACCAACAAATAGGAAAAGTTTAAGGGTGCCAGACTTGTTGTGCAAGAGATTACCATTTCCTGTTCAATTGTGTGAGGAGTAAATGAATGCTGCCCACACTTCCTCTTGTGTTTGTATGGTCAGAATGTCCATCATCTGCAGCATCCTTTGTGATACAACAGTGACCTAAATATGAAGAGGGGCAACAGGTCATTATAGCAAATAAAACCACATGGCTGAATGATAGCAGCATGTGCCTGAGATTGTTTAAAGGCCCTACCTACCCCCACCCACTGCAGGTAAAAAGAGAAAGGGGTGAGGTTGGCTCCCATAGCCTTCCAGCTACCTGTACACTGTGCCTAGAAGTATTAACCAGAAGCAGAAGAGCATACATACCTGGATGGTACCTTGGTAGGTGTCTGGTGGAACCTCTGTTTCCACGGTTGAGACAGCATTCCCTTCCACACATGCAGAAGTACCCTGTAGGGAGGGGGGAAATGCATCACCTTTGAGTAGTGACGGAAGGTGGGGGTGAGGAAGACACTTCAAAATTATGAGCAAAAAGCAAGACAAATCTATTGAAGAGTATGAGGAATACAACAGGATCAACCTGGGATTGACCACAAGAGAAGCTGTTTCCTCACTCACACTCAAAATGGCCATTCAGCATGGCCAGTGGGATGGTTGAAAGTGAAGGTTTGCAAAAAGCTATAAACTTTGTTTGCCCTCAAGGTAATCACAAAGAGCACCCCATCACCCCCTATCCCCCGCACAGTGAATTATTTATCTATTGAACTATGAATGGCAATGTCGAAGCAGGGGAAGAGGCACAGGCAGGGGGCTCAGCCACCAGACAAATATGGATGGCTCCTCACTGTCCTTCAAAAGGGTGACTCAACACGGCCGGTGTAATGATTGAAAGTTTGTTTTTGTTTTTTTTAAAAAATACACTTTCAAGCAAATCCCATCCTGCACTTTCCCTGATCAACACACATTTAGCAAATATACCCAAAATTTTCATCCTTCTGGTCTGAGCAGTGGAGGTAATCCAGTGTCTTCTCTGCCCCAGTTTCTGGACAGTGATGGATAATCTGGAGCTAGCAAAGGAATCCCTCCCTCCAATTTACTTCACTCAAGAAACGTGAAGGAAAGACAGCCTGCTAAGCACTATTTGGTTAGTCCAAAAGTTGTGCTTTTATTATGATACAACATTATAACAGTATAATAACAAACAAAACAAAAACAGCAAAAAAACAAAAAAAAAGAGGAAGTTGGTTTAAATGAGTTTAGATAACATACCAAAAGCTTTATCCTTTCCATCTGAGCACTGGAAGTGGTCTAGTAGCTTCTGTGCCTGAGATTTTTGGGAATTCTAAGTGTGCCCAGAAAGAGAGTCCTTAGACTATTTTCAGCATTAAAACAACACATTTTCACTGTGCCTACAATGCAACATCTGGAAAGCAACAACACTGTGCAATAAGGCAAAAGTGGGATTAATGCATTGCTATGATTGTATAACAACAGGATGAAATAAAAACCCAAAATAAAGCCAAGACTACATGCTTGCTTTAAAAGATAAATGAGAACATTATAACAGTGGTATAGATTGTTGCAAAGAAGGTTTGGGAAGAATAATAAGCTGTTCTATCTTTGCCATGTTAAATTTTAGGTGATGATGAAGCATCTATGCTGAGATTGCTGAAAGACATACAGTAATATGATGTTTGATGTCAGAAGAGAGCTCTGGCATGGAGAAATACAGCTGACTATCATCAACATAAAGATGATATCAAAAACTATATGAACTGATAAGATTACCTAAAAATAGCGTATAAAGAGAAAACAAGAAAGGGCTCAGAATAGAACCCTATGGAAATCCAACCAAAAAGAGAAAAGAAGATACGTGACTTCCAGCTACCAAATTAAATGACTGACCTGAGAGATAAGATGTGAACCAGTTGAGAATTGAATCTTGGTCACTCCTCTCTGAACACATTCCAAATTGTCATTATCCTTCTTGAACTGTGGTACACAGAACTGGACACAGTTTTCCAGGTGAGGTTTGGCCAAACAGGAGAAGTGACACTACTAATTTCCTCGGTCTGGACACTAAACTCCTGTTGATGCAGCCCAGAATTGCATTAGTTTTGGGGGACTGCGGCATCACACTCTGTTAAATCATATCTTCTAATCATCGGAATAATTGGCTCCTTATGTGTTTGGCTGGTAGGAGGGCTCAGCAGAACCCTTCATTGGCTGGTGTTGGTGGGAATAATGTTACCATCATATGAGTACCTTCTCAGTGGTGTACTTTTCTCCTTCCCACCTTGGTCACACAAAAGATGCAGCAACTGTTATGCCAGATAGCGGCAGTATATTTCCTCTGTGGCATAATGACTATGTATAGGATTGTTTGGCCCAAGGTGCTAAGCTTTCCCTTCTGCTCAGACAGATTCTAGGTTTGAATTGCAAGTTCCATCCCTGCCAACATTTTCACTCACAACCAAATGTATGGGGTGCGTCCATTAAAAAGCTTGGTGCTGGGGACCATATGAGAAAATACAAAGTCACAGTGATATGGATTGTTATGCACAGGAACATTGTGACATGGTGTTTTCTGCATGGCTGTGTGAGTTTCTTCAACCAATCTGAGCATGGAAGTTTTCCATATTATTCTGTTCCAAGGGTTCATTAGAATTTGTCAGCTGTCTTAGAATAATACCACCATATATATTCCATTACATAGTAAATGTGCATTTTTCGTAAGAACTTTTTTGATACCCTCAGGATTGTCCTTATCTGGTGGCAATCAACTTTTATGTGAAGAAGTAAGTGTTCTGAGGACAGATTGTGTCTTCCGTCTCCTACCAGTAAATTCCCTTGTGTAACTTCAAGTTATGTGTGAGAATAACAAAAAGTTCTGTCTATCCAGTTTCTCCATACCACAGATAAGTAAGCAGCATCCAATGTAAGAATTAAATCATTGTGAGAAAATTACAATCCCTGCTTCCTGAGGAAAACTATTTCGACCACAAATCATATTAGACTTCATCTGTTTCAAGCATTTTGGTACTCCAAAACAAAGAGGCACCAGTCTGAATCTCAATTTAAAAAAATGATAATGTTCCCCCATGGGGAAAAAGCATCATAATGGAAGCAAGAAGGCAGACTGACTGAGTTTACAGCAAGAACTCTATTTGTGAGAGAAATTTGTCTCTCATTAGGTGACACTATCCCTTTCATTTCTCCCATCTATTTGCACAGAGTGCTTTGAATAAAGCCAGAGTATCCTGTTCTGTGCATACCATGGGGCAACAGAGATGAAATCCTCACCAAGATCCTGCATCAGATGTACATATATCATGTAGCTATGTCTTCATAGCTATGTGTCCCAATGCTACGCCCTAAAATCCATCTTGTAAGTAGTACATACTGCATCAGAGCTGTTTCCATGTTGTTGGAGAGCAGAACAGTGGTTGTTCCCTCTTTACCTTCAGAACAGTGGATTTGGGTGGAGAGGGAGAAAACACAATTCCCAAAATCCCAGTACTGGCTGGATGGTTCCAGGAGGTATTGTTCTAACAAGGGATTTTTCTAGCCTCAGGCCTGGTTAGGACTGTCTGGGGAATCTTGAAAGAGCATATTTCTGTTGCAGTAATAATAAGCAAAACTGTGTTGAAAATACTTTATTTGAAGCAGAGAAGAAACCGATAAAATGAATCCCTCAGATGTTGGTGGCTTATAATCTGAACTGTTTATTTTTTCACTTCACTTGCTTTCTTGGGGATAACCCTGCCTCTGGAATTGGCATACACAAAGCTCACAGCCTGAGGAGACTAAGTTATTAGAAAGAAAAAACAACATGCTTCATCATTTCAAGTAGAGATATACATATTTCAAGAGACAGCAATTTTTGTGTGTGTATACTTCTTCACTTATTTAAGTTAGGCATTTCATACTCTGTTCTTCAGCTAAAATAATAAACTGTTCTCAGAGTGGCTTCCAAAAGAGAGAAAAACAGTGCAATTTAAAATCCATAGAAATAAATAAGCAAGACAATTTCGTAGTGACAGAGGCCCTTTCCGCATGAGGCAGTTAAAATGGGCCAAGGAGTCCTGGCATGGAGGTTGTCCACACCTTGGATCGGACTAGGTGTGGACTATTTAACTTAGTTCCGTACCTTAGTCCAATCCAACCCACCCCCAAGTGTTCCTCCATCACGCTAAGTAAAGACTGGAAAATTCCGGTCTTCACATTTTCTGGAACACGCCATTGCATTCCTACTTACCTGTGCAGATGTGCAGGCTCGCATTGGTGCGAGCCTGCGGTCAGCGGAGGGCGGACTGTGGGCGTGGCCAGCACCAGCGGTTGGTTCACTTCCACAAAGACACCGGAAGCTTCCATTTTGAGCCAGAGTAGTGCAGATCTACAGACCTCGCACTGCTCTGGTTCACCCTGCACCAATGAAGGAGCCCTGTGGAAGGGCTCAAGGGACAGTGTGCGTTACTTCGGACCCAAGAAGAGCCAGTAAGTAATGGCATGGAGTGATTCACTCGCCTCGTGCGGAAAGGGCCAAAGAGAGCAATATGAAGTGAGTGCAGGAATAGGGGAGTGAAATACAGGGTCATCTGTAGTTTCTTAAGCTCAATTTGGTGATTGAGTTTGGACTCCAAATCCAAATCATGGTTTGGAAGTCTGGGTCACCAGATGTGGTGATGGTAGATCCTAAAAGGCTGATTAACACACCCAAATTTTAGAGAGCTAGCTTCAGATTTCCTCTGCAACAAGGCATGTGTAAAGTTTACTTCTCCTCGCTCCCCAAAAGAAAAACCTAAAAGAATAGCAATCTTTAAACTCTTTTGACTGCTCAGTCTTGGCAATTCATGCTGCTTTTCTTCTGGCTCCATCTTCCTAATATGGCAACACATTAACACTTAGAGGATCCCCAGCCTCTACATGTGGAGATGGTAATGCTGGGCGGGCAGACAGGCAGAGAGAGCATCAGTCCTCTGCCTCCTCTTAAGGAGCCTCAGCAGGTTACTGGTACTGTAATGCCCTGGTAATTTCTTCTTGTTCATTTTCTACTTATAAGGAAGACTCATGGCAATCCTGAGATCCATTCCCACCTCAAAGTAGCCTCAGAGGGTATTCTACTTTCTTTATGGTGTTCCAAACTATTTTCCATCTTAGGTGCTGCCTCTGTTATGCTACTGCTGTTGCTTGCTCCTGTTTGCCTCAGATCTTCAGGCTCAAACAGAGTCTTTCTGACATTGAATCAAAACTCTGAGCCCTGAAAGTCTCACTTGGAGTGAAGGAGTCTTGTTCCTATTACTACTAAAATTACTGAAACTTTCAGGTCTTAGAGGGCATGAAAGCAAATTAGTCTCCTTCCCTCTAACCCTCGGGATACATAATGGGTTTATAGTCTTACTGATTCAAATTGCCTCATGATAGATTAGGTTAAACTAAAGATCAGACATAACAGTATGTTACTGCGGTTCAGGCCTACCCGGAGATAGCATATGATGTCATTTTGATATCAAACCATTCGGCTTTCCTCTGCCACCCTGCTCCACGTGTTTGTGAGGCCTCTGGACAAGCACGTAAACAGGCAGGGCTGGTAATTGCTGGACATTCCATTCCCCATCTAGGCAGGCTGAACTGAGCCAGTTCGTTGCTTCAGGGACCTCTCCGGCAAACACTCTTTTGATTATGCGCGCTACTAACAAAGGCGCACTGCTCCGAGCAGGTAGACTTACAAAGCTGTGCCAAGCGCTCTGTATTTGCATACTGGCTACACTATTGTTGATTCAGCTTTAAGACCATCATGCTAAACTCTGACCTTTCCAAAGCTTTGTCCTGCTCCAAAATCGCATTGTTCTCACCAAGTAAGGTATGGCCTGCAGTCACAATTCACTCTATAAAAGCCCCCAATTCCGAGACCTTCCTCGGACTGCTTGGATCGCTCCTGAGTTCCATCCAGCCTTGCTGCCATTGTGTCTGGCGAGCCGTCCCCTCAGCCCCACGTACTGAGACTCCATATCCACGAACTTAATCTTCAAACTTCTTCAGGACTACGAGACAGGTGTCGTATCACCCATTTCCCCGAAAATCCCTATTTCCAGTTCTTTAGTTAGCTGTGTGAATGTGGTGTCTTTGTTATTTGTTTGTCTTTCAATAAAACATTGTTTTTGCTATTTTAAAACTGCCTGACTGCTTGACTGACCTGACCCCATAGATGCTGGGTTGCAAGATCCTGCTAAGTTACGCTGCCTCTCACTAGCTTTTGTGAGTGCTCCAGCTAATTTCCCCCAAAGTTGTGCTATTGTAGTTTGGTTATTTGGGCGCCCCTCCCGGGAACCCCAGAGAACAGGGTAACAAGTAACAATAATAATGATTAAAACTAATTTGTGATACCTAAGTTTAACCAGTGAAGAGATCTAAAGGAAATTAAATGTGGTTGTTTGCTCAGTCAAATGGGCAATTGTATTTGCTTTTCTTCACAAAATGTACACAATCGTAATAGTAAACATGTGATTTGTAAATTAAAAACATATTTGGTGGCAGAGTAAAATTATGTGCAAACACACAGATGAGTTATAGATATTATTTTTTAAAAAATGAATTGTGCTGTGAAAGTAAATAAGGCACCCCAAAATAACTAGGAACAATTTCTAGGAGGGGGATTTTTCTATTATCTGAAGCACACAGAGACTTGTGAACAGATGACTACAGAACAAACAAGACAGGAACACAGAGGATGAAGGCTGGATATTTAGTAAGGGAAAAGGTTGAGAAGTTGAAAAGGGAAAGACTCAGAGGGATCAAATAATAGTCAAAACTGTCCAAATTCTTACCACATTTCTGTGAACAATGTGCTACTAACACTTCTAGCAAATGAACAAAGAGATGCAGGAGATAATTGATTATATAACTTTAGTAAGATAATCCCACCCAATAAAAACTGTGATAGGAGAATGCTGATAAGATTCTTGTTTCCAATTGTATTCTAGAAAGCAAATGCCAGCTCATTTCCTCTTCCTCTGCCTTTTACCACTTTGACAGTTTTTCTTACATGATCATGCTGGAGATATGTTATTTGGATTTCCCACTTTAAAAAAAACAACTATCTGAACTTCTGGATCATCTGAATCTTTTCAGGTGGTGCTTTTCTGCTCCTTAGCTGAACTGGACCAATTCAAATCCTTCAGAATTAGTTCAAAGTGCTTCAGATTTTTGGAATTTGGAATTCAGTTGCATAGCCTTGTTCTGAAAATGAAGGAAATGAATTCAGTTGCAAAATTAAAGTGACATAATGGGCTTAGACAATTGGTGCTCCTCGGCATGTTAAGTGGTATTTAATTGTATTCATGAATGCAGACAAATTTCTTACAAACTTTTTAATTTTCTGCTGAAGTCTGATTCCTTGATCTGAGGATCACAGCTAAGGTGGGGAAAAGATAATTATGCTAGAAATGCTACTTTCCAAAACCAGCAGTCTTCGTGTAACACTGTGGAGCAAATTAGCCTTTATCAATCTCATTGCAGACTTTAGAAAGAAGATGAACTATCAATGCTGAGCACATTCAAAGTGTGTGTGTGTATTTCTAAGAGTTAAGCAGATATAATTATCATAAAGATTTAAAAAATGTGGTACATGACCTGCTTCTGGCAGATGATATACATAAAGAGCTTTGTATCACATCTTGAATTCTTCTACTTTTATTTTTAAAATGACTGACAAATTCAATCTTTCATTAGACAATGAGGCTGTCTTTGGGCTGCTGTACTCTAGCTTTCCCATATGCACATGTATCCAGGATTTGCTGAGAATAGCAGTGATTTTGTTTTTCAGTGTGTTACCCTGTTTTCTGGGGGTCCTGGGAGGGGCACCTAAGTGCGCTCTCAATTATGTAAGTTGGGGAAATTAGCAGAGAGCACAAGCTAGCAATGCGAGAGGCAGGGCAACAGAGCGGAATCTTTTACCCAATGTCTATGGAGTCAGGCCGAGTCAAGGAGCAAACAGAAGTGAAATAATAATTGTGGTTTTATTAAAATACAATCAAACAGTGTATGCAACACACTCACGCAGAGAACTAAAGAAATAAAGGTTGGAGTGGGATAGAGGGATTTTTAAGAGGAGTTGTTGGTTTGGGTGATACTACACTTGTCCTGAAGCCTGGGTAGTCTGAAGATTGAGTTCGTAGATATGGAGTCTCAGTACGTGGGACTGAGGGGAAGGCTCGCCAAGCAAAGCGGCAGCAAGGCGGGATGGAAGTCAGGAGTGATCCGAAGAAGCTCTCAAAGTCAGGGGTTTTTATAGGGGAAAATGTGGCCGTAGGCTAATCCGTACTTCGGGACAACAATGAGTTTTGGGCTGGAGACAAAGCCTCCAAAAGGTCAGAATTTAGCATGATTGAGTTAAGTCCAATAGACAATAGAATAGACAGTACGCAAACGCAGAGTGCTTGACAGATGAGGATTCGTCTAATCAAGCCGTCTGCTCAGGGCAGGAAGTTCTTTGTAAGTAGCGTGCATATGTAATAGAGTACTTGCCTTTAAGGTCTCCTGAAGCAGCGGGACAGCTATTTCTGGCCAGCCTGTATTGTTTGGAATATTAAAGCAATTAGTGGCCATGCCTGTCTGCGAGCTTGTCCGGGGGACCTTGCAGCACGTAGAGAGGAATGGGTAAAGAAGGCCAAATTATTGGTATCAAAGTGATATCTAATATCCCCCAAGTCCGGGCTAGAAACTACAGTAACAAGTGAACTTAGTCTCCTTATATGTACATGCCACAAATTGGCATGTAACATCTCACATCAGTCATTATAATCATAGTACGCTTTCCAGTTCTTTACCAACATAACCATAAATGAAGTCTGAGATCATTTCAGGCAGCCATAATGCCATCTCCTTCTTTGAAATGGATACAAACTGATTCTGGCCTCACCAGCAAAAAATCATCTCACGTCTTTTTCCTTCTAATAGTGAATTAAAGATCTAATGATATGTTACATTAACCATGTAATTCTCAATTCTGTTATAACAACACTGGCCATTTCTGCACTAGTCTATTATAGTGCTATTATTCCACTTTCAACATCCTATGGAATCCTAGGGTTTGCAGTTTAGGCAGGGGCCTCAAAAATCCTCAAAAGCCCCTTCCTAAACTGCAAATCCCAAGATCCCATAGGATGTTGAAAGTGGAATAATAGCATTATAACAGGCTAGTGTGGAAATGGCCAATAACTGCCTGTCACAGAATAAAAGCTTCTGATCTTCACCTCAGGAGTGGTGAAGGAAGGCTTAGGACTCTCCAGTCTAATGGTAATTCTGGTAAAAATCAGCTCCATACAAGAACCAGAACTGAGAAATATCCCTCTGTTAGCAGCAGCGCCAGGATTATTTCCCCCTAATGTTAATGGCGGCGGGGGGCATTACTAAGACAACGGCTGGAAATGGAAGACTTAAATCTTACCAACCCTCTGAACTACTATTTGTATTAAAACAACAGCAGTACAACATGATTTCCAATCCCATTTTTTATGTAACATGTAGCTAGGCCCTTGATGTTTGTAGCCTGAATGAGAAATCATCCAACTGCGGTGTGTTAGAATAATCTTGGAGACAAATGCATTTCCTACATCGCCAGAATTCCTTCAACAGTGTTTAGCATTTCGTAGCTTAGTTGTGCTCTAGGGCATCAACGCATGGAACACAAGCTACAGTTGCAATCTTAATGGTACACTTTCCTGAGAATATTTAAAAAGAGAAGGTGACTTGGAAACATGATGGATATATTATCTTGCTTATGCTAAAGTTTGCAGAAATGCAAAAATAATATTTAAGAAGAAAATCCTTCATCCTAACACACACAACCCTACAGTCTTAGGACAATTAGACATGTTCAGCACTCAGAGGAGGGCGTGATATAAGGAGCAGGGAAATAATAAAACATGGTTGTGGGGAAATGGAATGGTGAATCATCAACAAGGACATTGCAGCTGGCCAGGTGGTTGACTGAACAGAAGCATCTTACTTTGCCACAATATATTTATATTTTAGGTCCTGGGTTGGTCTTTCTATCTTGTCTGTCTGTCTGTCTGTCTATTTATTGCCAATGCACATGGTTTTTACAGAGCCTGAAGTCCAGTGTCCATATCACTTTCTTTCCTGAAACCCTGGAAAATTCTTGAAAATCATCTCTGAGAGGTTTTCCAGTCCTCTGGATATCTGAAAGGCTGCAGTGGGAAGGAAAGAGCACTCCTCCCACTCCCACTGGATCACATTGTTCCACCAGTAGAAGTCCAGTGTTGGATCTTACTCAGACTAAGTAACAAAAGATAGACACCTGTCCTGAGAAGTTTACAATCTAAAAGCACTGAGGCATTAACAAAGTAGAATATTTCAGTGCTTAAAATATCCAAGTATGCAAGAAAACAATACTTCACAGTGAAAATGTATCCTCAGAAAAGCTAGTAATTTTAGTAGTTTGGATTTATCCTTTAGTGAGTCTATTCCACAGAGCAGGGGTGAGTATGTTGCAGATTCTAGATGTCTGCTCCACCTAATTTTCAACTACCAGAGATATGGAAGGCTGCAGCATGCTATTGTGGCTTCTGTTTTGGACCAGCAGAAGTGATGTTTACATCACTCACAATTGCCATCTGGGACTACTTTGTTTTTGTTGTTTTGGGGAGGGGGAGCTTTGGAGTGTCAGTAGGCGTGTCAAGAGCTACCTAAGCTTGCATGTGGGCCACAAGATTCCTCCCCTCAGCCTTCTCCCACCTATAGAAAAAAAAACACTGCAGAAGGTTAGGGGAATAGTAAGAACAGTAAGTAGCATGTAAGAAAGAGGAGAATCAGTAGAAATCAAGCTCTCTATTTGGCATAAGCAATTTCTTTTTTTTTTATAATAATTTTTATTAGTTTCCAAATATAAAACAAACAATTTTTTATATCAAATCTTATCATGAAATATTTATGTTCTTCCATCCTCAGTCCCCGCCCCCCAAAGCCCACACGATCTCATTCCCGAACCACATTACATTGTTATTCCCCCTGCTAGAGCTAGCTTCTCACACGCTTTTTCCTGATGTATACATGTTTTCTAATTGACATTCAACGCTCCTTAATATGTCCTGTCCACTGATAGATTCCCAGTTAATACCCGATTCTGGCCTTCCTTCTTCCTCCCTGTTTACCTTTAGAATGTAATACTATATTACCAACATTCTGAGCTGTTTTACTATTGCCTCTTGCTCACTTTTCCTATCTTTAACATATTCTAATTTATTAATACGGGTTTTTATATATTCTATTGAACTATTTAAAATATCTGTTCTTTCATTTCAATCAGGACCTCACATCTTAACTCCTCTTCTTTCCCCCCTCCCCTATGGGATTCCCCGGCCCAACTCATATTCATTATTCCCTTGTCGCTTATCGTCGCTTGCGAGTATAGGCCAGTTCACCCCCAGGAATGGAGGGAAAGCAAAGCTGCAAACGAGTTCCCTCCCACTTCCCATTCACACCCTCTACATTCATAGCTTCCCAGGGTATCCGAACCCAGACCACAAACCTCCGCCCCTCGTCCAGAGATGAGACTTTAGCCCAGAACTCTCCTCAAAATGTTCTCAAGATATTTCTATGTACTCTTATAGTCGCTTGAATTGGCATAAGTAATTTCTGATAGCAAGGACACAGAGGAGGAGGAGGAGACATTTCCAACTTATGGTGACCCTTAGGTGGATCTATCACAGAGTTTTCTGAGAATTAGTGTGTCTGATGCTACCTTGGTCACCCAATGGGTTTCCATAGCCAAGTGGGAAATCGAATCCTAGTCTCCAGGATCATAGTGCAATGCTAAAACCACTAAACTATGCTGGCTTTCCAGAAGCACTTACTCCATGTAAATATTCAAGTCTGTCACTTGAGATGGAGAATCAGATGGTTCATTCTGCCTTGAAATACTATGTCTTTGCTCATCACACTTTTTTTTAAGACTCTTATTTTGCTTGCCTTTTCAGAGGATATGAAAAGAGCAGGCAAATTCCCAGAAGAATCCACAATGGACACACACACATTTATCAACCCAGCAAAGACTGCATCTTGCTCTTGACTCTTCAATAAACTGTCCTGTGGATTTTCAGTGTCACTATGATTGTAACAGGCTGCATTGAATATAAGAGGGAGCCAATCCCTGTCTTACTTGCACTTCTGGACAGTTTCCAGGAATATGATTCTGCTAAACAAGCTGCACACTCTCTGCCCACTTCATTTTCAAAGAAAATAGTGGCCTTTTTGTTATTTTCTCTAGAGAAGCAAGAATGACCCTTTTGCAGTCCTTCTGTCAGTAGGCAAAAACGTTATTCTAAGAAGTTTTCAAAAAATTATTCTTTTTGAAGATGAACTTTTAGGAGGGCATTGCCCTGTTTTTCTCGGTACTGTTCTTAAATTCTGTTTTAACATTCTTAATTGTATGTTTTGAATTGTTTTAACATTACTGAGGCCCTTCTCGAAAGCAGTTATTTTTGTGCAAGGGCCCCTTGAGCGTCGCGTGAATGGGAGCGTCGGTCCGTACGACGCACTCCCACTCACGCGATGCTCATGAGCCTAAAGCGGGCCGTGCACACATTTTCTTATTTTCGGCTCTAAGCCAAAAATACTGCTCAGTTGCGCAATGCTCGCAGGACCCTTGCACACTTACCTGCGTGTGGTGCACTGAACAAGTCAGCCCGGTCATGTTTCCTCCCCCAGCGCAGCCTACAGCTCCCAGGCTGTGCTGTGAAAGAAAGGGGTGGGGCACTAGCACGACGGTCACGCAACTGGCAAGCCGCAGTGGGAGGCAGAAGGGCTGCCGTAAGCGGCTCATGGAAACGGCTGCTCACGCGAGTGCCGCTCCCCACTGCCGTGATGAAGGTAAGGTGCGAAAAGGGCCTGAGTTTCAGCACATTTTAATGTTAACCTTTTGCATGTTTTAGTTATATTCTATGTGTAATTTTTAACTCACCCCCAGTCTTGGGGGGAAAGGCAGGAATAAGTTTAATAATATCAACAGCCATGATGTATCTGTGGTTATATGCAAATCTCATTTCTTTCTGAATAGCATGTGATAATGGGGATTCCCATTATCTAGACTTGGCTGAAGGGGAATACTTCCCTCTTCAGGTAAGCCAAGGATTAATGAGGTGTTGAGGTTAGGTTACATTTTTATTGTGGGTCAGCCTCACAGGTCACGAGGAGAGAATTGCCCAATCAAGGGGAAAGAGGTGAGCATCTTCAAGATGCTTCGAGATGCTTCGAAGGAGAAGTTATAAAAATCCTTGAGAGACCATGTGGCAGAGAGAGAACAAAGGAACCTCCTGGAGATGGAATCTGTGCCAGTTGTAGGCTGCAGGCCCTAGGCCTCGCCTTCTGGCCTCATTCCTCTCTTAGACCACCTAAGCCTGTAAACCCAAATGTGAATAACTAGAATATTAGGTAGTTAGTCGTGTTAGGGCTTTTTATTATTTTGGAGGTTGGCTGATCTTAAGAATGTATCCGTTTTTATAACTACTTGTAACTTAAGCGTACCTGGGGGGAGCCTCTCATGCGTATTATTGTCTTGTTTACCTGCGTGCCTTAAAATAAATACTTTTCTGTAAAACCTCTGTTTCCTCTCCATTCCTACACCATTCTTCGGCACACACTTAGATAGGACTTCTCTCACTCAGAAGGGGGAGGTGAGGAAAGGGAAAGGTCCTTAAGCATAGAGATTGGCAATCCACTGAGCAGGGTCCCACTGTCCTGTTCAGTTACAAGTAAACTCAGTATATTCAGAATTCAGTGGGTGGTGGCATCATGAGAATTATGAACGCTGGGGAATTTCCTGCTCCTTTTCAAGGGTAGAAGTCAGTCTTGGGGGGCTGGAAGTAAACTCAATATGACATAGCATAACCAAATCTGGTTCATCATAATTTGTGGTAGACTGTGGTCTCAGCTGTGGATTTGTAACATTGGCAGAAGCATCAAGCAAAATGGCAGAAAATTAGGGCTGAGCACACCCATTTCCCTCTGGTCAGAGCATAATTTGGAAATTCAGATCTGGGACCAGATCTGATCCAGACTGATCCAGATTGAATCCCATTGAGACCCTCAAATAGGAACCAAAAGAGTTGGTCTGCTGTTCAATCATTATTGTCATCATCACATTTTCAGGTCTGTGAGTAGGCTGGTGCCACTGGGAGTCTTTTCTCTGAGAGGGAAGAAACCTATATCTAGCCATGTGTGCTCAAATGCCATTGTGAAAAGAAGTTTCATTCTCAGAGGTTTCATTAACTGAAGTATGCCTGTATAACTCCTTTATGTGGTCATAGATCTGCATAAAATGTGTAAGTATGTGTGGTCCCTAAAGTGGAGATCAGCCTAGTCACATGTCAGACACATAGCTTTGCTCTCAGCATGTGTAAAAAATTTTGATTTCAAAAATGAAAGCAGTTTTTGAAAGCTGTTGACTGCTTAAGGCTTTTTTTATATTGCACCAGCATATTTACCCGGCATTGCCTGGGGTTTTTATTTTCCTCTTCAGAACTCACCAAACTGTCTTCTCCATTTCCTGTAACTTTGCTCCATATTTCCCAATGCAATCTGTATTGAGAGTTATTTACATACACAGTTTGGGTTCCTGGGAGAGTACACTGTCCTCCTCCTTGCTGCTAGGCCTCATGTCCATAGCAAACAACCTATTTCTGTACCTGTAAATTTTCTACGTATACCCCAATCCAATCTTTATTCAGAGTTGTTAACATTCAGAGGTTGGGTTCCTGAGGGAATACACTGTCCTCCTTCTTGCTGCTAGACATCGTATCAATAGCAACCAGCCTATTCCAGTACCTGCACATTTTCCCCGTAGTCCCCAATCCAATCTGTGTTGTCCGTAATATTGATATACTGGCTTTTTTTTCTTCTTTCTGTTGAATTTGTGCAATGGCTTTACGTTTTTCTGGAAGCATTTTTCGTTTTGAATTTCAGCTTCAAGATTCCTCACATATAGAACCCATACAATCTACTGTGTGAGGTGAGAAGGCCTTGTAACTATGGCCATTTCTGCACTGCACTGTTATAGTGCTATTATTCCATTCTTCTTTTCTGGTATCCTTATTGATGGTAGGTCTCATTTCTATAGCAACCGGCCTGAGGCCCAAAGAGTTCTTGGCTGAGAATTCTAAAGCCCCCTCCCTAAATTGCCAACCTCAAGATTCCACAGAATCTTCACAGCCAGCCAATCATCTGAGGTTCTCTCACCTCATTCGGCCAATTGTATGAGGTCTTTGCCTGCCTGACGCAGACAAACAGACAAACTCACAAAAGACAAACGTGGACTTTCGTATAGTAGATAGTTATAGCCCTGTGACTCCACTTTAACTGCCATGGCAATGTGTTATGGAATCCTAGGATTTGCAATTTAAGGAAGAGTATTTAGAATTCATAGAGAGCTCTGATGCCTCATCAGACTACAATTCTTTAGGATTCCAAATGATAGAACAATAGCATTATAATTGTACAGTGAAAGGGCCCTAAGTCTTGGTAATTCATGAAGCTTTTGCCGTGACATTCCTATTGTACTTAGGGGACTTCCAGCCTCTACAGTTGAAGAACTACACCATGGGAGAGCAAAAGTAATCAGATACCAGGCTAGCAGTACATGGAAAAGATGGGCAGGCAGAAAGATACAGTATCGGTCCATACATGCTTTTTATTTCTTGAATGAGAAAGACAAATATAGAGCATTAGTCACCCAAATCTATTAAAGTTCAACCAGTGATTATGGTAATAATCATAAGTATTCTATCTCCATAAGGCTTGCATTAAATGTCATGGGCCTCCTTCACAATTGCCTCAAAAATTAGTGGTATTCTTTGCTATTGAATTATCCCAGTAAGTCTGCATCTACCAAAGTGTCTATGAAAAACAAAATTGGTGCTGGCCCCAGTGAATTTGCCTGCTCTTCTGCTGGAGGAATTCAAGCTTCAAAAAGTTATCATTTGTGACTCTTAACTCCATGATTCCCACAGCCACCATGGCCACTGGCTGGGGGATTCTGAAAACTGTAGATATGTTTCCACACCGTGGTACAGTCTAATTGGCAAAGAAATATCATTTAATTGGTGAGAGATATCATAATTTCTAATATAAAAATCATACACTTGTGGCTGGAAGGCACGTGGGAAAGGACTCTAGTTGGAAGCTGCATGCTAAGACGGACAACCTCAGCATGGCCAGGTCATAAATACAAAAGGCTTAGATGGAAAAACCTCAGTGCTGATGGGTTTGTAATAATCTTCTCAACAACCCATCATTCAATTACAGTAGCAAATGAGACTGCCCCAATGTAGCAATTGATGGTCATCATCCTGTAACCTCTTCCCTCAGAAACTATCCTCCCTCACCTGCTCAAATATGAAGAGACTATCATGACTCCTATCAACACTTTGTCACATGAAGTTAAGACCACTAGTCCATTCTGGATCTCTTTTGTTTGTCCTGCCAGAAAGCAATTAACACATTCCTCTTCATGGCAGGAAACAGTGTACTTACACTCTGGGTCCAAGGCTGACAACTGGTAGTTCCATGGACACAGGAAAGCATGCCACTCTGTCTGTTGGCTCTCTAGTTCTTGTGCCCCGTGCTATCCTCAAACTTTTGTTTGAGCCATCTCACTTCTGCTTCTGGAATAGTAATTATCACCCACTTCACTCCAAAATTTCTTGCTAGCCATACTTTCTCTCCTCTACCTTCCCTATCCTTGCATGATTCATGACACTGCTTGATTGGTTGCATATGTCTGTGAATCCCCCAATAAAGGCTTTTTTTTTTTTTACTCTCAAGTGGCATCTGGTATATACAGGTGAAAAAGTTCTGTCATTACCCCTGTCTTCCAGGCCTCCTTTGAGCTTTAATTCCCCACCATTCTAAGGAGGTGCTGTCACTGCTGGAGAACCTGAAGGTCCCCCATCTTTTCGGGTAACATATAACCATTCCAAGCTCTGTGTTCTTCTTTTATGGGTAGTTGTTCTTAAGACTGCCTGATTTCTTGTGTGTTTGTCAATTCAAATAAAATACTTTCTTTAATTTTAACTAGAGTCCTCTTCTCACAGGCCTCCTTTGATCTATAATTCCCCCAAACTCTAAGGGGACACTGGCACTGTGGGTGGACCTCAATGTCCCCCTACATCTTAGGGTAACAGGGGCACTGCAGTTGCCCCCTTGAAGGTGGGAACAGGAAGGTGGTGGCAAAAGGTTTTGGGGTTGGGAGGTTTTCAGATTTCTATATAATGGATATTCAAACTGTATTTGATTGAGAGTGAAAGATAATGGGTAGCAGTCACACAAAAACAATTTCTGGAAAACAACTGTTCATTTAATAGCATTGCCAGTTTTAAGTTCTTTGTCCTCATTCAGTAAAGAACAACCAGAGTGCTGTAGAATTCTGCTTGCACACATGAATGCAGATAGATATCCTCATTTCAATGCATGAGCATGTCTGTGCCATGTTGCTCATTCAGCTCACTCAACGGGTTGGATAAGTTCTTTTGATAAAGATGTGATTGGGGAGCCCACCCAAGACCAGTTTCTTTTGTGAGTCTGTTCAAAACAAATTACAACAGGATTACCTCTGAACCTGGCTTCTGTGCATAAGGTTCATGTCATAGAAAGCTTCCACTTTCAGTATTCTCCCTAGCAATTGCAAATAAGCATTTTTATGCATTGGAGCACAGAGGGGGGGGGAACAGACTTCTCATCCTTGTTGTTTGCTGCTTCCAGCTTTCCCCCCCACTTGGTGCCATAGATATAAGAAATTGAGGAAAAATCAGCAGAACAACTTTCATTTGGCTGCTAGCATAGTATGTCCCCTGCAGTGTATGGATTTGGTTTTTTGAAGTATTGATAATATGATTTTTTTGAGATGTGAAGAACACAATCCAACAATGGCCAAAGGGTAATTTGGCCAACAGTGGGCCATCTGAAGCTTAGGGTTGAATCCAACCCTCTCAGCTTCAGAGGGATAGAAAATGCTTATAATTACCCCTGCCTTGATATACATTTGTGCCAGCATTGTTGCTGTGTCCTAGGACTACAGAAGGTTTGATTTGTCTCCTCTCTCATCCTGCCCCTTCTTTATCCCTCTGTTGGCTCTTCCATTGGCAGATCTTAGCAGCAGTGCAATTTCGTGAGCAATCGCTCTGTTGGCAGATCAGCAAGATTAGCCAGCAGAAGAGAGTTCTCTTGATAGAAGAGCTGCTTTCTCATTCTAATTTGCTATGGCAAGCTCTTTGTTGAGTTGGGATTGGACTGTAAAGTTCTTAAATGGTGGCTAAATTAAATTAAATTAAATTAAATTTCTGTGAAGAATTGTTTCTGTTATAATTTCTTTTGTTTGATTTAAGGTCATAACTTTGGTGCATCTGTGCACAGATTTCTAAACATCTTTTTTTTGAAAGAAAGCAATATTGAATAGAATCCCCCAACAATAAATATAATATATAATTATTATGTGAATATTTATATTATATTTCATATAATAAATATTATATGAAATGTCATATATATGTATATAGTCTCAAAGAAAAAAATGCCAGTACTTTGGAATGAATGAAACCACGTTGAAAGTACAGCAGTCTTTCTACCTTCCTGTCATCATTTTTTTTTAATTCTAAATATAGGAAATAAACAAGAAAGGGAGGGTGTTCTAGCTTCCATAACATTGAAAGGAAAGGATGAAGCATTGAAAGGAAGACAAAGGTTTAGTGAAAAGGGCATTATAAATAAATGCTGTTGTTGTTGTTGTTGTTGTTGTTGTTGCTGCTATTGTTAGGATGATCACTCTGAACTGCTCTGGGATTACTTCAGCGCTAGCCCAAGAAATTATCCCTCCTGTGTAACACTACAAAAGATGTCAATCCTAAATCAAAGTATATATACCATCGTACCCCAAACCAGCCAGGTTGTTAGCATACAAAAAGGAGAAAAGCCTATAAATACAACTCCTGATATCTCCTGGTAAAAAATCAGTAATAACAAAGGAAATAATCTTTACTGTCCTTTATGATACTTCTAATACAGTGCTAGAAGTGGTTGCCTCATTCTGTTAATGAAAACAGCCAGCCCATGACGTGGAGTGGGATAAAAAATTGATCAATAAATACATTTATTGTTACCCAAGTTAATAAACTTGGAACCTCAACAGTCTTTAGAATTTCTACAGTTACTGAGGTTCAGTTTCAGAGCACTGGACTCTAGCACACCCACACAAAAACAGATAGTAGGTATGAATCACTGTACAATTCCCTGTAAATTTTCATCTCCTTTTTACCACCAGTGCTCCCAGACATTTTCACAGCAGAAAGAACAAATGTTTAGGTTTTCCTTTTTACTTCAGACATTTCCAAACAGCTTATTCATATTTATGATTTCCTTTTCCATGAACAGGGATGTGTATTCATTTTTTAATATCTAGACTGCCAGTCATTTCACATAGGCACTATCAGAAATGTGCTCAAACATTTACTAAGGAAGGTGTGACCTGCCTTTATTCTTAAACACACACATTCATACACATACACAGAGGCACAAAGGCATGAAGAACCTAGTTTCACATGGGTTAGAGTAGCCTTTGTAGTATGAGGAAAAAAAATTTAAGCAACATTATGGAGATGTCAAGGCTGGAAACAGTGGGAGGGACCCTTTTAGTGACATAAACACACTTATGTCTCTTTTTAAATGAGGCGCAGGGAACTATTCTCTAGTCCTTTGTAACCCACCCAAATCTCCTTGTAGCAGCTGTCAAGCCCTGGAGAGGCCAACAAAGTGTTGTTGTTGTTGCTGCTGCTGCTTACCATGTGAAAAGGAGGCAGAGGGAGGCAATTCAGTTGATTGAGATGTGGCTCACCTGGGCTCCAAGGGAAAGGGAAAGGAAGGTATACTCAGTCTGTAAGTGCAGCTTCATTTCTCCTCCTCCCTGAGCCAGGACCATCTGCTTCTTCATTGTCTGAATTGCCTCCACCTTTCCCTCCTCACCAGCAGCCCCTCTTGGGCTTGACAACTGCCAAGGTAAGGGGAGGACATGGACCTGTAGAGGCGGGATCCTGATCATCATCTAATGTGAGTGAAAATGTGGTGTGTGGGATCCACAGGAAATTGCTTTCTCATAAGATGTTCCTCATAGGGGCTATAACCTCTGATTTGGAGCAGATAAACCTTGCCACCATTTCAAATTCTCCTGAAGAGTTCTCTGTGTCATCTGACTGAGTTGTAGTTGGGTATGAGAAGTTGATCCTGAGTGACCTGTAATTCATGAACCAGAAACATTTGGAGATTGCAGAGTTCTTTCTCTCACTAAAGGTAATTTCCTTTGTTATTACAGAAGCTAGATGTCTGAAATGAAGTTGAGTTCTCTGTAATAAAAATGTCCAGAGAATCAATCCTCTGTTAGTCACCATATATTTTAAAATCAATAAGGACATCACATTAATTACAAAAAGAATGTAAGTAAATGCACCTTGCTATTTACACAGTAGGAAAGGAATGTCTTCCTAGCTGAAGCCCAACCATTTACATGGTGTTCAGAAAAGCATGGAATTGAACTATGTGGTAGCCATTTGGATTGGTTGTCATTCATTCAGAAAAAAAATGTGGAAAGAAACTACGACTGTTTGTAGACATATATACATTCAAAAGGGTGGTGGAGATTGCCTTATGTCGGTGGCAACAGAAGCACTTAGCTTAGCAGCCCTCAGTTTCCCCCTGGAGCACCCAGGACACAGAGGCTTGCTTTAAAGTTGAAGAATCTAATTGTTTTTCTTTGTTTTAAACTGTTTACAAAGCTGCTCATTATGTAATACTATGATTTTCAGCTCACCATTATCTGTCTCATTTAAACGTGATTGCTATATTAATTAATATCCGGCTTTAGTAGAAGAGGAAAGTCATGGCTTTCATTTCTTTATTCCTCTAGCTAATACAGAACATGCATGCTTCGCCTAAGGTCAAGACTGATCAGCTGGTTGATTAACTGTATATATACACTTGGCCATCTACTTTCATGGGTTTCACTTTCACAGATTTTATTATTTGCAAGGTTCTTCAACCCTTGCCCTCCCACCTCAGGTGCCTCTTCTCAGGGGGAGCCTTCCTTCTCTGAGGCTCTGATCAGGCCATGCATCTCTTTAAAAACCTGTCTCTGGTCTTCCCCCTCCTTCACCAGTTGCTGCCTGGCCAGCTAAAGATGGCTTGCACCCTGATCTCTCAGCACCACAGACCCTCTCACACCCAGGGAAGGAGATGAGTGTGAGACAGGAAGTATAGAGCCATCATGATGACCCATCCCTTTTCCCTCTTCTTTCCTTGACCTGGTTTGAACTCTGGATGCCCCCCATACCTCAACCCTCTTCCCACAGAAACACATACACATGTTACCCTGTGTGTTGGGGGTCCTGGGAGGGGCACCCAAATTACCAAATAAAAACACAAGATGGGGGAAATTAGACTCAAGCACTCTCTTTAGCTAAACGAGAGGCAGGGTAACTCTAGCAGGGATCTTTTAACCCTATGTATACAGTGTCGGGTCAAAGAGCGGCTAGACAAGTTCTAAAGCAACAAACAATATTTTATTGAGAACAAACAACATAAAAGACATGACATACACTAGCTAACTGAGAAATAGAAATGGAGTTTCGGGGAATGGGTAATACGACATCTGTTCTCGTAGTCCTGGAGAGAAGAGGAGGTTGAGGGAAAGAAAGCTCAGCGCGGTTCGACAGCAAGGCAGGATAGCAGTCCGGAGTGTTCCGAGGAAGGCTGGGAATTGGGGACTTTTTATAGGGTGGATTTTACCTACAGGCCATGCCATGCTCGGTGAGAACAAAGGAAATTTGTAGCCGGACAAAGGCATTGGAAAAGGTCAGGTTTTACATGATGAGCTTAGTACTGAATGACAATAGTATGGCCAGTATGCAAATGGAAAAACATAAAGGAATGGCTCGGCACTCGGCCGGGCGTCTTTGTAAAGCCGCGCTGAGCAAGGCTGGTTTGCAAGAAGGAGTGGTCCCTTAAGCATCAAAGGGTCATTAAGCTGCCTGCCTAAATGAGGTTTGGAATGTACAACCATTAATGGCCACGCCTATTACGTGCTTGTCCGGTGGCCCTTGCAAACACGTGGAGTAGTGTGGCAGAGAAAGGTTACATAGAGGCCAAATTATTTGATATCAAGAGATATCTAGTGCTCTCACCAGACATAGCATAACCACAGTAACACACACATATTTCAATATTTGTGGTTCTTCCTTCTCTGTGCCCCTACCTGTAGCAAATGTGTAGGACAAATTGTATTTAAAATGAGAACCCAAAGAAATTAATGCAGCCATTTGTGTGTGTGTGTGTTTTTCCCTCTCGGTATGTATAACCTGAAGCCCACATTTTACCTAGCCTACATTTTCTCCTTGTTCAAGAAAAGGTGAAAAATGTCCTGTTCTTTTGGGTAAGAATTCTCACACTGGGAGGAATGATTTCTGTGGAAAATTAACAAGAGCTTTCCCTTTGTTGTGTGAGCTTGTAAAAATTACAGGCATTTGAATAGGCCACTTGCATCTTTTTTATCCATCAACCAAGTTCTTCTGTGCTTGTTGTGATAGTGTGTTTAATTTCACAAGGGAAAAAGTATTTTTGTAAAGAGAGATTTCTGTGGAAGCCCCAGAAACTTTGATGAAAACAAACAGTCCTTGTTTTGTTCTCATGCTGGAGGCGAGAAGTCTTGTGGAGGCTTGCCATTTCTTGGTTGGCTGTTGCAAGCCTTGCTTGTTGCCAACAAAACATTTTGTGAAGATTCTTCACAGCCCTGTCAAGGAGAGACTAAATGAACTGATGATCTCTTTCTTGAAGAGATCTGCTGCAAGACTAGAGATAAGTGGAAAATTTTGTTGCGTTTGTTTTCTGATGAAATGAGAACAAAATTTATAGATGGCTTCATTTAAAAGACATAACAAATTTGAGAGTTGTTTTTTAAGGAGAACAGCTGACAGATTTGATCATCCAGGCCGAAGGCTCATAGTACTTTGCCCAAAAGTTTCAGAGTGAATTTGCATTCAACTGTGTTTATTCAACTGTTACCCACCTAACCCACCTATCAACTATGTCCTGAGGGTCCTAATTATTTTATATCAAACATAGTGAGCCATAGAGATCTACTGGAAAGACACGTAGGCAGTGGAGCTATGGAGACAGATCAAAAGAGTAGCCTGTTTTCTGTCATGCATCCTAGGTGAATCTTGCAAATGACTCACAGGCCATTTGAATGGATTTTCAGCAGTGAACAAGAGACAATAAGTCTCTGGGAACAAATAAACAATGCAAACAGCCTGGAGTGTGACACCTTGAGGTATGCATCCTCGGATGAGATACCCATCTTGCAGGAAACTACAAGGATGCCTGGCTGTATTTTCTTTGAACTACAAAGCTGAAATCCATCTTCATAAAAATGCAGCCATCTGGTCCCCAGGACATTGTTTTAGCTCTGTTTACCACTATAATTAGTCCCTTTTTTTCAGAGTTCTCCCAGACCCACAAACCATGGTGCTGGTAAGCTCCCCTCAGCCCCAAAAGGCATGGCTGAGATTGGCTTTTCGCTCATTTTCTCCCAGCTGAAGACTTCTGGATTGGTACAGTATTACCCCAAAACCCTTATGTCTCTCTCTCTTAATTTTCACCTCTTTCTAAAATTTCTATAATCTTGTATGCTTGTTGAAGTGAGTGCAGCTGAGTGACTGTATGGATTTTAACATCTATGTCAATAAAATACTTAAATTTCCCTTCCGCTCGAATGGCGGACGCGAGTGGCAGCTCGGATTGAAGCTCCGCAATGGAGCAGCCCTGGGCTGCCTTCTGCTGGAATCCAGCCACCTCTTTTGTCACCTGGAGGTGGCTAAAGACCCCCCGGTACAGGGGGTCCGGAAGCGGTCCGAAGGGGACCCCATAACTGGTGTGCAGTTCTGCTCTGCCCGGATGGGAGAGCAGCAGGCATCGGGGGTCAAAGGACCTTGACGACGGATCCAGAGGGATGCCGCAGGAGTGGCACAAGTGCCGCCAAACGAGTTTTTTAAAAGAAGCAACAATGAAATTACCAAAGAAAGAAAACTTTAACCTGTCTCATTCCCTGCTTTCTTGAAAACCACGGCAATTATGGCTTGCTACGGGGTGCAGGAGCAATGGGGGAAGGACCCGGAGAAGTAAAGCTAGCAGCGTGAGTTTTGGTTTCATGGCTGTAAGAACTCAGAGTTTCTTAAAGGGGCGGCTGACATTGAGGGAAAGAGACCGGGAAGACGTGGAGGAATGAGCTGTTTGTTCCTTTAAATTTCCGGATTTTAAATTTTTCTGACTTTTAAATATCTTAAATTGGCTTAATAAGACTATTTACAAAATTGGGCATTTTTAACAATTATTATAATTCAGATAAGGAAGAAAGAGTTTGGACTGGGCAATACAAAGAAATAATGATGCAAGTTTTGAGCTTCAGGACCAGGACTGACAAATTTTGAAATTATGAAGACATGAGAGCACCCTCCTGCTTCTTCTTTTTTGGTCCTTGATTGTTGATGTGGATATAAGAGTGGGTCGGTAATAAGACTTAGAACTGGAGGCTACAAAAGTGTATATCCCCCTGGAATAAGTGACTTTGCAAATGGGAAAGCTACTAGAAATGGAAAAGAACAGGATGAACTGCGGTCCCACTCATGGTGGCGAGGCATCTTGGAACTCTAAAGCGACAACAAGCAGACATTGAAATATATTAAACATTTGAGATGAGTTCTGGGATGTGCTAGAAATGTGTGGGGAAGTAAAGCAAAGCAGTTAACTTGGGTAAAAAAAAAGGGCTTTATAGTATGGAAACATGTACTAATTCAATGAGATATTTTAACAGGGAACAGTCTGAAAGAGAGGGGGGAGTCTATGTTGGGCATTTGTAATCCTACCCCGGATGGCAGGGCAGTTCGGAACTTAAAAATTACAATAAGAGTACAGAAATAGATTTGTGAAGAGTTCTGGGCTATGGTCTTGCCGATGGGGTAGGGAAAGAGCAAAGCATTAGAGAAAACAATTGGGGTTTTTTTGTTTGTTGTTTGTGAGTTGTGCATGGACTCCCTGGATATTATGGCTACGGATCAGTGACAGAAGGTCAACATTATGAAACAGACTCTCTCCCTATTTGGCTATCCAGAAGTAAAGCGACGATGAGACGACGGGGAAAAAAAAAACTGCAAGTGAACTCTGGGTAGCTGGGTTGGGAAGGGAGGGAAAAGGAAAGAAATGATTTTTGGTGGTAGATGACATATAGAGATGAATGTAAACTACTTAAGTAGCAAATAAGGGTAAAGGGGGTTATAGAATGGATATGTGTATTTGTTTAATAAGACATCTGAATGGTGTGAAAGATGTTGGGGAGTTAGCTTTGGGTGTAACCCCACGTCTGGAGGTCGGATGGCTCAGAGCTTTTAAGTGACAATAAGAGTACATAGAAATATTTTGAGAATAATTTGAGGAGAGTTCTGGGCTAAAGTCTCATCTCTGGACGAGGGGCGGAGGTTTGTGGTCTGGGTTCGGATACCCTGGGTAGCTATGGATACAGATTAGGGATAGTAAAGGGTGTGAATGGGAAGTGGGAGGGAACTCATTTGCAGCTTGCTTTCCCCATTCCTGGGGGTGAACCGGCCTATACTTGCAAGCTACGATAAGCGACAAGGGAATAACGAATATGAGTTTGGCCAGGGAATCCCATAGGGGAGGGGGGAAGAGAAGAGGAGTTAAGATGTGAGGTCCTGATTGAAATGAAAGAACAGATGTTTTAAATAGTTCAATAGAATATATAAAAGCCCATACTAATAAATTAGAATATGTTAAAGATAGGAAAAGTGAGCAAGAGGCAATAGCAAATCAGCTCAGAATATTGGTAATATAGTATTATATTGTAAAGGTAAATAGGGAGGAAGAAGGAAGGCCAGAATCGGGTATTAACTGGGAATCTATCAGTGGACAGAACATACTAAGGAGTGTTGAATATCAATTAGAAAACATGTATATATCAGGGAAAAGCGTGTGAGAAGCTAGCTCTAGCAGGGGAACAACAATGTAATGTGGTTCGGGAATGAGATCGTGTGGGCCTCGGGGTGCGGGGACTGAGACAGGATGGAAGAACATAAATATTTCATGTTAAGATTTGGTATAAAAATTTGTTTTTTTATATTTGGAAGCTAAGAAAATTATTATAAAAAAAATAAAATAAAATACTTAAATTTGAACAGTTAGCCTGATTCTCTGTGAGCCAACTCCGTAAACATTGGACAAAAGATCCTTAATTACCCTGCCCTCTTTGCTTAACTAAAGCGGTGTTCATAGCTAATTTTCCCCACAAGTGATAATTTTGACAGGCGTTGGGAATCCCCCTAAGGGGCCCCCAGCAAGCAGGGTAACACAGCCATCTCTGTGGTTCTGAATTAGGGTTGCCACTTCTCCTTTCCTCCAGCAGTATCTCATCTTTAACAGCTACATGGCAAGCAGACTCAGCATGGTTCAACTCTTCAATTTGTTTGGAAGGAAAGGGGGAAAAGTTCATTTCAGTTTCTGTGGGTATGTTTTTCAAAACCCACCCAAATTTACATTTTTTTCATAAATAGAATGGGAAAAAACTTTAGGCTTTTAAAAAGAATGTAGGGAAAAGCGAAACAGATAAATTTATCTATTCATATGTAACATAGCATTCTTAAGACCCAGAGAGTACCCACAACCTTACTTCTTCTTGCACTTTTCTTAAAATACAACTGGATATAGGATTCTGAGCAACTCTAACACTTGCTCAGTATTGGTGGTGGATAGCATCTTCAAAGTTCAACGGAAAACCCAAAAGTGGATTTGCTGCTCTACTGACATGGAAGCCCACACTTATCTCTGATCACTGCATAGCAGATGTCACCTTCAACTACCTTTTGTTGCTCCCCATAACTTCCATAAGCCCTTGGATATCCTCCCCAAATTTTAAAAACATTTTGGGCAACTACTGCCTGAAGTGTTGATTTGCCTTTATATCCCCAGTCCCATCAAAATACACTAAAATCTGATTGCAAATCATCTACCACCACCCCCCAAAAAATAAACCAGAAGCAGGTGAAAATAGATTTCTGGCCACTTCCACAACCTTTGGCCAATTTTTAGCTGAAAATGAAGTAGTGTAGCTGAGTGGGAAGGCACAGGAGTTAAAACTGGACCCTACCACAGTTGTCTTCTTTGGCTATATAATATTTCATATGGTCCTCGTAAAGATTCTATGGATTTTGGATTTTTTTTCCGTATGGGGAAACAAAGCTAACACTGGTTTCTACACTTGGTGCAATAAATATTTCTTAAATGGGCAGTATCACCAGTTCCAGCAGCAGTTACATGTACCTCATGTGATAAAACAAAATCACAGGGACAGCTGGCAATGGTGCAGTGTGTGCCCAAATGCTTTATGGAAACAGGCTATGGAAGTGGTTCGGCCCAAGTATAATAACAGAGTTTAAGGATATGTTTACTAGTAAGGACACCTATATATTTCCTTTAGCAACATACTTCGCAATACCGATTGCTGGGAAACACAGGTGGAAAAGCGCTTCTGCCCTTACATCTTTCTTACTTGTTTTCTATAGGTTATCTGGTGGGTACTGTGGGAACAGAACGCTGGAGTAGATAGGTGTGGAAATCACAGAAAAAACCTTCACCTATCAGTGCCAAGTGCGAAAGGTGCACCCAAGCCTCGTACTCAAGGCCTGTCCAGCCTGACACCTCTTTGTGATCAGCACTGAACAGCCAGGGAGATCTCTGAATCAAGCCAGGGACAAACGAGTCTGCCTCAGTTCTCCCTTTCTGAGAACACAATCCCTTCCTCACTCTTGTCCCCCTTTGGCTTCTTCCTTTCAAGATTCTCCCCCTTTACTGCCTTCCCTAAATCTGCCCTTCTCCCAGATGTAAGGATCAGCTGTGATTTATATTTTCCAAGACTGTGGTACTGTTGGCACTAAGGTCAAGATGATATTATTGGTAGCGTGTATATTCCAGAATTCAGAATGAGACTCTGGGAGACTGTTATCAGGAACACAGAACTTCAAACATTTATTGAAACACTGTTGCTTAAATTTGTTTTGTATCTCAGTGTTTACAAACAGTACACCATTCTTCTCTCTCTCTCTCTCACTTTCAATTCATTCACTCTCTCTCATACACCCAATTTCTCAGTTCTCTCTCCCTCAGCACTCTTCAAATCTCCAACCTCTCCCAAACACAGCACAAATCACACTCCTCTTCAAACGCACTCTAGACAGCTAAAATCCGTTATTTTCCTCTTTCCACCAGCCCCTCCCCTGGGCTATCCAAGGTTCCATTTCACCATCCAATCAGCTTAAACACTCTCAGTTGCCAAGGAGGCGCTTTTGTCAAGACCCTCTCTCATCAGGTTCGTCACACTAGGCCTTTGATCTGGACCACTAGGATTCTTTTCATCTTCTGGTAACAGCAAATTGCCCTTTAAACATGATAGTGCCACCAGTCCTATCAATGGCTTATATGGATCTTGTGATAGTTACCAATAACACAATATATGCAAACATACAAGCATTAAACATGTTTGGCATCCTTTTCCTTTCTAGTTTGACTTGAGGGAGCATATGATATTGCAATATATAAACAAGATTTCAATCAGCTTTTAGTTTTTTTCTGTGTGGGAGATAGATATTTGAAAGAGCTAGGAAGTTTGAGAACTGTTGCTTCAGGCAATGCCAAATGTTGTGTGTCAATAGCTGAATGCCTTTTGTTTCTGATCTTTTCCTCTCTGGTTCACTACACTGATTTCTGTACTACTTCATTAACTACACTGTCACTAATTAATCCCTGCTGACTTACACTATTCACTCTTTTACTTGAGTTTGAATCTCATTTCATTTTGGTAGCCTGCAATCCAATAGGATTGGTATTCAGTTAAAAGAAAGAAAGAAAAATTACAGATGGAATTTAAGTATTATTTTGTCCACAGTAAGATTTTGTGTTAAAATCCAGAGCCCTGTGCTAGACAGACATCCAAAAGTGCCCCAGAACAACAAAACAGGGATGAAGTCTAACTGCAAAGGCAAAACAAAGAAAGTCAGGAAAACTGGAAATATATGGGCTCATCCAGACCAGTGATTTGTGTCAATTTACATTGCATCCTTTAATGTTGCCTCTTCATGCTTCTTATTGCTTCTCCATCCAAAAACTCTGCAAACATTTTTTTAAAAAAACCCTTTAATAGAACAGCAGCATATTTTGGTTCATATGTTGGCATCTAGTATGTGACATGGGTTGTGACTAGGGTTTCCTGATCATAGAGTCTGGTTCTCGGGATGAACTGAATGATTTCAGGGAGACAGCAATGCCTTGAAAAATGTCTGCATATGTATATTCCTCAATTGTTATACTTGGTGTTTTATTTTAAGGGCTGTCCCTTGTAACATCATCAAAAGGTCATCAGTTCATGGTTGCAGTTTTTGGCCTTGAAATCTCAGGGCCTGGGATAGACTTGGGATGGCTAACACACTGGAAAATAGGAACAGAATTCAAAAAGACCTACATAAACTAGAAAATTGAGCTGAAGTTAATAAGATGAAATTCAACAGAGACAAATTCAAAACTCTACATTTAGGCCACAATAACCAAATTTACTCAAGTAGAGGATAGGGGATGCATGGTTCAGCAGTACTACATGTGAAAAGAACCTTAGTATTATTGTTAATCATAACTTGAACATGAGTCAGCAGTGTGATGCTGCAGAAAATAGATGAATTCTATTCTAGCCTACATTAATAGAAGCACAGTTTCCAAGTCAAGGAAAGTAATAGTCATAGGCCCTTTCCACACCAGGCAATTAGAACGGGGCAGTGCGTCCTCTCACGGAGGTCATCTGCACCTTGGAGTGGACTAGGAGCGGACTACTTACAGGAGATCCGCACCTCAGTCTGCTCCGAAACGACCCCAAGTGGTGCTCCAGCGTGTTTTCTAAAGACCACAAAAAACATTTATTTTCCTGGGATGCACCATTGTGTTCCTGCTCTCTTGTGCAGATTGTGAGCCTGCGATCTGCGGAGGGTGGGCTTTAGGCATGGCAAGCTTCAGCAGTTGGTTGGGACCCACAATCAACTGGAAGATGCCATTTTGGAAGCTGGCAGCCACCATTTTGGAAGCCGCCATTTTGGAAGCCAGAGCAGTGTGGATCTACAGACCTCGCACTGCTTCGATTTGCCCTGGACCAAAGAGGAGCCCTATGGAAGGGCTTCAGGGACAATCCGCGTTGCTTCGGACCCCAGAAGAAGTGGTAGGTAATGGCATGGAACGATTTCCTCGCCTCGTGCAGAAAGGGCCTTCGTATATTCTGCACTGGTCAGGCTTCCTGTGGAATACTGTGTTCAGCTCTGGATACTTCATTTTAAGAAGGATATAGACAAACTGGAGCAGTTTCAGAGAAGGGCAACAAGGGTTATAAGGATTATAGATATGGAGAAGAAAACATATGAGGAGAGGTTGAAGGAGTTGGGTATGTTCAGCTTCGTGAAGGGAACACTGAGGAGTGACATGAGTACACTCTTTAAATACCTCAAGGGCTGTCACAGTGAAGAATGCTCAGGCCTGTTCACTGCTGCCCCAGAGGGTAGAGCCAAGTTTAATGGTTTGATGTTAAACAAGAGTACATTTCAATTGAGCTTTAGAAGGAACCTCTTTGCAGTAAGAGCTATTTGACAATGAAACCAAATTCCAAGAGATGTTGTGGGGCCTCCTTCTCTAGATGTCTTCAAAAAGAGGCTGGACAACAACCTGTGGGACATCCTGCACTGAGCAGGGAATTGGACTCAATGGCCCATGAAACCCCTTTCAACTCCACGGTTGTATAACTCTATGGCTCTACAACTTGATCTGGCAGCTCTAGCTGTAACATTGGATGTGGGTTGATCCAACCCTCTCAGTTCCTCAGCTGCATTACCAGATTGTTTCACTCTTCACACAGTGCCTTTCTCTTTCTCATCCACTGTCTTCTTAATTTTGTTTTTATTTTTACAAAATCTCTAGAAGTGTAGCACCAAAGTGTTAAATTGTAACAGTGTTTGCATCCTCAGAGTCAGATTGCCTCACTTGTACTCATTCCATAGACAGTCTCCTCCAGTGTCTCAGTTCATATGGGAGTGAGTGCACATGTGAGAAGGAGTGATCTTGTTCCAGGGAACCAAGCATAGGAATCGCACCCTTCTAGTTTACCACTTTATCACTGTAACTCATAGAAGAAAGATAGGATATTTTGGTTCATTTGTGGGTGTCTTCTTTGTGATACTGGTTCGATTAGTGTTTAATAAACATTTTCCAGTGTCTAATCGCCAGTATCTTATCCCAGTGGTTCTCAAACTTTTTACCTATATATCTGCATGCAGATATTGTGCCCTACTCTCCTCAATGTCATTCTCCCCTGCATCCTAATCTACACCTGGGTATCCCTCTCTCTCACACATGCCCCTCATGCCACATGCACCGTCCATTTTAACACTGAGTTCTTGCACTCTCCACCTCATTTCTTCACTCCCCCAACCCAAGAAATTGCCTCATGGTCACTAACGGGCATGTGCCCACTGCAGGAGTGATGAGATGTTCTGAGAAACTGAGTGGGGAAACCACACACACAGCCAATTTTTGCTCTGTCTGAGGTTGGAGAAAGGCATAACAGTGGACGACACTGTTGCTCTTTTCCAGAGACCGGTCAATCCTCAGCAGCACACAAACACACACACACACACTGGCTTGCCCTTCTTTTTCACATTTGCTGTACTTGCAGGCTGACTTTTCTTGAGCCCACCCTGCTTGAGCAACTATCATGCCCCCCCTTTAGAGTCCTGCCCCACAGTTTGAGAATCACTGCCTTATCCAGTGTCTTCTCACAAAAGCAGTAGGTTCCTCTGGTCAGAAAAATCAAAATGTACACACCCCACACCCATGACAACCTGAGGAAAGTTTCCATAACAGCCCCTTTTCCATCTTTCAGCATCAATGCAAGTTGCAATTGACTAGTGTGGGATAGAGTTTGAGCTTTCTGAGCACAGCACCTTACTGTGTTGTTGGAAAGGCTCTAGAAAGAGATTTAAAAAAAAACAAAAAAAAACCCCAACAACAAACACTAAAAGAAGGCAAAGGGAGGAAAGGAAGAGGGCAGAAGCATCTTGCAAATAGGGAGGGATGAGGGATAGGACACACTTGTTCAGGTTGTCATTATTCATCCACTTTTGTGTAGAAAACAAACTGCTTTGGAAAAGTACCCAAAAAGAAAGAGCTTGAGACATTTCATATTTGGCAAAACACCACTTGGATCTTTTTCAGGGAATACAGGGGGGAAAAAACTCCCACTACACTCAAGATGTATTTGCTCTGTCTGGAAGCACTCTATAATAACTATAAAACGCTGTACCTCCTATGTCCAAACCAGTGCATTTGGATAAGATTTGCCTCTCTCAATTGCAATGGGCAGAGATAAATTGCTTGTTCTCAGAAGACAGAATAATCCCAGGTTGCAGCCTTCATAAGAGGCTTATCTTGGTCTTGAAAAAAAGAAGGGGCATTTGTTGATGACAGAATTTGTTCAGGTCTTTCATCTTTGGAACCTCTGACTATTGATGGGAGAGGGAAGATTTGGTACGACAGTAGCCTCTTTGTCACTTGTAGTGATTTATCTTTATTCATTGCCCAGAGACAGCTGTGCATCTGCCACTGTGGAGGTGGTAAATTCATGCTTGGTTTTACTGTCATTCCTCCCACAGCCAAAGTTTATCCATTTTTAAAATAGTTTTCAGTGTTTTAACTCTCTCCCAATGAACTCAATGGGGCAAAAGTGCCTTATCTAGTTGTCCCTTCACGATTCAATTAGACAAGCTTACTAAGTAAAAATGTTAGGTCCACAATCCAGGCAAAGTAAATCTCTCTGATTTCAGTGGAAGTGGTAAAGATACACCTAACTCTCTCCAGCTGAAGTGAAATTAGTAGCACCTACAAATCAATAGGATCATGGCCCAAATAATTTTGAAGGGTGAAGAGAGTAATTCCATTCTGAGTGGTTTTACTTGACAAGTTGGTTTTCCGAAAATATATCAAAATGAGGCTTATAGTCAAACATTTCCAGCTTTTCTAGCTCAAAGAGGAGGAAAAAAAGGAGAGGAATGTGCTCATGAGTCACAGGAAAATGTCTTTTATCATATTAATGTCATTATTATTATATCTTTTATCTTCACCATGAACGTGTCTGAGGCATTCCACTGATGTACCTGTTATGGCAGAAATATGTGGCATTCAGCCAAATCCTATAGCCCCTCAGCAGTCAGAATTCAAATAAAGAATTGCATTCTAATACATAAAAACTTTCATTTCTGATGACTGCTAAATAGTGTAAATAACAATATTCACAACCAAACAAAATAACTCTTTTTGACCAACTAGTACACTCAGCTTTCCCTTTACAAGCAAGTGTTGAAAAGATGAGCTCATCTTTCAAACAGAAACAATATTAACACTTTTTTGAGGGAGAGGGATAAAAATGTAGGGACACATAACTCTTCATGTGGGTATTTTTGTTTTAATTCAGAATTGTTCTTTAAAATACAACGCATTAGTCAAGTTCTACACATTATGATTTTGGTTTCCTCTTAATTTCTGTATTTCCTAATTTCGGCCGATTACAAAAAAACCCATGAACACATCACAGCATCACCCAATGGTGTGTATTCTTCCTGAATAATCTTTCTGTCTAGTCCCCAAGGCTGTGTTTGAACTCTGTCATTCATTAATATTCATAAACTGGTAGAACTAATCCCTCAGATGAGGAGCACCACTTTTAGGCTGCTTTTTGGAAGCTTCCCTTTTGTCGTTAAAAATCTGGCTACAATAACGTTGTAAGAGTGCGTTTAGGGTTGTTTCATTTTCCTTGGCATTGTATCTTCAAGAGGGCTAGCTTTTTTTGCCCAGTGAAATCTGGATGAGTGCAATACCAGTCCAAATGCTGATTGGAGCTCATTTGAACCTAGAGTACCTATTGTAATTAGAAGATAGGTTGTTATTTTCTTTTTTCAGAAAAAATATGTTAACAATATGTTGTGTGCCTTCATGTCATTTCTGACTTACAGTGTATGTGTGAGATTGTGTGTGTGTGTGTGTGTGTGAGAGAGAGAGAGAGAGATGCACCCCAGGTTGCCCAGTGGTTTTCCATGGCTAATCAGGAAATCAAACTCTGATCTCTAGGATTGTAGTCCAAGGCTCAAACCACTACACCATGCCGCCTCTCTCTAATATATACTAATTTGCGTATTTCCCAGTGTTGCTCAAGGCTTTTATTTTCCTCTTAAGAATTCACCAAACTGTCTTCTTCATTTCCTGTAACTTTGCTCCATATTTCCCAATGCAATTTGTATTCAGAGTTCTTTACATACACAGTTTTGAGTTCCTGAGGGAGTACACTGTCCTCCTTGTTGCTGCTAGGCCTCATCTCCATAGCAACCAACTTATTCCAGTACCTGTAACTTATCCCCATATTCCCCAATCCAATCTGTATTCATAGTTGTTAACATACAGGGCTTGAGTTCCTGCGGGAATACACTGTCCTCCTCCTTGCTACGAGGGATTGTCTCCATAGCAACCAGCCTATTCCGGTATCTGTAACTTTTCCCCACAGTCCCCAATCCAATCTGTGTTCTCTGGAGACATTAATGCTTTTTATTGAATTGGTGCAATGGCTTTACGTTTTTCTGGAAGCATTTTTTGTTTTGAATTTCAGCTTTAAGATTCCTCACATGTGGAACCCATACAGTCTACTGTGTGAGGTGAGAAGTCCTTGTAACTATGTTGTGTATGTTACTTTATTTTTTCTTACATATGCCTCCCAACATTTTCCCCCAAAACTCCCAAAATTCCAAAAATGGCATCCTTATTGATGGTAGGCCTCATCTCCATAGCAACCGGCCTAAGGCCCAAGAGCTCTTGGCTGAGAATTCTGAAGACCCCTCCCTGAATTGCCAACCCCAGGTTTTCATGGAATCTTCACAGCCAGCCAATCATATGAGGTCTTCTCGCCTCACACAGCCAATCATATGTTGATGCAGACAAACAGACAAACACACAAGCATTCACTTTCATATAGTAGATTTCAGCTATGTATCTTCTAATATATAAAAGTCAAAATTTGTTTGTCTGTGTCAGGAGAAGACCTCATATGATTGGCTGGCTGTGAAGATTCTATGGAATCCTGGGGTTTGCCATTTAGGGAGAGGCCTTTAGAATTCTCAGTCAGAAAGCTCTTGGGTCTCAGTCAACTGTATCTGTCTTGAATAGGCTGGTTGCTATGGAAATGAGGCCTAGCAGCAAGTAGGAGGACAGTGTATTCCCTCAGGAATTTAACTTTTCTATGCAGACTGGATTGGGGAATATGGGGAAAAGTTATAGGCACTGGTCAAGACAGTTTGGGAAATCTTTTGAACAACTATTACCTATGAGAAAATAAAATCTTGGGCAACACTGGGTATATACGCTAGTTTTCTATATTCTTAACTCATACTGGTATTGTTCTCATAAGTACTTTTTCCCATCAAAGTTGTTTCCTAAGTAGGGATCATGAACATGGAACAATTACCTGGATTTACTTATCTGTCAGCTGTTCTGTATTTATGATTGCTACTTTTAGTGACAATGGTGACATTATTGCCATGATTGTAATTCCCTCCCAACTGGTAAAGGAGATCCATTCTGCTAGCAATTGGAGCACAGGTGAATGAAGTTTCCATCAAGTTTGGGTGGGGTTAGGCCAGGAGAAGTTTCTTAGTTAAATATAGAACATTTAACATAGAAGATTGGCCATAATGTTTAGTCATATGTAGTTTGCCCCAATCTTTTTTTAAATCAAAAACAAAACTGAGCCATAGGCATTGCTGTCTTTCAGAAGGATATGCGTTTTTTATTCCTTCTTCTCGGGCATTTTTCTCACGAAAAGAGAAGAGGTGGGGAGGAGGCAAATTTTATAAAACAAAAACTATCCCTGACACCATCACCTCCCCTACCTCCTCTTCCGTCATACCACTTTTCACTAGGAATGGGAAAAATATTTGAAAATAATTGCAAAATGGTTACAAAAACATGTTTCCTGAGTGCCTGTAAATCCTGACGAGGAAACTCCTGAACTAACAAGAATCTTCACAGCTGAGAACTTACTCTGTACAGAATTAGCCTATGGTATTTCTTAGTGATGTAGACACGATTCGATTGACTTGGACTCAAGTCACTTCAGTGGCTTGACTTGACAATAAATGGCACACTGACCTGATTTGACTTGTGACCTGTCTATTTTTAGTGACTGGCTTGCTGCCCTTGGTTTAGTAACATAACCCATCCATCCAGAAACTTAATGATTTTGAACAGTACTTCCATCTCTTTTTGCCTACTGGTCACATGACAATCTGTCTCAAGCCCAAAGTGCGGGTGCATTTCTTAGAGACAAACAGCAAATGCATTAGGCAACAGGCTTGAGGTGAGGTTGAGGTCTGCTCAGCAGCCTGTCCTTGCTTGCATATTGGAGGAGCCTTCTAAAACTTTTCCTAATAGAAGAAGGCAAGACTCACTCAAAGGCTTGAAGAGGGAGGATCCTTCCTTCTAAAGCTTTTGAAGCTTCAGTAATGTGGGGGGGGTAGAGTAATAAGGATCCTATTCCTCACTTCCAAAAAAGCCTCTAGCTTTGGAAATGAGGAGTAAGAATCCTGTTCCTCACTTCAGAAGCTGCAGGCTCTTTTATGCTCATTGACACAAAACCTTGAGGAATGGGGAGTAAGATGGATCCTATTCCCCACTTCTGAAGCTGCAGATCCTAATAAGCCCATTGACCCCCCCTACACTGCACCACCACCTCTTTTTTTCTGTTAAAGTTGGCTTCTACACACATGATCCTCATTGGTACCTTTGTTAAGAAATGAGATCCAATTATACAACATTTTAGAAACAATTGGGGAGCTTTCTCAATAGCAAGTTTTCTTGATTGAAGAAGGAGATATTGTTAAAATTCATTCTGACTATCCTAATTTATATAATATATGAATGCACTTATATAAATGTTAATATTAGATTTTAAAGCTATAAATGTGGTAAAGCAATATGTAAGATCACATTCAAGCTTATATTAGTAGAGTCCTGATGGGTTTAAAGTGAGAAAATAGATCCTTATTTATTATGCTATCATATTTTCATAAAGACTACCTATTCAGAAGCAAAGTCTAGTTGTGGAAGATAGAAATGAAGATATAAAGTATATAGGTAGAATTAGGTTTGTATGCCTACCTGTTGTACTATTTATATACTGTATTAATGACGACTATGTTGTTTTATTGAAATGCTTTTTATAATAAAATAAAAAGTTGGCTCCCACATTTGAGATTTGACTTGAAGCTTGACTTGGAAGGTTCTTGCAAGGGCTTGAGACTCAACTTGAGACTTGAAGGTAGATACTTGAGACTTGACTTGAGACTTGGAGTAAAAGACTTAAATAAATCACTGGTATTTCTTCACAACAGTATTTTCTGTGCAGAAAATGCTGCTTTCTGCTCAAAATGCCAAGCTTGAATTTTCTCCAGAACAAGTCCCTGAGAATATTCTTCAAAGGAGGAAGAAAGCTGCTAAAATAACTCATTGCCTCCTTCAAGAATAAAACTCGCAAAGAATTACATCCCTGTTTTTCACAGTTGCCTGTAGCTTCCAATGCAAAATCTCAACATACTGAGGAGGAAAGATGCATGAGATGCAGTTCAGTGCTTAATTTTCTGCCCCTTTTTGTGGCCTATATCAGGGTGAGGAATATGCGGACCTCCAGATGTTGCAATGTATCTCCCATCATCATTCCCCATTGGCAATGCTGACAAAGTTCCTCATGAAATTTATGCGTTGGGGAGGTCAGGAAAAAAAAGGAGGAGGTTGGGGGCTAAAAATAGGTAATTCTGTTGATATTCCTTGCAGTGTGTGAGTGAGAGTATGCATAACAAAGGGAAAGATCTGAAATAAAAATCTAGCCTGAGGAAAAGGTTTAAACCTCTGCCATCCCACATGCTGGTCCTGATCCAAATTAGGGACAAATACATTTACTCAAAGTGGAAAGAAGAACAGATTGTCTCACTGTGCTTTTAAGGTGTTTTTTTTTGAAACCTGCAGGATGAACCAGGGTCCCATGAAGTAGCAACTGAATCTTTGGATGTACGGAATCTGATGTCAGATACTACAAGAGAGGATGCTTCCCTTCTTCTCCGTAAGAACTAGACCTTGTGCTGAACTGACAAGAATTACCCTGACAGGGTTAGTCTGCGAAAGACCAAGGTTAAGCTGGTCCAGTTATAAATAACAGTTGCTGGACAATGTCGAGCTTTTTCAGACATTGTGCCACTTGTGATCTGAAGCATGGAGGGTGGTATTCTCATCACTGTGGCTCAAATAGACCCATTATATACTTCCATTCTATAGATAAGTTACTGAGTAACTGAGCATAGGTCTGATTTTCTGTTAAGATTTTATCTTTGAAAATCCTGCAGGTTGAAAGAAGAGCTGTCACTGGCCTCTCAAATATAAGTCTATGACTCAGCAGTCTGAAATACAACCATTTTGTCTTGAGCAATCTCAGAATAATTTCATTACACTGTAAGTGGCCAAAAGGGAATGAGATGACAGACTCATCAGCTGAACCATTCGCCTTATAAGGCAGTTTGGATTTATAGGGAAATGAGAACAAACTGAAGTTGTGAGTTTTTCATAATTTTTACTTTTTTGTTTAAATAAATCAGTCAGTGGAAAGAAAAGTGTAAGAATGACTCAGAATGCCAGACATTAACTGAAAATCTTGCAGCTTATGCCTCCTGCAGCCAAAATGAGAACAAGATCAATTGAAATGGAAGGGCTAAAGCTCTGAGGCTGAACATTCACTGCACATGCTAAACATCCCAAGGCCAATCACTTATATGTCTTTGGGGAAAAGGTTGGTTCTAGATGGAACTCTTCATCTGTTGCTAGAAGACATGCGGAGGTTGCAGAGCTGCTCAGACTAACTTTGCCTCCGATGCACATGGTGGCTGCACATCTAGTTAGGGTGAAAAAGGTGTCTGTGCATGAACATACACCTAAGAGAGAGCTTTGAAAAGTTAATTTTAGAGATGACAGCTAGCCACTAGCCATGCTGACTGGGAGATTCTGAAAGTCATCATCTAAAAAAAGAAACTTCTTCAAGCTTTGCCATTGAGCTCCTCTATACAGGGGAATCCTGATTGGCCTTGGGTCCCTTGTCATGTGCAGGAACTCTGCACCCTTGTTTTAATGCATGCATCACTACTCATCATCACCAATATGCAGCCATTGACGGGCATGGATGTTGTACGCATTCAACACAGTGAGGTGGCCAGCATGTACTCATTGTGTGACAGGTGAAGATTTAAATGCCTATTGGGGACAGCTGGTAAAGAATCCTTTCCATGCCATTAAATAACTCTTGATGGCCAAGAAACTGATTTCTAGTTGAAAATCAGCAAATAGTTAACTACAGTTTCTGATATTGTTGTTAACTGCTGGCAAGTTGATTTTGACTTATAGTGACCCAACGAATGAGAGAGCTCCAAGTCACCCTATCCTCAACTGTCCTGCTCAGGTCTTGCAGATTCAGGGACATGTCTTTCTTGATTGAGTCTATCTGTCTGTAATGTGGTCTTCCTCTCTTCCTACTGCCTTTTAACTTACCAGCAAACATTATTGCCTTTTCTAGGGAGTCAGGTCTTGTCACGATATGGCCAAACTATGGCCCTTTCTGCACGGGCCTATTAAAACAATGCAGAGCGACCTCCAACGGAGGTCTTCTGCACTTGGAGTGGACTGGGGCAGATTACTTTTCATAGTTCCGCACCTCAGTCCGCTCCGGAGCAACCGGAACTGGTCGTGCAGCATGCTTTTTAAACCTCTTAAAAGAGGTTTTTTAAAAGTACGGAGTGCACGACCCCGTGTCGCTCCATCCCTGCACTAGTGCGTGCCTGCAGATCTGCCGGGGGCGGGCTTTTGGCTGGTGAGCTTCTCCAGTTGGTGGAGAGCCTCCACCAACTGGAAGCTGCTTTTTTGGATGCCGGAGCAGTGCGGAGCAACGAGCTTGCACTGCTCCTCATCCTGACAGACTCGCTCAGACCCACTAAAAATCCGGTGAGTAGTGGCAGGGAGCATTTCCCTTGCTGCGTGTGGAAAGGGCCTATGACAGCTTCAATTTAGTCATCTTGGCTTCTGGGGAGAGTTCAGGCTTCATTTGCTCTAGGACACATTCATTTGTCTTTTTAGCAGTCCAGGATGTCTGTAGAACTCTTCCTCAGCACCACATTTCAAATCAGTTGATTTTCTTCCAATCAGCCTTCTTCACTGTCCAGCTTACAAAAGCAAATTCCCCATACCAAACAGGGAAGTAGGCTAGTATAGGAATAAAAGTTGCAGAAAAGCTTTTATTGCCCTTGCATTCATATTACCAAATTGTGTCATGCTGCAATATTTTTAAAGAAATACCTCAAACTATAGATCTTTGTACTCAGTAGGTTTTTTATATGCCTTCAAGTCAACTCTGACTTAGGCTGCCCTATCATGGGATTTTCTTGGCAATATTGATTCAGAGGAAGGTTTTTTCCGCAGCTTACCTTTTTTTTGGCGCTGGGGTGCGGGGATCGCACAAGCAGCCTCCAGCAAGAGGCTCTTGTGTCTCCACTGCTTCAGCTCTGCACGAGCATTACCCTGAGAATTGGGGGGGTCCCATGAGGGGCACCCAGGTTACCAATTCAAATACTGAATTGGGGGAAATTAGCCTGAACACTGTTTGGTTAGCAAGAGGTAGGGTAACGTACCGAGATCTTTAACCCTATGTATACAGCGGCGGGTCAGAGAGCAGCTAGACAAGGTTTTCCAAATAATAGACAATTCTTTATTAAAGGCAAAAACATGAAAGATGAGACATAAACTAACTAACTTGGAAAGAGAAAAGGAGTTTTGTTGGGAAAGGCAATACGACCTGTCTCGTAGTCCTGGAGAGAAGAGGGGTTCTGGAGAAGAAAGCTCAGCCTGGGAAGCTGAGGGGAGTCCCTTAGACAACCAGCAGCAAGGCGGGATGGCAGTCCAAAGTGATCTGAAGACAGGTTAAAAGCGAGAGGTTTTTATAGGGAAGTTTGTGCCTTTCGGCTATGGCAGTCCCGGGGAGAACAAAAGGAGTTTTGGTGCTGGACAAAGGATTTGGAAAGGTCAAGTTCAGCATGATTGGATTTGTGTGTGAAGACAATACTGTGGCTGGGACGTTGATGACCCAACATAAAGAGTAACTTGACTGAAAGCCGTGTGGCTATTGTGAAGTTTGCGGCGGGAAGTTCCCTAAAGCTGCGGGTGAGGTTTGAGTTGCTGGCTTCAATGGGGAATGGAATGCAAACCATTAATGACTGCACTCTGTCCGTGCTTGTCCGGAGAACCCGCAAAAACTTGGAATGAGGTAACTGCAAGCCAGTCCAGCTAAGGCCAAATTAAATGATATCAAAGTGATATCTGGGAGCCCTCTCCAAGGGTGCCATACCGGAAGTAACATGAGCAGAGCAGGCAGTACGAGAGCCCTGCCTCTTCCTTCCACAGCACAGTCTGGGAGTTTCCGAGGCTGCGCTGGGGTAGGAAACGCGACCGCCACGGCACTGGAGGCTCTGCACACATGGCAAGTGAGTGCAGGGCCCTAGAGCAATGCGCAATCATGCACCATTTTTGGCTGAAAGCCAAACATGAAAAAGTGTGTGAGCAGTGTTTGCCCTACTCTGGAGCGTCGCATGATTGTGAGTGCGTCACGCAGATCACTCCTCACAATCACGCAACGCTGCAGGCCATACCATGCGAAAAGGGCCAAAGTGTGCCATTGTCTTCATCTAAGGCTGAGAGAGAGTGACTTGCCTAAGGCCACCCAGTAGATTTCCGTGGGTGAGCATAACTTTGAATCTTGGACTCCCAGGATATAGTCTAACACTCAACAATTACAGCATGCTGGCTCACATTCAATAAGTAAAAGGTATCATTTTTAAGTGATTGTATTAAAAAAGATAATTAATAATAATTAATCAGCTAGAGAAATTGATCAAAACTTTTTTTTTTTTAAAAAAAGGCATTCTGAATAAAAGATTGCTGACTGAATTTTAAGAAGAGTACAGGGGTAGCCCTCTGCAACCCTAGTGAGGGCCAAACTGGATGACACATTGGGGAGAAGATCTTCCACTTTTTTTTTTTTTAAGGGATTTTTAAGTCTCCCATGTCAGAGTAGATTACTCTGATTCGGTGTTAAGCCTTCTGCCTGCTCCAGCTTTCACAACTCAGATAGTTTCCCAAAGCTGCAATTCGTCCTGTGGGAAAAACATGCAACTACCAAAAATGTCCAGTAATACAACATGAGTGAAGTGGGGCACTTTCAGATTTGTCTAAAGGAGTGTGAATTCTCACAGTATAACTCCTTAGGTTTTGCTGGTTTTTGTCAGTTCTACATTCACTTTTTCCATTCTGAGGGAGGGGGGTGTTTGTACAAATTTCTTGAATCTTCACTAGGGCTTTTCCAAAGATTTTTTTTTTTTTAAGGCAGAGTTTTCTGAGGTGGTCTTATCGTTCTGGTGGTACAGGGCAAAAGTGCAATTTCACAGATGTACTAATACACTACAACTGCTTTTTATAAAAAAGGAGGGAGGGAGGGAGGGGCGAGCGATGAATACTTTTTTTTGTTCCAAAAAACTCCACTCAAATAAAATATTGTATCTGGTGCTGGGTGATGCTTGAAAATGCTCTAGGATGATAGAAACATTTATTATTATTAGTTTGACTGAGAACTACAGCGACAAATACTATAACTTCCTGATACATTTGCCCTGCCTGGAGGAGCCTGTAACATCATGATATAAGTTTCTGTCACCATGCCAGTAGCAGCCATGAAGTGAGTGGGAAAATTTGCACTGTACAATTTGTATTGCTAGATTTATCAAGTAGAGACAGAATGAGCAGGTGTAGGGAATACAAAACAGGTTGTTATCTCTGCTTTCAGCCTGAGATTCAAATCACCTTCTATCCTCTTAGTTTTTTTAGCTCTACTGAAATGTTTGGAAAGAGGGATCTCTGATGAATTGCACCCAATGTAACTATTGCATCTCAAAAGAGAAACAAAGCAAAGAGACATAAGCATTGAGTTGTAATAGGGCCCCACTGTATTTAACTTCCAACAAATGATCAGTAGTGGGGAAATGACATGCAGGAGGTATACAAACCTCATCTAAAAACAGCCTGTCAGTCTTGGGTGATTGCCCCACCCTGAGAGGAAGGGGGAAATTCTTCATCCCAGCCATCTCAAGCCATACCCATTCAGTAGGGTTAGGGTAGTTTTTCTTGGCCACCCCCTTCTGAGTCTTACAGCCCTGAGTAAATGATTGGGGTTAACAAGCAGCTATTCACACCATGCACATGGATCCCATAATGCTCAAGTGTAAGTTCCTAGCATGGCCATCAACTCTAAAGATACATCCAGGTGCTCACCCAAATGTTCCTTAGCCAATCCACCCAGGCATCCCTACCACAGAAGAAGGGCAAGAAACTTAATATCTTCTCCTGCCTCCCTAGGATGAAATCTTGCAGATCTCTTTTCATATCTATCAAAAAGATACTGTTCTCCATATTAGATACATGAACTCGACCTAAACTGTAAATTTCAATTTCTAAATGCATGAATTAAGGATTCATAACACACACAGACACACACCCCTCCTGGCTCTGCAAGACAATGTGAATTTACCAATTTATTTTCTGGTAATTTCATTTGCCTCTCCAAACCTGCCAATCAAGCATTTAGGACCTGGGAATATGGACACTTGGCCAGTGGTGTCAAAGTAAGTGAAATCTCCTCTGGGCTGCAGAATAAAGGTGTTCCTGTTAATAAAGTCTTGACTATGAACCCTGAAATGAACCACCAAAAGATTCCCAGAAACATGCTGGTAAAGGACAGGGAGCAAGACTTCATTCTGCTTCATACCTCATCTGAACAGAGACAGAGTGTGACAGCCATAACTGTGTGCCAATGGCTGGTCCAGAAGATAACGTGGCATCTACAAATGAAAATTGAACTCCAGTTTCTTCCAGCAATCTGTAAAGAAACAAAGAAACATAAGCAACAGGAAAGGCACCAAGACCAATTGGAATTACCCAAGAATAAGAAGCTCTGGAGCACCAGAGCTCAATAACCTAGACCACTACAAAAGGTATGGATGCAACTCTATTTCTCTTTGGAGGCAGGTTTGAACATCTCTCCTCCTCAAAGTCATTTTGGCATGACCTAGTGTTGGCACCAATACCATTGACACCTTAGGAAGAAAAAGAAGCGCCGGGGTATAGTTTTGGAGATTTTTCTATAGGGCATCTACTTCAACCTATTGCCTGATTCAGAAAAGCAGCAATTAAGAGCATCCCAGCAGGAGACTGTCTAATCTCTGCCTGAAGATTTCCAGTAAGAAAAATTCCACCATCCGTGTAGAACACAGGTAAGAATCATGAGGCCCTCCAGGTGCTGTTGAGCTATTCCTTCCAATATTTATCACCATTGGCTATGCAGGCGAAGCTAGCTTGGAGTTGCAGTTCAACAACATCTGAGGGATACGTGATTCCCAGCCCTGCTCTAAGGAAACAATTCAATGGTCAAATTGTTAGTACCATCAAGAAGGAATGTGCAGCTGATATCTGCCCTCCTGTAACTTGAATGTACACATAGCAAGAACATAGAAATTTTACTTCGTTGACCATGCCTTCCAGAATCCTTCAGAAAGCTAGCTAAGGGCCATGCTGGTTGAGAGTTTCTCAGAGCTATAGTCCAGACTCTACTCCTACCTTGTGGGATAGGAGAGAACAAATCTTTGCCTCCTCAATATGACAGTCCTTAAAATATTAAAATAATAATATGTTTTGCTTCAGTATTCTGTGAACTAAACATACCCAGTTCTTTCAATCATTCTTCATAAGACTTTTTCTTTCATGCCACTAGCCATCGTCATCACTCTCTGCTGAATGTGTTCCACTTTGTCTGTATAACGTGCCTCACTCAGAGCTGGGCATAGCACTGCAAATGTGATTTAATTACAAAACGCCCTTTTAAAAATAGAAGTGTACAATGATTTTATGGTCTTAATCAAGTTTTCTGCAGTACATATTACCTATTTCTGCAAGAGTCTCTTCATGCAGAACAGCTAATGGTGAAGAATTAATTGAAAGTATCAAAGAGAGAGAAATAGAAGGAAGGAGATAATAGCTCAACTGTGATTAAATTCTCTGGAGAGCATAATTATTAATTGAATTATTAGCCTGAACAATTTTGAAGACTATTACTTGGAATAAGACACGGCCTTCAAAACCAGAAACATAATCACAAAGATATTAATGGTTAATTTCGTACAGCAATTGGTAATTACTTCTAATGTCCTTTTCATTCTAGTCAGAGCATATGCAGCAAGGGCAGAGTGGTGTTGGTGCAATCGTCATTACAATAAGATGCCTGTCATGAAATCGTTAAAACATTTTTGCACAACCAAATAAAGTATCCTGAGAGTACATCTTTATATCATTAAATCTGGGTATGTAGGGACATAGGCAAAACAGGAGAGTTTAGAAGATGGGGGGAAATTAAATTGTATTCAGCATCCACAACTTAGACCAAATTAACATTTAGGGCACAATAAACTAGCATAAACTTATTGACCCAACAAAAAGAATAAGCTAAGACTTATGGAAGTTCTCTTGACTGATTGGGCCTACTCTAGTTGGAACTTTTACTTGGATTTTAAATCTTGAATTTCTGTCACATGATCATCCATGTTTCTTTAGAATTCCAGGGAAATCTTCCTATATGAAGTGAAATTTGTATTTCAGATCACCACTGGATGTCTAGGTGGGGCATGGCTCCAAGACTAAAATAAGCTGGTATTTGATTTATTCTTAATACATATGTTGTTGTTGTTGTTGTTGTTGTATGCCTTCAAGTCATTTCCAACTTATGGTGACTGTAAGGCAAAACTATTTTCTGTGGGATTTTCTCGGGCTGAGAGTATGTGACATACAAAATCACCCAATGGGTTTTTCTGGTCAAGCAGGGAATCTAACCTTAGTCTCCAGGGCCATAGTTCAATGCTCAAATGACTACATCATGCTGGTTCTCTAAGATATACATGGTTCTCTAAGATATTCTTTACTCGGTTAAAATATTTTTTACTTGCACATCACTTTGAGAGCCTGAGATGTAGGGTAGGATACAAATATTTTAATAAGTAAACAAACTGAGAGTTGATTTGGGTGAAAGTAAAAAAGGATGAGAAAGGACAGAGGAGATTCAAATGTAAAATGAAGGGAAAATCATGTTGTTCTTCACCTCAGGTAACAAATGTCTTGGGTCAACCATGTTTCTTGCTGATCCACCAATTGTTTTGCCAGTTACCAATGTTTCTTTCTAATCTGACCTTTCTCCATAGAGCTTTCTGACCTGACCTCTTTGGTAGAATTTCACTTCAGAATAAACTACTAAAGATATATTTTTTCCTCAGAATCGCCCAAAATCAAATAATGCAATTGTCAGTCATCATGTTTGCTCTATAGCAATGGTCTCTACCAGCATATTAATTTATCAAATGATTTGGCAGATAGATAGATAGATAGATAGATAGATAGATAGATAGATAGATAGATAGACAGACACATACACGCATACAGTCTACCACCTCATTTAATTTACTGTAGAATGTGCACAACAGGCCTTTAGTCTCCTAAAAATGCCACTAGCATTTTGTCATTTATTCTGTAATAATAACTACTGAACAAAACATCATTAATAGTTTAGGAGACAGTCATTAAAATTCAGAGTGATGAAATCAGCAACCTTAGAGAAGGCATCTCATGAAAGACTGAAAAGCGGTGTCTTATAGAAGCAAACTAGTCAAATCAAAGAAATGTAGGAGGCAAGGCAGGAAATGTAAAACCCTACCACACTGACTCTGATCACAGCTGTACCTACAGTTGTCTAAAAAAATGACATTCTCAGAATGGCAATCCAAAATCTAAAATGAGGGGAAAAAGTGGATTGTGAGACTTGCATAAATTATGCATTCCCATAGATTCCCTTATGTCACACAATTGAAGGTTTTATTTAAAAAAATGTAGTCATTGTATGCTGTTTTAGAGATACAGAATGGCACAGTGGTCTGAGCGTTGGACTATATGACTCTGGAGACAAGAGTTCAAATTCCCACTTAGCCATGGAAACTCACTGCGTGCATTTGGGCAAGTCACATTCTCTCAGCCTCAGAGGAAGGCAAAGGCAAACACCCTCTGAACAAATCTTGCCAAGAAAACCTTTTGATATGTTCATGTTAGGGGCACCATAAGTAGGAAATAACTTCTGGGGTTTGTTGTTTACTGAGGCCAAAGAGCTCTCCAACTGAGAATTCTAAACACATTTCCCCAAAGTGCAAGCCCCAAGATTCCATAGGATATTGAAAGTAGAATAACAGCACTTTAACAATGCAATGCAGAAATGGTCTTAGAGAGATCAAGGTAAACAAGCAGGCCTCTCAAAGAAAAAAAAACGTGTGAAAAATCTCTATAATATAAAGAGCAGCAAGATAAGCACTCCCTAACTGAGTGGCAGGGCAAGCTCCTCCTTACTGAACTGTTTTTGAAACACCATTTTACAGCAGATCTCAGGTTCTGGACTGTAGAGGAGGTAAACTCTAACCACAAAATACTTCTGAAAATAGATTGGATTTTAAAATTAAAAACCTTGGCCCCCTCTAAACCTCAATGAATGTCTTTGATTCCTGAAAAAAAAGGAGATTTAAGTTTTCAGACATTTTTTCGTCTTCAGCACATACACATCTACAGTTCTCTTAAATGTTATCAAGTAGTTTTAACATCTGCTTGGGACATACAAAAAAAACCTCCTGCAATTTAATTGCCTGTAAATGATGCTGGAGCCATTTCTGACCATAAATTTCTTCAGACATTTGTTGTAGGTAAGCACATAGGGGCTATATGAAGTTTATTATGTTTATCAGCATGTATTTATGTTGTTCTCTAGATTTTTGTATAGCCCCCTGCAGAAGGCATTAAAATAACCTACAGAAGATTTAAGTGGTAGTCATTGGGATGCTTCCAATAAAGTGGAATTTTATTTTAGCATTTAGAAAGGTCTGCTGCTTATTCCATACTATCAGCACCTCCTTCTATTGTGACATGTATTACAGATATTGAATAATATATATATTCTGCTGCTACTTAGCTGAATTTAAATGAGTTGGCAAATGTCACTACTTCCCCTGTTTTGTTTAGAGGTTAGATGGCTTAAAACAGATGCCTGAAAAAGAAGTTAACCGTGGCAGCAGTGGAAGAAGAGGAATGATTGGTCCCATCTTTTTCAATGTTATTCCAATACTTTTTTCCTTCCTTTCTGTGGAAAAGCTCAAAGAAATAAAGAAAGCATTTTAAAAAGAATCTCACCCAGTAGATGGCATATTGCAGGCCATGATAATCTAACAATCCAAGGGAGAAAGAATGGCTTTATGTGTTAGAGCAAGTTATCAAGAACAGTACATTTTGTTCTCTAAAAGCTTCTCCCGCTCTTTCTCTCTAACTCAGTCAGAGTAAACACAGGACCAGCCTGAAACACAAATGTAATTTCAAAGATGCCATTTATTATAGTTAACTGGCTATACTATGTGTAATAAGACTATGGTACATGAATGTGTATATGTGTGTGTATGTGAAGTCAGGGCAAACAAGGTAAAGCTGCTTCTGTACTTTGAAGGGAAGAGGCTATCTGATCTCTCTGTTTTTCCTCATCAGCCTCTGAAAACTGCTGTGCAGATGATTCATTTGAACCCACTGCCTGAGCTCTGTCCTGGAAATACACAAAATGTTTCGGCTGCACTCCTACTGGTCATTCAGCCTATATATATCCTTCTTCTCCTTATACATTAGCCTGCTTATGAGGAAACATAAACTGCCAACTACAGTCCTGGCCTTTTTTTCATAGCAACATTTCATAAGATGTTGAAGGGAAGACTGGCTCCAATTTTGGAGGAGTCTGTAGTACATTATTCACACTGATCTCTCCCTCTCTCCTCCCTCTCTCTTTACATGGTAAACAGAGAATTCTTATCCTTCTCTTTGCTCTGGCTGGTACAACAACAAAATCTGGGGAAGTTGTAGCAGGGCAGGACGCACCTATGGTGAGCAGAAGGGGGTCACTTGAGCATAGATCTCAGCAAGGAACTGGCAGTGATGACTCTTGCTGCCCAAGGACAGTGTGCATGACTAGAGCTTGGAAATGTTAATTTTTGGACAACAGAATCCACCAGCCAATATCACCACATACTGGGGAATTCTGAGGGATGTAGTCCAAAAATAACTTTTGTAAACTCTGTTCGTATCCATGTTACCCCAAAATGTGGGTGACTCAGGGGTCCACCCACAATGCAATGCCTCTGTGGGAAGATGGGGAAGTACTAGCTCAAAGGGGAGGCCTGTGGGGGGGGGGTAAATTTTGGGATCTTTTCACTTGTGTATACTGGTATCAATGCAAGGATACTAGTTGGAGAATAAAAGAATGTTTTATTGGGGAAAATCACAAACACATTCAAGATTCAAATAGTCTCACAACCACACAAGGCTAACTGGAGGAAAGGAAGGAAAAACTTGATAGTAAGCAGTTGGGATGAAGTGGATGATATTTACCTATCCTGAAAAGAAGAGACAAAGCGATATTGCTCAGACTAGGGTCCAAGGGTAGCACAAGAATGGAATTCTAAGCAGCAAAGTGATGGTCTATGTCCAGTGTACTACAAGCTGCCATACTCACAGCCAGGGTTAAAATACCATTTTTCTGCCCTGAAGGAGACAGTGCTAATGGCTCTCTGGCAGGGCAAACAGTGGGGTCTGGAATGGTCTAATAGTCTTAGCATTAGGTGACAAAGCATTGATAGGAATCATGATAGCTTCTTAATGTGTGGGCAGGTGAAGAAACAAAGGAGAATTTCAGCAGGAAGAGGGAACAGATTGATGACCATCAATTGCTCTATTGAAACAGTTTTGTATGCTATTGTGTTTGAAGGTTGAGCAGTTGAGGGGATATTTGCAAGCTCATCAGCACTGGAGCTTCCTGACTAATCCCTTGAACTTATGATCTGGCCATGCCCTGAGGTCTCTTCTGACCTAATTTTGCACATGTCAGCCAGTCCTCTTTGCCAGCATGGCTTTTCTGCTATAAATGTATGATTTATATTTCATGCCAATTAAATAATGTTCATTGCCAATCATATCATGGAGTGTGGGGGTGGCATGGTAAGATCGGACTATAACATATCTCACTCAAGGAATGTGCATATATTTGTTTGAGTCAATATTTAATCATACACACACATGCCTTTGTGAGGTGTTTTACTGTTTGATTCAGAAAAGTCTTCCCCTTCCCAAATAGAAAGTCTGTTATCTAACACTGTGAACGAAGAGTATCAGAAAGTGGTCTTGAGACAGTATCATTAAACAGTATACATAATGAAAGGCTAGGAATGAAATGACATTTCATTAGACTCAACAGTCTCAATGAAAATATGATAGGTTGTTGTCGTTGTTTTGGTCTTTAATGAGATTTGTTGCAATAAAAAAATGCATGCCATGCCTTGGGTGTTTTCAAGATTTACTGATGTGGCATTTCCAAGAACTAAAGGGTACACAAAACGATTTGTGTATTTTAAAAATATGATTGGATAAACTGCATAATATAAAAAAAATAAGCAGGAACATGCTTTATTCAGTTTGGGAGAACTGCACAAATTAGGTAAGCTGAACAAATAAGTGTGCAAATTAGGAAATATGCTTTTAAGTGTGTACAAACTTCAATTTAAGAGGAAAACACAAAGAATCTTGCAACCTGGAAGGAGGGGATAGAAAAAAACAACCCAACTCAAACTAATTGAGATTGATATTTTTGCATCCTTAGAAAATGTGTCTTCAAATACTTCTAATACATAGCTCTATGTCTAGCCTCCACTAATTTTTGCCTCCATGGGAATTAACATTTATGCTAAAATTTCTCATTCTCTTATAGATTGACTAATATATATAAGAAATATATTTATTCACTCATTCCGAAAGGGAAAATCTGACAAACATAAAGTTCTTTGGTCTTCCTCTTTCCACTGGTATCATTTAAATATCACAAACATATAGTTCTTTGGTCTTTCACTTTCCACTGGTACCATTTAAACGTCACAGACATTCTCAAAGCAGAATTCTTGCATTGATGGGTAGATTTCTCCACTCCTTGCTTTGTCTGCCCACCAAGCATTTCTAGTTACTTGTTTTTCTTTGACAATGAGTAGTCTGGAAACACACTGAGACTGCAGCATTACGAACAGAAATCAAACAGGGCTAGCCTAAGGCATTTGTGTAGCTGAAGCAGAAGACAAGAAAGGCTTCTTCAGTCAAGCCAAGTGTCTCAGAAAGCTCCAAGTTTTCATCCTATATTTAGCAATGTTATTTCTGAGATCCACATGATATTTTATTTGTGCTGAACATTTTCTCATGAAATCCATGAATTACTTAAGACTTTAACTTTAGATACATCTCCCAGATCTCTCTCTCTTTTTTTTAAGTACTTTTTGAAGCAGAACAATCTTTTTCTCTTGTGTGTCTCTACCGTCCTGCTGCTTTCAGCTCCATTTTGGCCAGTCCTTCCCATGACTTTGCACAGTGGGGACACATCCATTGCCATGGTAACCTAAACACAAAAGAGATTAAGTGAGGGGTGGGGGAACTCCAGCAACTTGTGGAGGAATATATAATTTCCCTGCTTTGTTTTTTTGTATTATTAAAGCACTTTAGCACCATGACTGCAACTTCGTTCTTGTTTTGTGCCTTCTAGTCATTTCTGATTTATGGTGACCCCAAGGAAAACTTATCATGGGATAACTTATCTTGGCAAGATTTGTTCAGAGGAGGTCTGTCTTTGCCTTCCTCTGAGGCTAAGAGAATGTGACCTGCCCAAGGTCATCCAGTGGGCTTCCAGGGCAGAGTGAGGACTCAAAGACAGTCCAGTGCTTAAATCACTACACCATGCTGGCTGAAATCACTATACCAGCCTGGCTTTTTTTTTAAATAACATCGATTTAGTGAAAATTGACTTCTAGAAGACTGGATATGAAACATGGACATGGAAAGAGGAAAAGGTCAGAATGGAAGGGGAAGCGGGAATATGAAAAATGCACCTATAGCCAATCTATCCATGCCTCTAGGAAGAGGAGAAAGGATTGGGGCAGAGATGGGAAAAAAACAGGATATTTCAGGAATGACTAGATGCAGAGATGGCAACATCTGAAAATACCCAGTAGTGGCCAAGTCAAAATGACTCAGAAATTCACATCTTTAGGCAGTTGGGATGAATTTGATAATGCTTTTTGCTCAGCCTGTGACAGAAGCTGACTGGACAGTCAGCTGAATCCTGAATATTGATAATGGAATAATGTCCTCTGCCAATTGAAGCAGAAGGTTAGCTGTGGCAGGGGATGAAAGGGAAATTGCAAGTTCTATGGTGCACACAGCTCTGTTTTCCTGAACATGCACGGAAGTGGCTATAATGACATTCTGAAACCAACCATAGCTTGACAAGTGGTACACTGACAATCTTGGACACAGCATCATCCCATCTCTTCTCAATTTTGGCTTCAGTATGTTATTACAGTCATTATTTTCTTTTTGTATTATTTAAAGCTACCTTTCAAGCTCTCCTTCAATCGACAGGAAACAGCGGGAGAGCTCAGGCTGTCATTGAAGCTTGAAACACAAACCTGCTGTCCCTTGCTTTTGGACTCTTATCAAAATGCCTTGCAAAGCCTAGTATCATATTCTTCTCTTGTAAGGCTGTTAGAACCAACGCATTAAGTCCATGAGATACTCCACTGCCCTGAGGAAAAGCATAGAAAGTTTATTCACTACGGATCAGTTCTGATTGACTTACAGTACAGGGGACACATGCCCTCACCTTGAAAGGTTGTCAGAGTCTGAGTGCTATCCAAGCAACAGAATGCCAGATTTCAACCCATACTTTCATTTTTCTGCTCAATGCAAAACCTACTACAAATATAATCTGAAACACTTGCAATATACTGTTGAAGGTCTCCACTTGTTTTCCATGTGGGGGATAGATCTTTGGTAGCAGCCAGATACCAAGCCATTTACGTCTTTGTCACATGTTTCAATTTTCTGGCAATGTCCATCAGAAAAGTCTCTAGTTGATGTTCAAGGAATTGAAAGTATGAAGAGACCTTTGGGAATGCATGTAATTAACCCCAGCCTCACAGCCAGTGTGTTGTAGTGTTTTGAGCATTGGATTATGACCCTGGAAATCAGGGTTTGGTTCCCCACTCGGCCATGGAAATCCACTGGGTAACCTAGGGTGTATCACATACTCCCAGTCCCAACAAAGTCCATGATAGGTTCACCTGAGGGTCACCATAAATCAAATGACTTGAAAGCCAACAACAATAACAAACTCCAATCTCTTAACATCAGGAGTGCAGAGGCAACATGCTTCAGTCAACATGTGACAGTCTCAGCCAATCAGGATTCTCATTCCTATAGAACAAACTATCTGTATCAAAGGGGCTTCCTTGAGACTGAGCCAATGGGGAACATTGCCAACATGTGCATAATTGTTCTGAAGGGCAGGGCTAATCCCAAATGTTTCCTTAGCTCTCTTATATATTTGATAACAAATGTCTGAACAGGGAATTACAAACATTGTACTTGATTCTTTCAGGAGGGAATGTTCCATTAAAAACTTCATTGTGGGTTTGTTTTTCAGCTACATAACATTTGCAAACCAATTTCCTTTACACAATATCTCTTTTCTTATATTGTATCCCTGTCATTTGGTTCCTGCAAGAAAATCATAGACAGACACAGGACTGCTATGTATCTCGTGATTTTATCAGGATCATCCATCAGTTTTGTCTTCTTAAGACGTGAATTTATTATTGGTTGAGATGCTATCATGTCGTCTGTGTTGGAGAAAATTGTTGTATAGACCCTAAAAACCTTGAAAAATTATTTAAAGAAAAATATTGTAGTTAGCACCACGCAACTTTGGTTTTATACTAAAACTGTGTTCCTATTTACAAACAAGATTGTGATTGTAAAGGTTAGTACCAAACAAGATTATGATTGTAAAGGTTTAGCTAGTCCAACATTCTATTTTCACAGTGGCCAACAAGATGTCTATAGGAAGCAGGACATAAGTTCAAGCAGGACATAGGTTCAATAATGCCTTCATGGTCTACACCAGTTGATTTTCAAAGGCATACTATTCTTAATAAGAAGAATGCCCCAATCTTTGCCATCACTGTCCATATCTCTAGTCTATGCCTCATGTTTTCAGACACCTGATGTTCATCACTTTGAATGTTGTTCAGTGGAAAAGCAGTCAGTCCAATTTAGGAAGAAATAAGTGTGAAACTTCTGTAAGAAATGTATAAAATCTCTTTTTCTTCATTTTTCAAAATCTTGATTTTAATGTTAACAAGTACATGCCTTTACATCCTCACTTAACCATTCTCTGCCTTGAGACATGAAAACACATGTATAAGCTGGAACTGAAATAGCAAAATGTGTTGCTTGCTACAGTAATATGTTCAATGGGGAGAGATTACCATCAAGACAGAATCTGATAGAAGATGCCTTTCAGAATGTGAATGTTCAAGAGGGAGAAATGTCACAAAGGATTAAACAGGCAGATCAAGCACACACTGGAAATATGTATGACCAGCACTACATCTAGTCATACTCTACGATTATTTTTAAAGAATTATAATTTAACCTAAACTCTGTTAAGACATTATTCATCCCAGCTTCTTCAATATTGGAGCGAGAGAGCACCTGGCTCAGCACCAGGTGAAGTTATCCCTCATTAAGTCACAGTTATAATGTAATACCTTTGTTCCTGGAAAAAAAGGAAAGAAGGAGTTGAAACTTGTTGTATTAACTAGTTATCTCCAGACTCTGATCATGCTACATACATCCCTCTTGTTCCTATGAGCTAACACAGGAGATTACCTTAAACTGTATCAGGTAACTTGTCCATTTAGCTCAGTATTACCATCACTGACTGGCAGCAACTCTCCTCAGTTTCAGGCAGAAGTTTGGAGGAGTCAGGAATCTCACATAAGATTTTCTACAATTGGAAGTCCCTCCAGATGTTGGTGAACTGTAGCTTCCAGAATTCCTCACTACTGGTAATGCTGATGAGGGATGATGTGAGCCACACTCCAACAACATGTGGAGGACCTCATTTTGCCCAGTCTGTTCTTTTTTTTTTTTTAATTTTATTAAACTATAACACAAAAACAAACGAAAAATAAAACACCATGTGTTATACATAATAGTGAATTAAAAAACAAACAAACAAACAAAACAAAACAAAAAAAATTTTTCCTTCTTTTAAACAATGCAAACTTATATTATTGTTTTTCCCTTCCCCTAAAATCATAAACTTGTTCAGCTTGTTCCATTCATACAACTTATACATTTTTGTTACGTATCTTCAATTCTTATTTTCATTATATTCATTTTTATTATTATACTTTCACTCTTAATTCAATCTCTTACTATTATTAATTATAAACTTATTACTTAATATCTCTAATAATAACCTCTCTCTAAAACCAATTACCTTTTAACTTTTTTTTCCCCTTTTAAACATTGAACATCACATATCAAATTACATCTATAAATCACAAGTTTAACACACACAGATAATAAACAATATAAAAATACAAAATAAAAGATAAAAGTAATAATAAAAAAACCCCACCCCCCAGAGCCAACTTTTTATTTAATCCACGTTCCAAAATTGCCATTCTTCTTTTAACAGGGTAGCATTACCATCTCTTTTCAGAACTTTTTCTAAAAATATTTTCCAAATTTCTTCAAAATCATTTGTTTTTACCAAACCTTTCATAAACCTAATTCTACATGTTAGTTTATCATTAATTGCAATTTTCCACGCTTAATCTTATTAAATATTTCTTCATAAAACTCTTTTTGCTTCTCATTAGGTGCATAGATATTCACTATAACATATGTTTCTCCATCTATTTCACCTTGTATAATTACATATCTACCTTTTTCATCTAACTCCACACTTGTTACAATGAAATTACATCTTTTGGAAATTATTATTGCAACTCCTCTTGATTTGGATGTACCAAATGCTTCCTCATAAGTGGCTACCCAATTCAATCTAAGCTCATTTTTTTTATCTCTTTTTCCATGTGTTTCTTGTAAAAAAATTATATCAGCCTTATCTTTTTTTAATATCGATTCTATCCTTTTTCTCTTTATTATTGTCCCTAAGCCTTTCACATTCAATGTTGATATTCTCAGTCTATTCTCCATTTTTCATATTTCCCGTTTCCTAATCCCACTCCCCATTGGCTCTTTAGTGTGATGGTGCTCCCCCTACCTTCCCCCCTCCCACTCCCCTCCCCCTTCCCTCCCTCCCCTCCCCTACCCACACAAACATTCGTCCCCCCTTTCCTTCCAAAGCGCTTCTGCCTTGGCAACGACCTCCCATGGTCTTGGGGGGGGGGTGAAGGTATACCTACTCCCGGCATAGAGACCAATATCCTCTCCCGATTTGTTTTCTTTCCCATATTTTTTCCCTCTCTTCCCCCTCCCTTCCCTCTCTCTACCCTTTTACTTTATATATATATATATAGATCAAACTCTATACATTTACAATCTACAAGAATATATTCTAATCACTAATCATCTACCCTTCTCCTACTCTATGAAGTTCTCTTTCTTCTTCTTCTGTTATTTCATATTGTTTCTTCCAGTCCTCCTCAGCCTCTGTCCTTTCGTTTATCTCCCGAAGTCTTCTTCTCTCCTCCTCCTGTTGCTCCTCCCACTGCTCCTTCTTCAGTTGCTCCTCCCACTGCTCCTTCTTCAGTTGCTCCTCCCACTGCTCCTTCTTCCGCTCCTCTAACCGCTTCCTCTTCCTTTTCCTCTTGCTGGATCAGTTTCAGTTTTCTCAGGAGTTGCAATCCTTGTTCAAGAGAATTTATTCTGTAATATTTGCCAGCCCATTGGAATTTCAAAAAAATGGGATATCCCCAGCTGTATCTTATTCCAGCTCTCTGTAGAACTATAATGCAAGGTTTCATTTCCCTTCTCCAATTTATTGTTTTGCGACATAAATCATTATATATTTCCACTGTATTATCTCGATACTTCAATATTCCTGGATTCTTTCTAATAGCTCTCATCAAATCATCTTTCTTGCTGAAATTCGCAATTCTCATAATAATACCTCTGGGAGTTATTCCTCTCTTCGCAGCTGACACACGATGAATTCTCTCTATGTCATTTTCCTCCCATAGAATCTCAGGAACAATGCTTTTTAGCCATTTTAAAACTTCCTCTTTCAAGGATTTTTGACTTTGTTGTGGCTGCTCTGCGAATCCACGAATCCTCACGTTGTTCCTTCTATTCTGGTCTTGGAGCTGGATAATTTGTCTCTCTAACAAAGAAATCTTGCCATCATGTTCTGCTACTTTGGTCTGCTGATTCCCTTGGGTTTTTTTTTATATCATCCACTTTAAGGTCCAATGCTTTTAACTCCTGTGAGATTTTTTCCTGCAATTGCCCCATTTCTGCCCTTATATTAGATGTTATTGTAGTAACAAGAGCTTGATTAGACTCTGTAATAAGCTTGTGTATAAAAGTCTTTATCTCTTCATTAGCTCCGTTCGCGGCTTTCTTCGCCGCCATTTTAATGACTTTTTCGTCTCCGTTAGAGTTTAAGTTTATATCTTCAAAGTCTCTAACTAGACGATTATATGTTTTATCTGTTGCCGTAAGTCGTCTCCACGTAGGTTGTTTATAAGCCTTCTTTTTTTGTTTAGACGACATATATCTCCAAAAACTGGGGGGAAAAACTGTTTTACTTTCAGTCCATTTCAGCAATTATTTGCAGTTTAAACAGAGTCCTTTATTTTTGTTCTAGTTGGAGAAGAATCAAAACTAATCCCCTATTTTATCTTACATTCTTTCCCACATTATTTAGTTAATTACTCACAGTCTATCTTTGTTTTGGAAAGGGCATCTGGGGTTATTTATAGTTGTCTGCTCGGAGAGAAGAATAATTAGCCTCCTTTTGCCATCGCAGGTAGCTCCTCCCTGCCCAGTCTGTTCTACATGTAAAGCAGATGCTTTGAATACTGAGCTAATCCTATGCGACTGGTCCAAAGTTACCCAGTTAACTTAATAGTGTAGCAGAGTGCTTTGAGAATACAAATCCTTCCTGCCAAAGCCCAACATGGTAACTGCGACACTGCCTTTGTGACAGTCATTATTTTGTGACTGTCAGCCATTCATGATACATTTGGTATTATATATTGTACAACACACACACATATGACTCAGTGCAGTCTGGTAGTTTCTCATGCAGACATGCTGTGCTGACTCATATATAACCCCCCAGATTCCCCATACATCCTCAGAACCACCCTGACCCCCACAGCCATGCTCAGCCTTGTGAGGAGTAGACAGGCTCAGAGAAGCATCTGACTTCACCCTTACAGATAGACATGAAATGATTATGGTAGTGCTGAGATCTGCTAGGGTCCTCTAGAGGACTTAGGAGTGAAGTAACCATTTTGTGTCTGGCTACAGGAATGTAGCCAAATGCTTCCCTGATCCTGGCTAATCCCCCAAGGTACAGAAGGGCTGGGGCAGGTTCTGAGGCTTCATGGCAAGTCCAGGGGGAGCTTTGGGCACTGTGGAGGGAGGAAAGAAATACCAGCCTCCAAAAAGACGAACTCATACCTAAGGGAAACTTCACATATGTATATGTATGAGTATGGGTGTACAACACATACAAACACACACATATATACCTATATGTACGCACACATATAGATATGGATCAGTTTTCTAAATTTTGGGTTCTCTGTACACGATGAAGGGGACTATTGCAATGTGTTCCCACAGTTCAGCCTTTACCGTCATGCTACTGCTTATTCAAGGGTAAGTGTGAAACACAAGACCAGGTCAAGAAGGGCAATGACTCCTACAGAAACTTTCACCAAATGGGGAGAAAAGATATGATACTCAAAACCACCCCACAATTTAGAAACAGGCCTTCCTTACAAATGTAGTGAAGATATGGAGACCTGAGACTTGCAAAACTGTGGAAGATTTTTGTTTTGAAAAGATGCACAGAAAAATAAAATCAAGATAATACTCCGTAAAGATAATATTCCATAAAGGAGTATAAAGTTTTCCTTAAAAAAATTAAATAAATTGAAACATCAGAAAGATTTGCAAGACTTTTCTGTTACTGGTAGTTTTACTGTGAGAGAAAGATATATATATATTCTGTCAAAAAAACAACAACTTGAAAAATAGCTGTACTGGTCAGACCACCATGACCCATTTGTCTTGAATCTGGAACACACGGTAATAAAGTACATTTTAGTTCTTCCAAAATAGCAAACATTCTTTTTTTTCCAGCATCAAGAAGCAATGATATATTAGGAGGGAACACTACCTACCATTACTGGCCTTTTCTGTTAATTGCAGACGGAGATGTGAAGACATGTACAAATAACGACAAAGTGCTGCAGCCTTTACATTTGGAATGGGGAAATATTATGAGGTAATTATGGTTAGGATTCAACTGGGTTTTGTTACTATATGAACTCTGTCCATCAGCAGAACTAGAAGACAAATGATATTCCCTTTGTGTACCTAAACATTGCCACAGAGGGCTGGTAAACACTTTTTTGTATGGCAAAGGAGGCTACAGAGAGGAAGAGAAGAAATCCCCTCATGCTAGTGGATGAATGCTAGCAAGACATTGGAAGTAAGCATAAATATTTGTGTTAAGTAATTTTTGGAATACAGGTCAGTGCTGTTGAAAGTGGATTCATGCTTTCTGGAAAAACTGGATGTTTCCTATGAAAACATCCCCCCTCCGCCAAAACCATGGTTTAGTTATAAGTAAATAGAAATACAGTGTGGTGTAGTGGTTTGAGCATCAGATTATGATCCGTGAGGCCAGGGTTCAATTCCCTGCTCAGTCATGGAAACCACCGGGTGATCTTGGGTGCATTACATACTCTCAGCTCCAGAAAACCCTATGATGGGGTCTCCTTAGTGTTGCCATAAGTCAGAAATGACTTGAAGGAACACAACAACAATAAATAAAAATCCAAATATGTAGTGCTAGCAGTTACTGCTGGCAATTAAACACAGAGTTTAGCTTTTATTATTTGCATCTAAATGTTTATTTATTGGTCACTTTTTGGCAAGAATTCCAGCACTGAGATAACATGTGGCTAAGAAAAGTAAAATTGAAGCCATAAAATGATTAATATCAATAAAACTTTAAAACTGAGGTAAGAATAAAACCATTTAAAAGGCATAGAAGTTTTTTTTTTTAGTTTTCAGCCTAAAAATTAGTAATGAAGGGCATCATGGATCACTTAGGGAAGCTGTTTCTTAAACTGTGATGCTATAAGAGAAAATTCCTTGCACTGTGACCTAAAGCTTCTTGTGACCTTGTCTGATTCCTGGACAGTGAAATTAGCAAGAAAGTTCATTCTGAAGACAATATTGCCAATCACATGGGAAAGTTGTTTGTCTATTTATTTGTCATGTGCCTTCAAGTGAACTCAACTTATGGACACCCCGTCATAGAGCTTTCTTGATGGGATTTGTTCAGAGGGCATTTGCCACTGCCTTCTTCTAAGGTAGAGTGTGGCTTGTTCAAGGTCACACCGTGGATTTCCATGACTGAGTGGGGATATGAACCATCTTCTTCCAGAGTTCTCCAGAACTCATATCACTACACTAACCTGACTTCTATCTTGGAAAGTACTAGATAGGGACTAGTCATTGTATCTCTCTCCAGTTTTTCAAGCATTTTAAATGCATGTTTATGTGTATGCTTGGCTATACTTAGAATGGCTTCTCCTTGTTTTCCCCTAAGCTTGGCTCCAAGACTGGAAAGAAACCCACCCACAGGAAAAGGTTACAGGGGAGATATGGCAAGGGAGAAAGATTAAACACCTCCATCTGCATGTCACCTTTCCCTGCAAAATGATTCTTCATCATGTATTTGGAAAGAATGACCCTGCCCTTAATCTGAAGGAGACACTGGGCCATGAGGAGAGGGGAGGGATAAAATGAAAGCATGATTTTGCCACTCATCTTAGTTCAAAAATGTTGTCATTAGTGAGAATCATCAGGACACAATTTCCTTCAGATTCAATAGGTTCTAAGGAATCTATCTCTATGTCTTGAGGACATGGTTTAAATATACTAGAGTCAAAGCAAGTTCAGTTTGTTCTGAGAGAATGTTATTCAGTTCATATTTAACTTTTTGCAATTTACGTTAAAGCTGTTGAGATGGAGAAACAGCAAATTGAAATACAAGATCTTTCAGTTGCTCATTCAATAATTCCTTTTTAAAATTTTAAAGTCTTTTCAATGAGAAGAATAAGCAGTGATTTTACCCTAAATGTAAGCTTTACATGCTTCCTATTCAATAATGTATGAACTCACAGAGCCTAACCTAGGCCTTTTCAGCACTTTGATTAACGACGGGGCAGAGCGTCCTCCGGCGAGGATGTTTGCACTTAGGGGCGGACTGGGTCCGGACTACTTTCTGTATGTCTGGACTTCAGCCCGCTCCAGAATGACCAGAACTGGTGGTTCGCCGTGCTATTGAAAGACCGCTTAAAAGAGGTCTTTCAATAGCACAGTGCGCCCCAGTCCGTCACTGTGCTAATGTGTAGATTTGCAGGCTCGCACCAGTGCGAGGCTGCAAATCTTTCAGGGGTGGGCCTTAGGTTGGCGAGCTTCTCCATTTGGTGGAGAGCCTCCACCAACCGGAAAGTGCCATTTTCGTCCCCGGAGAAGTGTGTAGCGCAGGCACGCACTGCTCTGGATCAGCCTCGATCAGCGGAGGGGATGCGCCAGCCCAGTAAGTATCAGAATGCCCCATTTTCTCCCCAAAGTGCAAAAAAGCCCCTATTTTAGATTGGCTGACATTTGAGCCCTAAACTGTTCTTCATTGAAAAGTGAAGCATTAAATCTCCAGAGACCAAACGGTTTAGGAAAACAAGAAAAATGCAATTCTAAACAAACCAGAGTATGATCTGATATTATCAAGGATTCAATTTTTTTTGTGTTTATATCTAACCAAAACTGCAGAAATTAAAAAATAATCTAATCTGAAATAGTTATTGTGGACTGGGGAGGTAAAAGCATATTCCGTATCTCATAGGGGTACAGTTATACACATATCAATTAAACCATATCCATTCATATATTCCTGTAAAGTAGCTCTCACCATAGCTTGTTTTCTTGGCAGAGGTGTATTTCTAACAAAGGATCCAAAATTTTGTTAAATCACCAACACAGTTGAATGACTGCATTCTAAGTCAACAAGGTTGCTAAAACAATTATGAAATATCTCTGGTACATTACTATTAGGTCCATAAGCGTTAATCAAAACCATTAATTTTTCAATATATCTTACAAGTAAAATAAAAAAGTCCATCTGGACCTATTATTGCCAACTGTATTAAAGCAGAAAGATGTTTGTGAATTAGGAATGCAACACCTTTAGACCATCTGGAAACATTTATAACATAGACCTCACCAGCCCAATTCTTCTGAAGGCTGTTTGCACCTTCTGTCATCAAATGAGATTCTTGTAGGAATGCAATATTAACGTAAGTTAAATTCTTTTAACTTAGAGGCACTTACTTTTTCATCTTGCAGCCCTTTGACATTCCAAGAAAACACATTAAGTATTATACCACTGGTACATTTAACATCTCCATCACACTCATGATTTCCAATATTACAGAACTTGGGCGGGGGGAACTTGCATACAATATCATATATTTCCTAAGTGGCAATCTGTAATTATTAATTCCATAAATCATCACTCCATTGCTTCTACTGCTCACGGTAATCTTATAAATTCTTAGAAACCGTATAAAATCACATATGAGTGAATAAAATGGGGAAAAAAATACAGAAAATAAACATCTTGTGTGGTTTAAAAAATAAAAAAGAAGTGCCCAGGATCCGCCCCAAAGAAAACATTTAAATAAATGCAAAAACAAAACAAAAAATTGAAGATAACAAAAGGAAAAAGAAAAAGGAATACTCTGGTCTTTCAGTACTGTGGTTCATTGTTCTACTGTTCTACCTCCTCTTAACTGATTTGTCTCACATAAAAATCTCAATAGAAAGCAGCGGAGGTGGGGGAATAAGATAGGTAAAATAAATGGAACGCTAATGAAGACTGCAATAGAATAGAATGCAATAAAATGAATAAAACAAAGAAAATGAAAGAATAAAACAAAGAAAAATGAAAGTAAAGAGAGAAGAGAAAACAAGATGAAGGGGAGAAAGCAAAGAGAAAAAGAAAGAAGGAAAGAAAGATGAAAAACAGAGAAGAAGAGGGGAAAAAATAAATCAATTGGCTCAATAAATACTGACCAGTTTAGTTGTGGAAGGGCTTCATCAAACAGCTGGTAGGGAACCCAGAGGTTGAGCCTGGAATTGAGTCTCAGACCTGGTTTTAATCCCAGAAGGAAAAGATTCCACTGCCTCAGACAGTTTGTGTTTCTTTAATTCCTGACCCATGAAGACAGAATATAGCCAGATATGTAATGTAATACTTCAGATGTAATTGCCTTGTTAGCATTTTTGCTTTGATAAATTGTCTCCTTCAATCATTTATCTCCATCATATAGTCAGGAAAAAATAATCACCTTATCTGTCACTGCAGCTCTCCCCAATGGCTAACAATTTAAAGCAGAGAATCTCTACTAGCCACGCGGAGAAACTAAACAATTGGACTAAACCCAAACCATTATTTAGCATTGAAAATTCAATAGTTTCTAATTGACAAAAAAAAAAAAAGCAATGCCAACAATTCTTGCAAAAATTTATTCAAAAATTCAGTTAGTTGAAAACCAACTTCCAAGTCTCTCTGGCAAAGATCTGTAGGCTGACATGTCAGGTGAGAGACTCTAGTTGAGAGATCTGGACAGACAAAAGTCTATAGGAAGATTCATGGTCATTTCACGAACTGAAACCCTCTCTTCTGCTGCCTCATTCTTCAATCTAGTGCTCTGTATATGGGCCACCAATGCACCCACTGAATTTTGAATTTCCTTATCGGAAGCAGACAGGCTGTATAGACAGTATAAGTGCTTTTGGCTCATTAGGTTGTGCAGCCTTGTAGCATCTGCTCCTTGGCCATCAATTCTTCACAAGGGGAGATATGGGAAGAGTTGGGGGAATGGAGATATTTTTCCTTTCACTTTTCCCATTGTGTTTGAGCATTGTGCAACGTACCACTGAAATCTGACTGAGCAAAAACTCCAGAACTGAAACTAAGCTCTCAGATAAAAGGGGAAAAATTGTATGACAATCTCTAAGGAATTTCATTATTTTAAAAACTTTTTCCATTAAGTTTATACAAAACAGCTGTGTACTCCAACAAGAAAGAGACTTTAAAACCTAAACTAAATGGAAAGTAGCTAAGAGTCAAAATAAACCAGAGTTCAATCAAGATAGCAAATGTCTACTTGAGGTCTTATTAAAGTGTTAGTCTCTGAGAAGATTGTTATTTAATAGTTCATCCAATTATGTTCAAAGTTTAAATTCGATGCTTCCTGAGCTCTGACCAGTAAAAACCAAAACTAGTCTCTTGAATGAAGAAGGAAATTTTTTAAAAGAGAACAGGAGAGAGAAGCAGAGAGAAACACTAAAGGAGAGGAAACAAAACAAAAGAGAATTCAAATGGCAAAAATCCAATTGGGATGGTAATTTCTGAGGTGTTTCTTGTTTAAAAGCTGGGGAAAAAAGGAGAGATGAAACAGAGTGACTAATCACACCTCCATCCCAACCAGAAGTCATAATCTTTTCTTATTTATATGAACTTTCTGAAAGTCTGAGTGGTTACCATGGTTTGGTCTTCCAGTTTTTAATGTTAAATTATCTTTTCGCTTGTCCTAAACACTTCTCATGGATTTTTTTCTTTCTTTCTTACAGGCTGTGACAGGCCCTTACTTCTTCCACATTGGTGTGTCAATTCCCAATCCGATAGGCCACCCTGTCTTTACCACACAGCTCTGTCTCTCCCTTTATAACACACCTTTGTGTAAAAGTGTTACTTCCGGTATGGCACTGTAGGTGAGGACCCCCAGATATCATTTTGATATCATCTAATTCGGCCTTAGCTGGACTGGTTTTCAGTCACCACACTCCACGTGTTTGCAAGGTTCTCTGGACAAGCACAGACATGAGTGCGGCCGTTAATGGTTTTGCATTCCAGACCCCTTTGAGGCCGGCACCCAAGCCTCGCTCGTAGCTTCAGGGAATTTCCAGTCGCAAACTCCACAATAGCCGCACGGCTCTCATCTAAGCCATTCTTTACTTTGGGTCATCAACATCCCGGCCACGCTATTGTCATCAAGAGCAAATCCGATCATGTTAAACTTGACCTTTCCAAATCCTTTGTCTAGCACCCAAACTCCTTTTGTTCTCACCTAGCTTGCCATAGCCAGTAGGCACAAACTCTCCTATAAAAACCCCGCATTTCCAAACAGTCTTCAGACTACTTTGGACTTCCATCCCGCCTTATTGCTGGTCGTCTAAGGGAACTCCCCTCAGCTTCCCACACTGAGCTTTCTTCCCCGGAACCCTGCTCTTCTCCAGGACTACCAGACCAGGTGTCGTATCGCCTCTCCCGAACAAATCTCCATTTCTATTTCCTCAGCTAGTTAGTTTATGTTTTGTCTTTCGTGTTTTTGTCTTTAATAAAGAATTGTCTGTATTTGGAAAACCTTGTCTAGCTGCTCTCTGACCCGCCGTTGTATACATTGGGTTAAAGATCTTGCTAAAGTTACCCTGCCTCTTGTTTAGCCAAGAGAGTGCTCCAGCTACTTTTCCCCAATTGGTATTTTATTTGGCAATCTGGTCGCCCCTCCCGGGACCCCTCAAAACACAGAACAAAAGGATGAGAGTTTCGATGTATGTTTAGAACCACTTAATAATTTTATGATAGTGTGCTTTTTGTGTTACATTATATACTGTATACAACTCAAGCTGAGCCAGTGTTTACAAAAATAAACTGAAACATTTATTAAGATAACAATAAGAATAAAGTATTAGACTTCATATGCAAGTCAAGGTTGGTTCACTTCTTCAGTTCATCTTTTAGACAATATAACAGGTAACTCCCTGATCAGAAACAGTTCAATTATATCTTTAGACTCTCATGTAAGGCCCAAGTATCATAGCCCTTTGCCTAAATTCCCAGCAAATGCTTAACCCTCAATCTAGGTCACACTCTCTGACCAGATCCTACTGTTCACTTATTCTTCTGCCTCTCACTAGGCTTCCACTGAGAATTAAACCTCCCAACACAGCCATACTCTCTGGTTGACTGACTGAGGGACTCTACTCTCTACCTCCTTGCTAAGTTCTCACTGAAAGAAAAGGATACTCACTGGTATTTGGTTTATATAACTTTTTATCTCAGCCACAAGCCCCTCCCACATACTGCTGGGTTTATATGCAATTATGGTTGTCTAGCAATCTGCTTCCAGCTTACACTGGCACTTTAGATAGCCACATCCCCAGAACTCTGTCACACAGGCAAATTTAGAATTCAGTTTTGCAGACTGAACTAAGTCATTTTCAGCAGAAAATGCTTCTAAAGGCTTGCAGGGATTTTTTTTTAACCATGCATGGAGTTAAAATGAAACTTCTGTTTCAGAAAAAAGAGCTGGTATTTGTAGCCCTCACCCCCAGAGAAAAAAGAAAGCAGTGGACGTGATTTCCCTTTGTTCAGTGTTTCCTAGTCAATAGCATGTTTCAGCTTTATGGTGCCATAAAAGAAGTGTTCAAAGGGTCAAGCGAACTAGAAAAACAAATCCAAAATGGAATTATGTAGGCCTTGAACTTGCTCACAGCGTGATGCATCTTGGGAGTTTTGCAGCTCTTTCCCTCCTGTGTCTACTTCCATTGACCAATCAAACATATCTGCCTCCAGTTTGCATTAAGAAGAGGGAAGATACAGATATAGAAAGCATTCACTCATTCAATACTTCATGAAGTCTACTTTTCAGAAACCACTTGCCACAGGATATCTTGACCATCACTATTACCACCAGCACCAGCACCACCATTTATTTATATAGTGTCATCTGTCAAAGTAAAAGAATTGCATCATTTGTTCTACTTTCAACAGGTAGAGCACTGTTTTCCTTTCTGAGGCATTTCACTATTTTCTCTATATAATTACTTTACTATTTCCTAGTTCTTCCATCTGCTCTGAACATAGCCAGCCCTCTCCTTTTTTAATGATTTTCCACCTTTCTAGTAAGCTTGAGCTTATTCTTGGTTTTTACTATTTTGCTATTGGCTATTTGGTTGTATTCATCTTTGGTGACTTTTGCCTTCTACCACTTTGTCAATTTCCTGTCTGAGGTCAAATTTGGAGTTCCAGGATCATTAAGGCCCTTTTCACATTTTTTTTTTTTGCGCAAGCGCCCCTTGAGCACCGCTCAAATGGGAGTGCTGCTGCGCACGATGCACTCCCACGAGGCTGAAGCGGGGCCCAGGCGTATTTTTTGATTTTTGGCTTGAAGCCGAAAATAGTCCATGCTCGCGCAATGCTCGTGCCGCCCTCGCGCACTTACCTCCGTGTGGTGCATCGGCGAGCCGGGCGGGAAGCACTTCCTTTCCCCGTGGAGCCTACAGCTCCCACAGTGCCCTGTGGAAGGAAGGAGCGGGGCGCTCGCGCGACGGTTGCATCATCACGAAGCGCCCTGAGGAAAGAAGGAGGGGGAAGCAGCAGCCTCGCGAAGGAGGCTTCTGGCGCGAGATGCCCTCCTGCGTCGCGGAAAAAGGTAAGATGCGAAAAGGGCCTAAGAGATCTATGCAGGAAGAAACCTCTGCAGGAAGAAAAAAACGGTACTTTTCCCCCCATCACAACAAAAACTGCACACTTTTTGAGAACTGCTCAAGGGTCTGAGAAACAGTTGGCCTTTGTAATATAAACTATACTCACCATCTTTTTACTATGAACAAAAAACTATGGTGCTTTCTGAGAGAGGAAAAAACCCTCTTGCATTAGTTGCATTTGTTAATCATTTGGGACTGAATGCAAAATGAAATTGCATGTTATACCATTAAACACAACATGCTGAAGGGTTTCACATTTTGGCTGCAGCCTTTGTTGGTTTGAAAGTTGTGCAATGCAAATGCTATAAAACCAGAAAAGAAACTCAGGGCCCAGGTGTCATACCAATAGAGGAATATGTTATTCCTGGTTTAGGATCAGTCCTATCACACAATGTCAGTTATTGTGTCTCAGTCCATTTGAAATGTGTCCTTTTCTCGTGCTGTAAATAATCTGTTTGTTAATGACCCCCTTTCCTGTAACAATCCAGTTAGCTGTGGGGGGCAGTTTCTTCATAGCACTTCATTCTGTAGCTGATCCATTAGTGGGCATGGTGTGGGCATTCCCAGGTTGTCACTCCCTCAGCTACTCCTGGGGAGATCTCTGCCCAATAACCTCCAGGCCAATCATGAGGTGTGGGGTGGGGAAAAAGACTCAGCAATGGCGCTGTGATGCAGAGAGAAGAACAGATGTTGAAAGGGTATGATAGAGAGTGTTAATAACCTGATACCATCACAGGAATGGCTATAATGGAATTCCAATAGAACAATGAGGTATTAAAGTGTGGTATGATAAGGCTGTCAGTTTGACTGAAGCTGCAGCCCCACGTGGTTTGGTTATGCAAGAAATTTATTATGGAAGACAGCTGGGTTTTACCTAAAAACAGAAATGTTGCACAATAAAAAACCTTGCACAACAAAAATGTTGCACAAAATTAAGCAATCCTGCACACACACACAAAAAAAAGCATAGGCATGTAATTCTGTTGTTTGACATAGCTGGGTTCTACATTGCCTAAGTTCAAGATTCATTTTCCATAGCCTAAGTCCCAGATTCATTTTTTTCACAGAAAGAGGTTCATGTTTCCTCTGCAACTACATACCTTGTTTGATGTTGCAAATACTCATCTGGCAACCATTGACACTCACATAGAATAACAAATTTGAAAAAGACAGTTTCAGATATCTTTCGAAAACTTCTGTTTCTGATGTAGAACAGGTCTGGCAAACACGAACATTACCGGGGCCCCTAGGATACAGCTACACACATTCTGTGCCTTCTTTCCTAGCATCTTTCTCATCACTGATAATATTCAGATCAGATTTATTGCATGAACTCTACAGTCCTTTAGTTCTTTTAGACTGCAAGGTCAAGGGCTCAGTACTGATCTTTGTAAACCCTTCCAGAAGCCCCCTTGGTATCTCAGTGAAGTCTAGAGTAAAAATGCTTTAAATGGTTAAGCATTAAATATAGAAACTAGAATCAGTAATATCAGGATCAAGGACAAACATGAAATCATTATTTGACTCAACCCAGTGGTTACAGTGAATTAATCTCTGCATTACCTGCATCATATACTTTACAATTCACACAAATTAGTGAGTATTCCCATCCTCCTTTGAATAGCCACAGTTTACAATACATGTGAATCACAGCTAATTAGGCTGAAAATTCTTATTGGCAACAGGCTCTTATTATGCTGGGCTATTCATGTCAAGTGCCTATTAGCCAGCTTTCATCCCTTCTAGGGTGATTATGGAAGTACCACACACTACAAGCACACTTAAACATAAACCACAAGCTTGCCGTATGTGCTTTTATGATCCATGTCATAGATGATAGAATTCTCATAGCAAATACAGTAGTTGCTGGTTGGTGAGCAATTGCCTTCTGATATACACATATTACTTGAAAGCCTCATGATCCATAAGAAGCACAAAGAACTCCCATGTTGTTTTGCATATGGGTCAAAGAGTAAAGTAACTTTGTCATGCAGTTCTGTTGTCTTTCTCAAAGAGCTTGAATGCCTTGCTAGTGCCCTGACTGAATATTGCCAATATTACATATCATATTCATTTGTAGCATAAAGAGAAATAATGTGAAAAGACATTACTTCTATTCTACTTTTTTATGCTTGTGAATGGTAGATGCATGTTGTGTATTGGAGGTTGCAGCAGGAAGGTTGTTTATTGAAGATCTGAATCAGTAATGAAAAAATGCAAATAATGCAATTCTGTGTATGCCTCCTCAGATATAAGTCCTACAGTATTCAATAGATGTTACTTCTGAGTTAGTGTTACACAATTCTCCTAAGCCTAACTATTTAAAACTGAGCCCCATTGTTGTCAATAGCACTGACATCCAGTCACATGTGTGCATTGAATTCCCATGTAGGGATATGTTGGCCCTTTCCGCACCCAGCGAGGGAAACGCTCCCTGCTGCTACTCACCGGCTTTTTGGTGGGTCTGGGCGAGTCCGTCAGGACAAGGAGCAGTGCGAGCTCGTTGCTCTGCACTGCTGCGGCGTCCAAAATGGCAGCTTCCAGTTGGTGGAGGCTCTCCACCAACCGGAGAAGCTCGCCAGCCTAAAGCCTGTGTTACTTCGGTGATAGCACTAGATATCGCTTTTTGATATCAAAACCCATTCGGCCTTCCTCTGCCACCCCACTCCACATGTTTGCAAGGCCTCCAGACAAGCATGTAAACAGGCACAGCTGGTAATTGTTGGACATTCCATTCTCCACCTAGGCAGGCAGAACAGAGCCAATCCGTTGCTTCAGGGACCTCTTCTGCAAACACCCTTTTGCTTAGGTGCGACACTAACAAAGGCAGCTGGCTCTGAGCTGATAGTCTTACAAAGCCAAACTAAGCACCTTGTATTTGCATACTGGCTACACTGTTGTTGATTCAGCGCTAAGCTGATCGTGTTAAACTTGACCTTTTCCAAAGCTTTGTCCCACTCCAAACTCACATTGTTCTCACCAAATAAGGCATGGCCTGCAGTCACAATTCACCCTATATAAGCCCCCCGATTCCGAGACCACCTTGGATCGCTCCCAAGTTCCAGACCGTCTTGCTGCCACTTTGTCTGGTGAGCTCCCCTCGGTGAACCACACTGAGCTTTCTTCCCTGCACCCCAATGAACTCAATCTTCAACTTCTTCAGGACTACAAGAAAGGTGTCATTTCACCCATTTCACCCGAAAATCCCTATTTCCAACTCTCTAGTTAATTAGGTGATTGTGGTGTGTTTACGGTTTATTTGTCTTTCAATAAAACATCATTTTTGCTATTTTAAAACTGTCTGACTGCTTGACTGACCTGACTCCGTAGACGCTGGGTTGCAAGATCCCTGCTAAATTACCCTGCTTCTCGCTAGCTTTAGTGAGTGCTCCAGCTAATTCTCCCCAGAACTGTGTTTGTGTTTTGGTTATTTGAGCGCCCCTCCTGGGACCCCCATTAGTACGCGCCTGCAAATCTGCACCGGAGCACGGCAACGGAGCAACATGGGGTCATGCGCTCCGTACTTTTTAAAAGCCTCTTAAAAGAAGTTTTTAAAAAGCATGCTGCGTGACCAGTTCCGGTCACTCCGGAGCGGTTTGAGGTGCGGAACTACAAAAAGTAGTCCACCCCAGTCCACTCCACAGTGCAGAAGACCTCCGTTGGAGGTCGCTCTGCACTGTTTTAATAGGCCGGTGCGGAAAGGGCCATTGTCACGATATAAATATCAGTTTTCCATCACTTTTTTTGCTATGGCTCCATGCTACAAAATTCCTGGGGTTTGTAGTTTGAGGGAGTTACTTAGATAGTTCTTTAAATATCTTAGGTCTCTGTCTATTTAGCTTTCCATATTAGCATGTCCTTTGCCTTCTGTGTCAGCCTGGTGCCTGCAGATTCAGTAGAGGACTGTCTCATCACTACTATTGAAGCAAGGTTGAACTACCAATCCAGCTATGTTGTGCATATAGAAAGGGTGACAGCATCATATTATCCTTTGCTTTGTTGTTGTTGTTGTACCTTCAAGTCGTTTCTGACCTATGGTGATCCTAAGGTGAACCTATCATACTATTTTGGGGGACTGAGAGTGTGTGACATGCCCAAGGTGACCCAGTGAGTTTCCATGCCCAAGTAAGGAATTAAACCCTGGTCTCCAGGGTCATAGTCCAATGTTCAAACCACTACATCATACTGGCTCTCTTTGCTTTGGCCTCTACTTATTCTTTGGGATGGATAAAAGTTTTGTTACATAATGGCTGAGATCTTGCATCATCAAATGTAACTACAGCAATGGAGCTTCATCATCATAGTTATGTCTAATAATTCCAGCCCCCAAAGCCCTACATTTCAGCAAGGCTGCATTCCAACCAATGGGTGTCCAAGGTGATGGAGATCAAGATGTTGAAGAATGACATCTGCTGTGCTCTCTCAGTTGCAGAGAGGCTTGAGAAGAGGCAGCTGGAGAGACTCCTCAGAGTTCTGCTGTACCTGCAGCTTGCAATGCACTCCACAACTGGGAGAGCAATGCAGATGTCATTTCCCAGTGCCCTGATCTCAAAAATCTTCTAGTAGGGGCAATGTGAGGCTAAAAATGTAGGGTTTTTAAAATCTGTTATTAATTTAAAGTATTTCTTTAGTTTCTTTTAAATATCTCATTTTGATTCTCGGCTTCCTTCTGTTCCAAATAAATTTACTTATTTCCTGTTCCCAAACTTTAAATGCTTTCTCATTTACTATTATGGGTAAATTTTGAAAAAGGTACATCATTTTGGATAATACCTTCATCTTTATTACCGATATTCTTCCTAGTAGGGACAAGTTCAATCTATTCCAATTTCTCATTTCTTTTATTATCTCATTCCAAATTTTTTTATAGTTATTGTCGAATAAATCTATATTATTTTTCATTATTAATATACCTAAATATCTTACTTTCTTTGCTGTTTTAATTTCTGCAATTTGTGCTAGTTCCACCTCCTGGGTTTGCGTAATATTCTTAGTAATCATCAGTGACTTATTTATTCTAAATCTCGCTACTTCCCTGAATTGTTTTAACAAATCTAGCATTTCTTTAATACTGCTAAAGGGATCCTCTAAAATTATTACTAAGTCATCCACATATGCTTTGACTTTAAATTCATAATTTCTTATTCTTGTACATTTAATCGATGTATTATCTCTTTTTTTTTATTCAGTATTTCCAAACACATTATAAACAGTAGAGGTGACAGCGGACAGCTTTGTCTTGTACCTCTATATATTCCAAATTGGTTTGTTTTTTCTCCATTTATGATTAGACACGCTTTCTGTTCGTTGTATATGGGCCTTATCCATTCTATGAATCTATCCCCAACTTCCATTTTCTTTAATGTTTCCAACATAAATGCCCAATGTACGTTGTCAAACGCTTTTTCCGCATCTAGAAATAATAACACCACATTCTTCTGATTTTGTTTTTGATAATACTCTATTATGCAAAATTGTTCTGATATTGTTTTTTATATATCTTCCTGGAAGATATCCATTTTGATCTTCATGTATCCACATCTCCAGTATCTTCTTTAAGCGTTCTGCAAGTATTAGGGCGAATATCTTATAATCTATGTTTAATAAAGAAATTGGTCTATAATTTTTCTTATCCAATAAATCCTCCCCTTCTTTTGGTATCAAAACCACATTTGATTCTTTCCATGTATTTGGAATCTCTTGATTTCTAATTGAATTTAATACCTGTAACAAAGGTGGGGCTAATAATTCCTGAAAAGTTTTATAATAAAGTGACGTAAACCCATTTGGTCCTGAAGCTTTTTCTGTTTTCAGTTTATTAATTGCACTTGTAATTTCTTGTATTGTTATTGGTTTGTTCAAATTTTCTCTTTGAATATCTGATATTTGAGCAATTTCTATTTGATCCAAATAATTCTTTATTTTAATTTGCTGATTTTGTGTGTATATTCTTTTTCTAAAAAGTTCCTCAAAATAATTAACTTTTTTTTTTGATTGCTGAAAAAAAATTGCCCTTCTCTAATTCCCTTTATTGTACGTTTTCCCTTTTCTTTTTTCAGTTGATATGAAAGCCATCTTCCTGGCTTATTTGCTTGTTCAAAATACTTTTGCTTTGTGAATTTCAATTTGTTCTCTATTTCATTAATTGCCAATGTTGATAATTGTTTAGTTAATACTTTTATATCTTCCTGTATTTTAAAGTCATGTGGGGTTTTTTTAAGTTAATGTTCTTTCTCTTGCAATTTCCTTTGTATTTGGGTATCTTTTTCCTTTTTACCTTTAGTCAACCATTAATTTAAAGTATTTCTGAAGCACCTCCCAGCCCCTAAGGGCTGCCAAGGTGATGAACAAATATAAATCAATTAAAATAATTCAGAGATAAAAAAATTTAAAAAGCACATTGAAATAACAGTCCTAGAATCCAATTTTAAAACTGTTAAAGCAGCAGTTTAAAGCACTGCACTGTTCAGGTTGTCCATTTGAAGTTTAAAACAGATGGGGCTAACGTAATTTTCTTTGGTTGGGATTTTGGTAGGGACATGCAACAGGGCTTCTTCTGAAGATCTCATAGTTCTGGCAGGCTAATATGAGAGGAAGTTGTCTTTGAGATATCTTTGCTCCAAGTTATTTAGGACTTTGTAGGTTGACACTAGTACCTTGAATTGAGCTCAGAAGCAAATTGGAAGCTAGTGTAGTTTTTGCAAGATTGCTGTTTTATGGTCTTTACAATGCACATCTAAAACGAGTCTGATGGCTGCATTTTGCACTCGTTCCAGCTTCCGAACACTTTTCAAGGGCAGCCCCACATAGAGCACATGACAGTACTCTAACTGAGAGGTAACTTAGGCATGAACTACTGTGACTAGATCTACTTTTCCCAGGAAAGGTTGCAGATGACACACCAGCTGAAGCTGGGCAAAGGCACTCCTGGCCACTGAAGCAACTGGCTTTCCAGGAGCAGCACCGGGTCCCAAAGCACCCTAAAGCTAGGAACTTTGATTTTTCAGTGGGAGAGCAACACCATCCAGAACCCACTGTGATCACAGTCCCATATTTGTTTTTCCTACTGACCAGCAGCACTTCTGTCTTGTCTAGATAAAGCCTTGGTCTGCTTACCTGTATCCAGTCTTTTACTGCAACAAAATAATTCAGTACTACCATAGCCTCCTTGGCATCAATTGCAAAGGAAATATAGAGTTGGGTTTCAACAGCATACTGATGACACCCAAACCCAAAGGTCTGGCTAGCCTATCCCAGAGGCTTCATGTAGATGTCAAAAAGCATAGGAGAAAATATAGACCCCCTGTGGAACCCGAAAAGCCTAAGTAATAGTCCCCAAGCACCACCCTCTGGGAATGTTCAGGCAAGAAAAACTAGAACTACCACAAGGTAATGCTCCCAAGTCCCATATCAGCTAAATGACCCAGAAAGATACCATGATCAATGGTATCAATTGTTGCTGAAAGATCTAGGAAAACCAATGGGGCACACTCCTCTTTGTCCAGCTTCTGGTATAGGTCATCCACCAAGGTGACCAAGCCTTTTCTGTTCCATAACAAGGCCTAAACCCAGATTGGATCTGGGTAATCTGTTTCATCCAAGAAAGCCTGTGTTGCCACCACTCGTTCTAGGTCCTTCCTTATAAAGAGGAGATTAGAGATTGGTCAAAGTTACCTAGGAAGGTGGGGTACAATGAAGGTTTTTGGGTTTTTTTTAATTTCCAGCCAAGGTCTTAGAATTGCTTCTTTTAGATAGGTTGGAACATCATCCCTTTTCAAAGAAGCATTTACACCCTCCACTACCCAATTAACCAGTCTTCTTCTGGCAGATTTTATTAGCAAGGATAAACATGGATCTAATGGATAAGTGCTTGGTTTCACTTCTCCAAGCAACTTGTCTACATCATCATGTTGAACAAACTGAAATATATCCATCAAAACCAGAAAAGTGTGTACTTTAGTTATCTCCCCAGACTCTACCTTCATTCTGGAGTCCAAGTCAGAGTGAATCATGTCCATGTTTTAGGATCATGTTCAATCATCACTGACTATAAATGTGAATCTGCAGCTATTATTTTACTGTAGGTCTAGTTTAAGGTTTTGTAACTACTGAACAGGATGTGAATCACTGTTTTTAAATAAAAATTCACCAAAATTCACACATTTCTTCACATTCATTATGTAGAGGATTTTTTTTTTTCTGAAGAGAATGTTGGAAAAATGCAAAGTGGCAGATACATCCATCCAGACCCAGGGCTTTGAGTGCTTAATTCTTAGAACTCTGGTTTTGAATTTCCATATATTCAGCCATAGTAGCTGCTGCTGATGGGATTGCCACTTTTGCTTTTGCTTTTTTTCCTCCCGACAAGCACCTCATCTTTAACAGCTACATTGAAGGCAAGTACAACATGGTCCTATATTTACAGAGAGCACCTGTGCTCACTGATTTTGGAAGGTGCAAATGTGAGAGAATTTTGATTCAGTTCATTTTTGGAAGAATTTAAAAACTTCAAAAATGTATTTAGCATTTGCAAAGGGAAAAGTGAATATTTCTTAAAGAAAGAAAACAGAATTCAGGAGTAAACTGTAGTGGCAGATGTTCCCATCCAGAGATAATGCTGCAGATACAGACTTTCAGGACCTTTTTAGAGTCACGTTTATAGTCTTCTCATCTTGTAGAGGCCTATAGCAAAGTAGCTATACTCACCCACAATAGAATAGAATACTGGCTTGCTCTATGTTGGTATGGATTGCATGAGAGAGACAGCATGATGTAGTAGCTTAAGTGTCAGGTTACGACTGTGAGAAAATAGGATCAAATCCCACTCAGCCATGGAAATCCACTGAGTGACCCTGGGTGAGTCACAGGGCCTTTCCACACTTGTAGCACACACAGCCTGAGCCCTGGCTTGAGCGTGCTGTGCTGGGGTCTAAGTATGAGGCCGGTGAAGGACTACACAGTTTTGGGCTATAAGAAGGTTGTTGTACTGTTTGCACGCAAAATGAAAAGAGAAAAAGACAAGCACTCCATACATACACATGTTGGCTTCGCAGAGGCAAGCAAAGGCGAAGTGAAGCCTCTTTGTTCTCCAGCATCTTATGTATATCATTACATTTAGGAAAAACATCACATCATTCAACCTACCAGACTAGGGAGGGAGAGGGGCTTTCCTGTGCCAAGTCACGGCATATAAGGAGGGTACCAGGTGCCAAGATAACCTGGCAGCCAACTAACTCCCTGTCCAGTTCTGGCTTGATGAGCTGGTCAAACACACTTACTTATTTACTTAGTTTCTCTGAGGGAAAGTAAGGTACCAGGCAGTTGCAGGGAGGGAAACATTCCTTGGACATTCTAACAAGGTAAACAAGGCTGCAGCATACATAGCAGCCTGAACCAAACTTTTAGCAAAGCAAGCCTTGGGGCTAACAACACTACGCTGTTATAGTGCTATTATTCCACTTTCAACATCCTATGGAATCCTGGGGTTTGCAGTTTAGGGATGAGCATTTAGAATTCTCAGCCAGAGAGCACTTTGACCCCTGTAAACTACAAACCCCAGAATTCCACAGGATGTTGAAAGTGGAAAAATATCACTATAATGTTGTAGTGCAGAGAGGCCCACATTCTCTCCTCTTCAGGGAAAGCAAGTGCATACCTCCTCTGAATAAATCTTGCCAAGAAAATCCTATGATCAGATTGTCATAACTCGGAGTCAACTTGAATTGAATTGAATAACAACAGTGTATTCTGATTGCTGGAGTCACATGTTCTGAAGATTGTAACATTGCCTGTCCTTAAATGACTATTATTTTTTATTGTTGTTGCTTCATTGATCTTAAATGAATATTAATAAATGTCAAAGCTCTGCTTGAGTCCTGCAATGAAAATGTTATGAGCTTCAGTATTAATTAGAATGTTATTCTCGACTCAGTATTATTAATGTTTGCTATTTGCTATTTTCTTTTTCAAGCTGCTGTTTCTCATGCATATTTATTCTTAAGTATTTGTCTGGCAGGTGGCTACTTAATGACTTCAACCATGCTTCTTTCGTTCTTGCTCATGTTCCTTGAGTTTCTCCCCACTGTGAATTACTGTGGTGTATACTGTTCTGTCTTCCAGGGTGCCATTTGGTACAATCATACAAATTCCACTAAAATATGCATCTCCTATTTTCTTCTTTGCCTTTATTTCCTTGAAATTTCTGCTGTCTGGACACACATTTGTACACAGCAGTGTCTGGAAAACATGGGATCATGTGGTGACACATTGGCCATTTCCACACAATGTGGCTGTCCTGCTGTGGGGACAGGATGGCAGCGGTCCACAGGTCATGCTTCCATACAACATCATGACGGTCCCACCACCGTCTTGTCCCCATGCATCACACTCATGGTGTATTTGTCAAACAGAAAAAAATCTGTTTTTGCTGCCACTCACATGAGATTCCTGTCACTGCTGCCCATGTGAAAGGTCAGGGAACATTGTGGCAATGCTTCCTTCCCCAGTGCAGCAATGGAACTGCACTGCACTTCAGAAGGAAGAAGTGTGGCCATCACACTCCCTTCCACAGGGAGTCGGTGAGGTGTAAAGGGGAATGTTCCTGTTGAGCTCCCTTCCTGCTGGGGCTGCAACAGAAGGACTTGCATGAGCCCCGTTGTGCGGAAAGGGCCATTGTCAAAGCAACACTTTTCTAATGCTTCTAATGCATGCTTTTGGTCATGGCAGAAAAATGCCTAAACTAAAATTTGTCACCTTTGAACAAGGAAGAGCCAACCACAACCTCCATTTGTTCCAAAACAGATATGGCACCATAAACTGATCCAACCAGTGGTGGGAAGTTTGATGGCATGATATGATCTGTTTCTTCCCCCACCTTCATAAATACCCAGGAGGGACTTAGTAATTTTTTAGATTTCACTGATCCCTGTATTTGGGTTTCAGTTCCAATATCAACATTGATTTACCTATAGATTCCTTATCTCCTCTAAAGCAATGACTCTCAAGTGGAGGAGGCCTCCAGATTTTGTTGAACTTCCATCGAAGAAGCCCCAGTAGTATAGAAGAATTCTGGGAGTTTTAATCCAACAACATCTGTAGGGTCCCTGCTCAAGAACCATTTCTATACAGTGTATGATACTTTAATCTTAGGGATCTAACAATTCTGCAGAAACACTGCAGGTGAAGGCAGTTACTGAAGTATTAGAACCCATGGAGTTTCCTTGGACTTTGAACTATGAGTGTCATTTTAGTTACCGCACAATGAGGACATTTTATAGTAGGACCCCTGTATCCACGGGGGATTGGTTCTGCCCCCCCCGTGGATACTGAAATCGGTGGATAGTACTGAACGCCCTGTCCCGCCACCTGAACATGGTGGCAGCAGATGGGAAAACAGCAGGGAGCACAGGATCCCACTCTCCCTGCTGTTTTCTCGCAGGCCGCCACTTCGGTTGGGCCCAGGGCTGGCAGTTGGAGGTGGGAAAATAACCTGCCACTGGCCTTGGGCCCAATCGCAGCAGCAGAGTTGTTTTCCTACCTCCAGCTGCCAGCCCCAGGCCCGATCGCTGCAACAGCTGGCAGGAAAACAGCGAGGGGTGTGGAATTGTGCTTCTCATCATCTCCTGATGCCTGCTCCTGGCCAATCCCGGCCAACCACAGATTACTGAATCCGCGGATCATGAATCTGCAGATACAGGGGTCCTACTGTATATTTCAAGTTGGGATCCCCAACTCAACTGCGTATATATTTTCAATAAGACCAGAAATGATTCAAAATGCAGTACAGCCTATCTTCTTAGACATTTTTTGAAGACTGATAATCTGGGTGCATGTGTTCTAATTGACATTCTGAACTTCAGATAAGCATTTAAGATAGCACATATAATATATAAACTTACAAAACCTGAAACAAGAAAAAAGAAAAAAAAGATACATCAGTACATAAAAATAATACACAAACCCTTTATAACAATGACAACAAAAATGCGCTAAATGTTGATCTATTTCCTAAACTCTGATTGAACCTCCCTCATTAAAAAGAAACTCTTCCCAATTTTCTTTGACTGTAGATACTAATTGGAAGATAATCACCTCCTCTTTAACCTAATTCTGTCCTATCATCTATTTCTCCTTGTAACATACAATCTAGGTTTTGTTTTTAATATATCAAAGCCTAAGATTGCTATGCCCCTGTTCTGCATCTTTAAGTAAGCTGTAAAAGGTTTCCAAACCTTAAGATAAGATTCTATTGAGTTTTCTATTATCAGATTTGTTACTTTATCCAGTTCTGCCAAGTCCATCAATGTTCACATCAATTCTTCCATTTTAGATATTGCATTGTTTTTCCAGAATTTTGGCTATATTATTCTTGCAGTTACTATCACATAACTTATCAGATTTCTATATCATCTTTCCACTTTGTCAACCTTATCTATCAAGTTAAAGAGGAACAATTCACATCTAGACAATATTTTTATTTTCAAAAATTTTTGCAGCTTCTTCCAAATTAATAATCAATATTTCCTTGGTTTTGTTACATATCAGCCATAAAGGAAAAGAAGTCCCAACAGATTTATTGTATTTCCAACTTTTGTTGCTTATACCTTTATATATTTTAGCTAGTTTACCGGAGGTCATGCACCATTTAAACATCATTTTATAGAAATGTTCTTCAAAGTCATTACAACAGGTAAATTTTAGTCCCTTAATCCAGACTTCTTCCTATGGGCCCTGTCGCATGTTATATCCTAGGTTCCAAGCCCAGTGCATCACATTTCCTTTATCTGTTCTTCCTTTATATTAAATATTTATCTTAATATTTAAAGCGGCTATCTTCTATACACAGTAGTGTTACTATGTCATACACCCAAAATTCAACTGATAGTTTTCAACCCACTTCCCCTCCCTTCTGAAATCTTGTTCGTTTCTTTGCTGCTTTGAGATATCTAGTGATGAGCTCCCCTCAGCGTACCACGCTGAGCTTTCTTCCCTGCCATCTTCAAGTTCTTCAGGACTACGAGAAAAGGTGTCGTATCACACATTTCCCCTGAAAACTCTTATTTCCAATTTCTAAGTTAGCTGTGCATTTGTGGTGTCTTTTCTGTTGTTTTTCCTTTTATAAAGATATCATTTTTACTATTTTAAACCTGTCTGACTGCTTGACTGACCTGAAGCCGTAGACACTGGTTTATAAGATCCCTGCTAAGTTACCCTGCCTCTCGCTAGCTTAAGAGAGTGCTCCAGCTAGTTTCCCCAACTTTGTGTTTGTGTTTGGTTATTTGGGCGTCCCTCCTGGGACCCCCAGAGAACAGGGTAACATTTATCTTTCTCAAAGTTAAATTTTTGCTTATCTTCTTTAAATCTTTCTCTTAACTTAAATACATTAACCATTGTAGTTTATGACCTTCTTGTTCCAAATACTGCATTTGTTTAATGTTCCACATGCATTGATCCTCAACCCAAGGTAGCTTTTTGAAGAAGACCAAAAAAAAAAAAAAAGAACTGGGAAGCATTCATTTGTATCCAGCAAAAAACAAGGCATGTCTCTTGTTTCTTCTGTGAATACCATTTTTGAAGGAGGCCATGAGAGACATAAAATAACACACTGGCTGAGATGAGACCTCTCAAACCCTTTGTTTTATTGGTTGCTAGGCAACAGATGATTCAGGCTATTCTTTAGTTTGCTTTTGTCCTTCTGCAACGCCTATCCACTTTGGTGCATGCTTGATTTCCTTTATATTACGATTGAGCATGGCTCATTGGCTGCACAATCACATTATTATTGTATACCTGCTCATGTAAAAGGTACTTTCTCTCTCTCTCTTGTTCCTCTAGGAGCCTCAAATACCATGCAATAAAACCAGTCAGTAACTACTGACTGCCCTAACTATCTTGGGTCTCAACCTTAAACTTTAGAAATCTCCACTTGGAAGAACTAATTTATGTAATACTGGTTTAAATTTAATTCTGAAAATGAGCATTTCTTAGTTTGTTGCTTATTTATTTAAAGTGGATAACAGACTGCTTGATTAGGGCTTTAATGTCTAGTAGAAATGAATGAGAGTCTATATTTTCCAAGGCTGTTTGTGTGGATTCCCAAGCTGTACAAACAGAACACAGACAAAAATAGGGGGTTAAAAATGGCCAATCACCCTTCCACAATCCTCCAGGGGATATGATTTGTCACTTGGGCTGTTTGTTTTTCTGAGTTGTTGTATGTGTTCTTGGCCTAGAGGCTTCCCCCAGACTGAGTCTAAATCAGATTCAAGGAGCACACAGGCATGCGCGCACACACACACACACACACACATGATCTGAAATGGTCAATTGGATCCACTTCTTTTTAATATTCTGTAACAAGATTTCAGACTGACAGTGCAAGAGACTAGAAATGGCAAGCATATGCTAGGTCCTCGAAAGTGCCTGGGGAACAGGGGACCCTTTAACCCTTGGAAGTTTCCTTTCTATGCTTGCCCTTTTCCTCATAGTTCAGATGCATGTGATGCACTATTTCAAAACCAGCTACTCTTTCCCCATTTTAATCTGATTTCTTCTTGCTTAAGTGAATTCCCATTTACTTTGGGTGTGGAAAAAAATCAATGGCAGCAAAACAAGGCAATATCCCAAGAGAAGCAGGAGTTCACAAGAGATCAGACTGAAGTTCAGTTAAATAAGTGAACAATCAAAGTCTGGCCAGAAATAGCTGTGTGTACAAATTAACAGTGCAAGCCAGCTGTCTGCTGAACTTGACTGAGATCATTTCCAAAGACTTGAGAGTGTTTTGTTTTCGTAGCCTTCCAGAGAACGGTTTGTGTACTTACTAAAAGCTGAGTAATTTGAACTATTTAATTAATGCCATGTATGTTTAAAGCAATTATTATGGTAAGGCAGGTCAGACAATGTTTTCTCCAAAGGTTTTTGGAATGAAGCTTCCATCAGCCCTAACCAGCATAGTCAGTAGTGAAGGATAATAGATCATCCAATTCAATAGCATCTGGAGCACCACAGATTCCCTATCCCTGCTTTAAGAGATAGGAGGCTGGCAAAGAAGGCCCACTGTGTGAAAATGGCTATTCATAGGGTCACATCATGCCCTCTTCTTCAGTAGAGGTCAAAGAGGACTCAGTTTTCAGAACCATTGGATTTCATGCCAGTGGACATATTAATCCATTTCTAAGTTTTAGTCTGGCTATTGTTACCTGAATAGGAGGGGGACATTGAAGTCCTCCTGAAATGCCAGTGTCTCCTTAGAATCTGAGGGAATTATACCTCAAAGGAGGCCTGTGAGAGGAAGGTAATGGTAGGATCTTTTCACCTGTATATACCAGTACTAATAAGTGTAGAGAGGACTCCAGTTAAAGTTAAACAATCATTTTATTTGAATTGACAAATGTATGAGAAATCTGACAATCTTAAGAACCATGCAAGAATATCAGAAAGTGAGGCAGAAAAGGTTGGATAGGGAAAGATTGGGATGGAAAGAGTGATAGCTACCAGTCTTGAATGTTGGAACTGACAAGACTTATAACTTTAGTCATTATGGGGTGAATCAGTCTACTGGCGTTATAGAGGACCTTCACCTGCTACTGTTATTGGAAGCAGTTGTAAAGGCTCTATAAGAGTAGCATTCTCTTAGTGAACACTCACTTTCTGATTTGTTCTGATCTGCTGTTGCTGCAGTTTGTATCATATCCTGTTTCATTGTGGTATTATATTATATTTTGATATTTTGATATATTTTGTATTTTTATTTTAATGTGCCAAACTTGCTTATATGTTCTCTTTTAACCTTTTGTATATTAAGCAGCCATGTGCTGTTTTTATCTTTTAACTAGAATATATAAAATTCTATTTCTCTTACCCTATTTTATCTTCTGAAATTCTTTTTTATTTACAACATTGAAGAAGGGAGTTACAGCAGAGGGGCTCAGACAGCTTCTGAGGGTAGCACAGAGGAATGGCAGTCTGGGGCACCCTACATACTAAGATTGGCTGGGGTCAAAGCTTGGGTTTTTATACCCTATTTCACACCCTGAAGGGGTTTGTTGACAAAGCCATAATGGCTTTCCCATGGGACAGACAAAGGAGCTTGGAATGGGCTGATTGCTTTAACTCCAGAGTGACAAAGCATTGATGGGACTCATGACAACCTCTTAATGTTCATTCAGGTATGGGGTATAGGGAAGATCTCTGTAAGGCAAGATCAAGAGATGGTCTCTCATTGCTCACCAATCTGGGCACTTTGTCTCTCATTATATTAAAAAATGCCAAAAGCCTGAAGCAAGGGATTAGCACAAACCCATGAGCATTTGGGTTTTCCACATAATTGTATCTGAATTTTCATGACCCCAAGCACATCTCCAGTCAATGTGATCCTGACCATGTTCTCTGGTTATTAATAAGTCCTATTTATGAAAATCGCATATTTCATAAGAGGAGTGGTAGGCTATAATAAAACTATCTAGTGTGTTGAATCTCATCCCACAAGTCAGTTCAGCACCTTTAACGGCTCCCTTCAAGTTCAAGCTAAAACTCCAAGCATCCTCACTCACTGATCAATTGGGAAGAATCACAGGTTGCCACTGATACTCAATAGAACCTATCCCAGAACACATGCAAATTATTAACGATCTCTGAAAATGAGCACTTTGGTTTATGAACAGACAAAAGCTTTTTTAGAGACCTGAAGATAAATTGCCACTGTTTTTGCTGACCTTCCTCCTTTACCTTTTGATTGGCAGAAATCAAGTAACAGTAACCTTTCCTTTCACTTATCTTTATGAAAACATAGAAGGACTTGGATCGTTCAGAAAGCATATCTGGCTGTGGAACCTTTTTAAAATGTTAAATAATGACAGAACCCAAAGCTTTGGGAGATGTCACACTTTGGCTTCCCTCCATTTTGAGAATTGTCAACCCTTTGCTTTCTATTGTTTAAAAAGGTAATGTCAATAAAAGGACAAGTTGTCTTGTCCTATGACAGCTAAGGTTACTTTGGCAGGAGACAACATGAACTACTGTTTCAGACATGGTAGAAATGTGCAGATATTGGTGCTAAAACGTACAATTCTCCCTTCCCCCTTTGAGGCACCTGTGAGAGAGAATTCCACTGCCACCAAGCAGCCACCAAGAAGTCTTTCTCCCTTGTCTTCACCAGATCAGCATGTGTTGCCCTAAAAGGTGAGGGACCTTGAAGTCCACCAGCAGTGCCAGCATCTCTTGAGGATTTGGGGAATTATTAGCTCAAAGAAGGCCTGCGGGAGGAGGGTAACAGCAGGATCTTTTCACCTGTGAATACTAGTACAAACTGTAGAGAGGACTCCAATTAAGTTAAAATTGATATTTTATTGGAAATTAACAGGCACGCATACAAGAAATTAAGCAATATCATGAACCAACCTATTGAAGGAAAAGCCAAGAAATGTGGGATACAGAGAGATTTTGAGTGGAGGGGATAATATTTACTGGTCCTGAAGTAGAAGATCAAAGAAGAGTGGCTCAAACAAGAGTTTGAGGGCAGCATGGAGGAACAGGAATTTAGGGTGCAGTGTGATGCCCAAGGCGCTAGTAAATTACCTGGTCTGGAGCTAGGGTTTTTATACTTTATTTCCCACCCTGAAGGGGTGTGTGTTAATGACTTTCTTGCAGAGCAAACAAAGGGGTCCAGAACTGGCTGATTGTCTCAATTTTGTCTTATCCCAAACCCATTAGGGGTATCCATCTAAGCCTCTTGAACTTGCAACTTGGTCATGCTGAGGTCATCCTGACCTAGCACATGCTTACAGCCAGTGTCCTGCTACCATACACTTTTACAGTCCTAAGTGTCCAGTCTTATAAAATGATATTTCTTGCCATTCTCCTGCAGGACTGGGGATGTAAGGTGTGATAACACATAAGAGGGTGGTGGGATGGAGAGAAAGCCCTCCCCAATGATTTTAAAATATGCACCCTCAAATTCTCGGGACTTAAAATGTATAGGACTTTATAGGTCATAATCAGTACTTTGAATGGTGCCCAGAAACATACTGGTAATCGGTGAAACTGTTTAAGTTTCAGCTTGCTCCCTATAACTAAGACTGGTCAGCAGACTAACCACAACATTTTGGACCTACTGAAATTTCCAAAGATATTCCCATTGCGGTAATCCAAATAGGATGTAATCAAGGCATGTGTTGCCATGGTCAGAGCTGACATTTCCAGGAAAGGGTACAGCTGGTGTGCTAGTTTTAATTGCGCAAATGCCTTTCTGGCCATTGCTAAAACCTAGGCCCCCAGGTTCAGGGCTGAGTCTAAAACATACCCAAGCTATAAATCTGAGATTTAAGGTAAGTGTAATCCCATCCAGCACAGGCTGAATCACTGTTCTGTGATCTGCCTTCTACCTGACCACAAACACCTCTGGCTTGTCTGGATTAAGTTCCACTTAATTTGTTCTCATCCAGTCCATAACTCACAACAGTGACTGGTTTAGTACTGAAATAGTTTCCTTGAAGTTAGATGGAAAAGAGAGATGTGGTTAGCTATTATTAGCATATTGATAACACCAAAATCCACATCTCTCTTTGTTTCGTAAATATATTAAACAGCATTGGGGGGCAAAACAGGACCCTGAGGAACACCACACACCAATGATCAGGGTGTCAAACAGGAATTTCCCAGCAGCACCTCCTGACTGTGCCCCTCCAGGAGGGGCTGGAGCCACTGTAAAACAGTGCCTCCAAGTTCCATCCCAAAGAGGTGACCCAGAAGGATACCAAGGCTGATGGTATTGAAAGTTGCTCAGAGGTTCAGTAGAACCAACAACAATACATTCCTTTTGTCCATTTTCTGGTGTAGGTCATTAACCAAAACTACCCGTAACAACAACTACCCGTAGATAAGCCATTTCATCCAGGAATTCCTAGTTGGAAGGGTACGACATCCTCCAAACCTTATCCCAAAAATGAATAATAGAGACTGGGTTGGTAATTTCTTAACATGATGGGGTTGAAGGACGGGGGAGGGGGGTTCAGTTAAGGTCTCTCCATACCCTCTTTTAGGCAGGACAAAATCTTGTCCTCATGCAGCAACATATTCACACTCCACTTATCCACTCAGTTAGTTGTATCCTGGCTGCTTTAATAAGCCAGGAAGTGCAGTAGTCCAACATACATGTGCTAGATCTCACCTCTTCAAAAATCTTGTCCATAAATTGAAAGATATCCAACAAGACAAGCAAAACCAAGGTTACATATATTGCACTTGTATCAACTACAACATCCAAATCAGAGTGGATCTGAATGATCATCTCTGCAAAGTTTCTTGCAATTTCCTCACTGTGGATTGTGAAGCAGTCTGTATTCTATTCTTGTGAGGTGAAATGCAGAAGGTCTCGGTCACTGGGGCAGCTTTGCTAGATGACTCTTGCAGAGGCAATGGTGGCAGAGAAGTACAAATTTGTGGCTGCTGCCATCACTATGGAGTAGGCCTTCCAATGAGGTCTAGCCCATTTTCAGTTGGATCTGCTCTGAGGGTTTCTTTTTCCATCAGTGCTCTAGTCTCCATCCCATCATCCCACTCATTTCACCACTGCCAGCTCCCTGGAAAATGGGAGCTAGTTTGGCCCCACTCCATGGAAGGGAGTGCCCGAGAATGATCACGTCCAGTGCCCTGGCCATCCCACCATTCCACATGTCAACCAATTCTTTGGCAGAATATCCTGCCAAGGCATCAAGAAACTCCCCAAGAGCAATCATGAATCCACCCAGATTCATAAGTTTCCTGGGGTAGAACATTTTAATTGGCTTCCAATACCTGCAAAACCTCCAAATTCTAGTAAGCCTAAACCCCTCTAGATAGCGAATCATAACAACATAGGCCCTTTTTGCACGGCATTTGTCATGCAAAAGGGCCTCCGGAGTGTTGCGTGATTGCGAGGAGCATTTCAGATGACTTGCTCGCAATTGCGTGACCCTGCCAGGGCTGGCAGGCACTGATCGCATGCTATTTCATTTTCAGCTTGTAGCCAAAAATGGTGTGTGATCGCACATTGCTCCAGGACCCCGTGTGCACTTACCATGCGTGCAGACTCCACAGCTGTGGCTCTCGCACTTCCTTCCCCAGCGCAACCTGGGAAAATGCCCAGCTGCACTGTGGAAGGAAGAGGCAGAGCCTTCATGCTGCCGGCCGGCTGGCAGGCAGTAGCTGCAGAGCTAAAGCAGCGGGAACATGAGAGCCACTCGCAAGAGGCTGCTTGCGTGATACCCGCACCCCAGTGCCAAGAAAAGGTAAGTTGTGGAAAGGGCCATAAACTATGAGAAGTTCTTCACACTCAGAAATCCATCACTCTATATGGTACAGAAAAACTGGATGCAGAGTATTGATGGCAAAATGGGTGGGACTAAATACCAGTTTGGACAGATCCATGGTCTTCATGGAGGACATGAAGTCCTAAGGGGCTCCCAACAGACAAGTCTCAGAATGGATATTGAAGGCCCTGAGCATGAGAAGCTGGGCAGACTCCATCAAGACAGTTGAGCCCAATTCTACCAGTTCAGGAAGGAAGACTGTTGAGTGGCAGGATGGGAAGTGCACCAACAGAATCCCTATTCTGTCCTGGCCATCCAGCTTCACACACACACACACACACACACACACGCCCCTGATAAACTATAGGACAGGGCACCTGGTGAGGCAGATAGAATCCCAATAGACCAGTGCAATTATACCTCCCCACTCTCCCTGGGCCTTGTCTGCTGCTATGTAGAGAACCTAGGTGTATAAAACAGATAGAGATTAACCCTGCTCCCCCACCCCTCAGCTTCATCCAGCTTCATCCCACCAGGTAGTTGACTGTAATACAGGCCAAGTTGACATGTCCATACAGGACCAGATCATGTATCATAAGTGTTTTTCAATTTACCAACCTGGCATTGAGCAGCAGCATTTTCAGCTTAGGGGGTCTTTTGCTAAGGCTATCCAGATAATTTGGTGGAGGGACAATTTGGGGTAATCAGTACCTTGTGGTTCTTCTTCTTTTATGATAACATGTTGTCTCCACATTTTCTATCTCTCTGTACTGATAACCACACCTATGGCTGCTCCCTGGCTTAGTTGCTGCCTATATTAGACGTTATTACTATTACTTTCCCAATATCCGACTTGCAGAGGGGTCTCTGGAGGCAAGATGCTTGGGAAGACTAGCCTGGACAATTACCTCTTCCATAAGTCAGGTAATTGTTCTAGCCATGCCCATTATGTCTGGGGTGCCTTCTGCAAGTCAGACATTGTAGAAATAGCTTCGAGCCAGCAATCTTCTCCCACTGACAAAGACGATTTTGGCCCATTTTTAAAATTGTTCTGCCAGTACAACAGCACTACCAGTTGTGCTGGTATAATTATCCCAAGGTAGGTAACTAATAGGATTTTGACTTAACACTGTCACAGTTATTTCTTTAAGGCCTTTCCGGTATGAGCCATCTAGCCTGGGTCACTCATTAGTTTTTAGCTTGTCAGTTCTCACTATAATTTCATCCCTTGTTGCCTCTATTTGACAGTCAATTTTCAAATCACCTCCCCCAGTTACTTCTAGTTATTATGTAGGCAGCAATTCAGCATCATCTGTATTAAAGGCCAATGCAAAAACATACAATCTTCTTTCAGCAATCCCTTCCCTCTTTCATTTTAAAATGGTCTGCCTCTTCCCCTACCTGCAATCCCATGACTTTTAAATATTTCTTTATTCTTGTTCTTAATGCAGTTTGTCTTAGCCAGAGTGGATAATTGTGGGTCTCAAAATTTTTCCCCCTTTATTGAAAAGCCCATAATCCCTCTGTATTGATTAATCTGACTCGGGCTGATAGGGGTTGTAGGTCAAAAATATCTGGAATACCACAGTTGCTCACTCCTGTTTTACAGTGTAAACCACTTTCACTTGTGTGAAAGTTGAGTAAAGCCTGTTTTTATCCACCTTCAAAAACACTCTCTAACACGACATTTTATCCATTCCATACTGGACTAGAGCTCTCATTCTGTTGTAGCCAAGAAAAAGACCCAAAGACCTTTTAGGTGGATTTCAAAAGCAAAAAAGGCTTTATTGCTACTGCGCGCAGGGCAGCAGACTGCCCCCCCCCCGAATTGAAGTCACTATTTTTATACCTTTTACTAGCACAATTCTAAATACACAAATTCCAGCCAATCCCTAATAAATACATCAGCAGTACATCAGCAGGCACGTCATTTGGCTACATGAGAGAATACAGATGTTGATTACAAGCAGGGTCTTAACATAACAATTAGTAACTTGTGGACTTTCTGCGCCTCCCCAAACATTCTCATAGTTAGATTGGCCGGTCGTATCTAACTCCTGAGATAACATTGTGAATTAGCAGTGCCCTGCAGGCAAGATTTTCAGAGAGCTCTTAAGTAAAACAAAGCCCCTTTGTCTAGCTTAGCTGCAAAGATAAAGATGAGCCCAATTAGCTGATGTGTTTGTGTATTCCCTGCTAGAAGGAAATTCTCCTTGCCGACTTAACTCCTTCAATTCCATTTTATTAATGCAGAATTGCATCTGCTTATGGTCAATAAAACTGATGAGTGAAGTTTCAAGGCGAAAAATATTGACTCACATTGTTCAGCACACCTTGCAATAAGTACACACCCCTTTGTACCAATTTCTTGGAAGCAAATCTGTACTTCTAAGAGCTGCATAAGAAGATGATGTTCAACACATCCAGCTTCCCTTGCCTCTCCAGGGCAAGAAAAGTTCATTGGTTGAACCTCTCAGCATCAAGTGTTCAAGGCACAGAATTTATGTCAAGAAAATAAGATCGCAACCTTATGACACAGCCATATATGTAGAAAGATGGCTATGTGTGATCATAAAGATCAAGTAGGAAATGGTTAAAGGTTGCAAACAGGTGGGGCTTGCAAAATTTCAGATTCATGCCTGTCTAACTTTAAAGCACCCAGGTGGGAGCTTTGATTGCCATCGTATTTACAATGCTATTTTCCTGAAGTGCAGTCACTCCAGTTTACGAATATCAGCAAATTAGGCCAGGGTCAGCCAAAGAAGACATTTTGCTGTCCAAGACAGAACAGCAAATCCCTGCCTCTTTTAAAATCAAGGTGTAAACTGAAACAGACAATCTCATAACTGCCTCTCCTCTTTTCTAGTAATACAACAATGAAAAAGGAAGTAATTAAAAATTTTCACTATTTCATGATATCACCCAAACCTGCAGGTTCAGGTGAATGACTTATTCTGCCTAATAGTAAGGCTAGAACTGAAGTGGGAAGATTTTAATTCTTGTACCCTAACTGCTCTTACAAATACCTCCTTCTTGTACTTTCGCTTCCAAGAAGCATATTCTTGCTTCCTTTTTCACTTACCCAGTACTGTATGCTCATCTATGCTTGAAAAGCCTAAGGATTAAGTCCCTGTTGACCAGGGGAGCTGTGTTTTGTTCACTTCTGCTCATTGTACGAAGCTGGCCTCTTTGTCCAAGAGCGAATCATACACATAAAAAGTCTCTCATATCAGGCTATTGCACCACTTCTGGATCTGTACTCATGTCCTATTCTTACATAGTCAAGTCAAATAGGCTGTAAAATTAATTTTACGTTTCAGGTAGTTCTGGCTTTGACTAAATCACTATGAGGATATTAGAACAACCTGGTTTTTTTCTTGGCAGACAGCTTCAGGATCTTAAATGAACTGACTTTTGAGTGCTGTCTCTGTGGAAAGCATCAGTGCTATTTTAAAAAATGTTTCTGTGACACGGGCAAAGGCATTTGAGAAAAAGCAAGGAAAGACAAGTGCTACTTGAAAGAATGATTCCAACTTCCTGCGCTTGTAGAAATTTTTAAAGGCGAGATGGGGAACTTTTGGCTCTCAAAATACTTTGATCTGGAGTTTCCACATCCCTTGCCATTGGCCTACTAGCTAGGGCTACTGAGGACTGAAGTCCAAGATATTTAGAGGACTATAGGTTCACCAATACTGATTTAAAGTATTCTTTCATTTTATGAATACACTAAAATTGGACACAAATACAGTTTTCTTAACCTGATATCCATCCTATCTTTTCTTTTGCCCTTCTTACTCTCTTGTCCACTTTATGATGAAAACTGGTCTCAAGGAAAAGACTGAAAATGGTCAATCTTTTTGTTGTAACACAAATAACAGGATTACATTTTAAGACCTCATGATATCCAGGTTAGAACCATCGTCTTGTGGTCACTTTCATCAAATTCTGTGCTTGCTTGCTTTCCAAGGCTTCTTTCAAAATAAGGAACTTAACAGTGGCAGTAAGGAAATTTGAATATGCTATCCTGTCAGGAAATTGATCAGTTTAATCAAGATACTGACATAGTTCCCTTACTTTGTTCTCACCTGGAGAAGCCTTCAGGTTATAATAATCCATATAACGCTTTCAGTGTATATGAAAGAAAAGATAGACATTTTTATACTTCCAGCTTCTCATTACTTTTATTTCTTCATCTGAGAACCCTTGATATCACAGAAGCCATTCTGCTGTAACTGTGATGACATCATGAAGCCAATTTTTGAAGTCGTCTTCCATACACCTTACATTTACATAGATACCTACACCTTTTTACTGTGCCACTATAGGTTTTTCACCACCAGTACCACCATCTGTCAACATCTGAACCTTTTTGTTTAATTTTAAGAAAGAAAAATGATGTGACTGGTCAGTATAACGCAAAAAAGCCTTCTCTTGGCTTATGAGGCAGCTGCAACAAGCTTAGTTGTAAAGGGATGCTGCACAAAACTCAGCTCCTCATGTTTCTCATTCTCATTCTATATCTCTACCAGCCTCTGCAATATTTAGCAACATTCACCTAGCAACAAATTCCATGGTTTCCCCCTCTCTTTACTGACGATTAACACACTTACCCTTCTTGTCTCCTGCATTTTCTTGCTTAGAACTCTTGAGATGGCAGACCAGTGTGACATAATACTTAATACTAAGTGACATTTCTGATGTTGACCAGTGTGACATCATAATACTTAATACTAAGTGACATTTCTGATGTTGGCCTCCAGGTAAGACTTAGTTGGCTTATTATCTATCTGTCTGTCTGTCTGTCTGTCTGTCTATCTATCTATCTATCTATCTATCTATCTATCTATCATCTATCTGTCTATCTATTTTCTATTCCATCTTTCTTCTGTCATAGGGTCCAAAGTGGCTTACAAAATTTTAAAATAGTTGACAATTCTTCTGGTGATGGAGCAAAATTGGTGGACTGGCAACTCTTGGTTGCTGGTGCAGGAAACACATAGGTGAAAGGGAGGAAGAGAACATAGCTTCTGTTTTTAAAGGAGTTGTTATTGACATTGTTTTGTCTATTGTTATTATTATTACTATTATTGATTTCATAGTCTATCAGATGTAACCAACTGTAGTTTTGGACCATCAGTGCTTTGGATTCTACCCAAGAATCTTGGAGTCAATGAAATATCATTGGATAATGTGACATCATTGAAAGAGTGTCATTTTTTGTGCCACTGTGTTTCAATGGTAATGTTATCCAGATGTTTTCTCAGTCTATTTGGAATTGCTCCCAGAGCACCTATCGCTATTGAAACCGAAGTTGCATTCTTTCCAACGGGTGAGGAATATCAATTTATAAGTCTCAATATTTCATAGTCTTTCTCCAATCTTTGTCTTCTGTTCTGCCATCTGCCACATATATAATCCAAACATGACTTGTTTTCAATATAATTGGTCCCGTCAGTCACTGTACTCCTGAACATGGAAGTTTACTTAAGGTTCTTACAGAGGAAACAATTCTATAAATCACAAGATTCTGATCCTGGATTGCTGACTAGTGTTGTTATGATAGGTTTTGCCAACAATCTTTGCAGATTTGGTGATGTCATGTACCAAGTAATGTTCACTCTAAGAATGTACTCTGAGATTAACAGTTTATGCATTGGATTAACATGAGTACCAACGGCATGTTTCTCCAGAAGTTGCCAAAACTGATTGGTACAGACATTCCACACTTTTATAAGTAAACAATACACATGCAAAGCTCTTATTGGTTATTATTCATTAGCTAGTTAATTTTTTCTTTCCCCAAACTGGTTCCTGTTTCAAGATTGCTTAACCTTGAACACTCTTAACCTGTCTCCAAATCCATAACTTCCCATAACACCTTCTTCCCAATGTTTTCCTGCTTTTGCTTCCCAGACCTCACTCCCCACATACATCACCAGAAACTCTGCCTCTCTGTGCCCGGGGGTATCTTATATACTTTCCCCTCCTTCTACTGGATTATTTGTGGCAGGGAACCCCAGGATGACTTGTGACTGAAAGATGACTGAAAGATGACTTGTGGAAAGCTATAACTGGAGACTTGCTGATGACTATAGCAAGATGTGCAGAATTTGTCAACAATAGACAGCTTTCCCTAATGTTTATGTGGTAGTTTGGAGAAGCTCAATGGAAATCTATTACAAATTAAATATGTTGTTGACTGTTACTTGACTCACATCTTTTGTGGAGAATTTTTCTCTCTCAAAGCGATGGCTGCTCTCCTGGTATTGTCATAGGAATTTCCCTCCTGGCATGAGAAAAGTGACAAGAAACAAACTTCAAGAGTAAGAAAGTTTATTTAAAGCAACAGTATTGTTGGATGCACCAAAGACAAGAAGGTGATAGACTCTGGGTAACAAACAAAGCTTTTAGGATTAGTTTTAAAATAATTGGCTTAAAAATGCTGCAGAGAATAAGGAAGGGAGGAGACTGCCTCACTATTCCAACCCCATGCTCATGTTTTGCTGATTAAACTCAAGGCACTTGGTCTGTACATGACTACTCATCAGTGTTAGCCTGACTAAGCACATTCCAAGAAACTCTAAGGCAGAACTCCAAGGCAGGCTCAACAAAAGTTCAACAAGTTTCTTAACTTGGTTGTCATTAATTACATGAGGAAGATATCCCCTCTGAAGCAGATTTTACTTGAGTTTGTTGGTCCTTCTATAGTAGGTATTACACTGTTACAGAAATATCTGATTCTTAGAGCCAAGCTGTAGATAATATTTCTTTTAATGCACGTAAAGTTCTTTAGTTTGGATGTTCATATTATTCAGTACACATAAAAAATAAAAAAGTAATGTAGGCAGGTACATTCAATATTAAATCAAAGTATATTCTGAACACAAGTTACATCATACTAAGTGACCCTCTTCTAAAAGTAGACTAACACTTGAATATTAAACACAGCAAGTGAAAACACATCTTTCATTGGATCTTTTCTCCGTAATGGAGTCAGTCCTTCGTGTTGTTCTAACTGTTGCTGACATGGAGACAGCCTAGGCTGGACACAGACATGATATTCTGATGCAATGAGTGATGTCACAATCAGGATGAGTTTCAAGTCTTGGCAGAGAATGGGAGAAAGAGAAGGACACAGTTGGATCTTTGGGCCAGCTGAAGAATACCATTAAGTTGAATCTTTAGGCCAGGTGAAGAAATAGTTTATTTGAAGGGCTATCTTAAATTTTAATGTAGGAGAGATATTTGGGGCTAATTTGCTGACTGGTTTTCCTATTCATAACTCACCAATTTTCAGGTCAGTTAATGTGGATTTCCAGTGTTTTGTACAACTAAATGTAGACCTTACATGCAGCAGGAAACTGTAGTGGAGATCAAAATCCCTCATACCCTCATATTTTTACTTTGCTCTTGGAGAATCCATCTCCCTATATTGTCATTTTTATAGTGTATTATCATTTGGGAAATATGTAAACAAAACTGCTTTAGTGTTTGGCTATGTTGTGATGAAAAGCTATCTGGCATGTTTCTGAGTTTCATCTCCACAAATACTACTCGCTGCAATGACAGGGAAGTTACTATTTATTGTTTACTATAGTTATGAACTTTCAGAGATGCAACTGAGAAGGGAGATGTATTTGTATATCCATATGTGGGGGATATTAAAGTCTGCCTCTAAGAACAGCAATATTCCATTTGTAAATATTGTTTGTTGTAACTTTAACAAAAATATAATTTTAAAAAATAACAATGGAATTATACATATACATACTCAGAAATAAACCCCGATATAAGCAGGACTTATTCCCAGATAATGTCTTCATGTTGTGATCACACTTTGATCCTGCTCAGGAAATGTCCTAGTTTTCCTCTTTGAGATGTTGGACAACATGGAATCTTGCTCCAATAATACCAGTCTCTTGGTCATTTCTGCTACCAGCTTTTGTACCATGAGCATTGGAAAGCCCTGACTCACTTTTTTTAATTAAAAAATTGTTTCTCTGTGCTGTGGATTTGTATTTGAAAGTGTTGTTTGATTTATTGATTGTATATTAGAGTATAAGGAACTGCTGGTAGAGAGAGAGACTGGAATATTGGAGTGAATACTAAGTAGTGGAATGTTTGAGGAGATTTGCATGAGGCAGGTGAATGGCAGTTCAGTTAGACGAAGGTTTTTGAGATAGACTGAGGTTAGAGAAAGAAAAGTGAGTTCTTGTTGAGGGTTTGATATTGTTACCAGCCTGCACATACTCCCAGATCTAATATGGTTTAATTGGTGAAATATGATTTAATTGGCAAAATACATTAATTGGCATTAATATAAAATGGACCCTGAAGTTACTGTAAGACCAGGCTGGGAAGAGGAAAATCTACTAGCTGCACTTGTGTGCTGCAAAGTACATCAGAAGATATCTTCTAGGTGTAGCCAAGGTCGTTGTCAGGCTAATCATTAGGTAACACCAGAGATAATAGGCTTAGGCTGAAGCTGTAATGCCTCTTATACCACACAATAGCAATGGGAAGTTCATACCAAAACTGATTGTTTCAGCCTTTCTCCATAACACCTGGATGTTTTCCTGCATTGTTTCTTTGCCTATCCACCATTAGAGAGCTATTATGACAGCCGTTAACTCTTTGTCACCTAGCATTAAGACCATTAACACTATCTGGACCCCATTGTCTGAGTTGCAACCTCCATTGTTTGCTTGGACAGAGAGTCATTCACTCCCACATCCTCCTGACAGATTTTGGGTATAAAACCCCTCAGTTCTGAGCAATTTGATGCAATATCTTTCTTGTCACGTGGTTGCTCTGATTTCTGGATGAGTACTGTCCTTAGGTGCAAGCCTAAGCCACATCACTACTTTCTTTGCTGCTCTTCGGATTGGTAATTATTGCCCATTCCCTAGAACGCCACTATCAACAACTTTCCTCCCTTTATCCTTGGTTAGCTCTTGTGCTAGTGCTTGAATCTCTGCCTGTCTGAGTGAACTCTTTAATAAAACACATTTTAGCTTATTTGCAATCTCTTACTGGTTCTTTCCCGTGAGACCCTGTAAACATTGGTAGAAGATCTCATTAGGTTATCCCCTTCTTGCAGGCCTCCTAATTTGAGCTAATTAATTCCTCATTGTCATGTGGAGGTACTGGCATTGCAGGTGTACTCCTGAGTAATCCATGTTTTGGAGTAACAGTATGGTTGGTCTGAGTTAGATTGAGAAGAATTTAAGAGAGTGTATGTGGTATTTTAAATGTAATAAATAATTATTTTGCCTTGTTATGTTTAACTTCTGTAAACAAAGAATTGTTTTTATATACTTTTGTTCTCCAGGAACAGTATTTATATGAATGATTGGATTCAGAGAAAGTGTCTGTCATGGCAGCATTGAATACAGAAGGATGGTACTGTTACTCCAGCTATGGCACTGTTGGTGAGTACCCCAGATATCATTTTGATATCAAACAATTCGGCCTTAGCTGGACCTTTTTCCAGCCACCCCACTCCACATGTTTGCAAGGTTCTCCGGACAAGCATGGACAGAGTGCGCGACCGCTAATGGTTTTACATTCCAGACCCCATTGAGGCTAGCAACTCAAGCCTTGCTCGTAGCTTCAGGGAACTTCCAGCCACAAACTTCACAATAGCTGCACGGCTCTCAGCCAAGCCATTCCTTTATGTTGGGCCATCAACGTACCGGCTACGCTATTGTCATCAAGAGCAAATCCAATCATGTAAACTTGACCTTTGCCAAATCCTTTGTCTAGCACTAAAACCTTTTGTTCTCACCTGGCTTGCCATAGCCAGTAGGCACAAACTCCCCTATAAAAACCCCTCATTTCCAAATGGTCTTCAGATCACTCTGGACTTCCATCCCGCCTTGCTGCCGCTCTGTCCAGTGAAGTTTTCCCCTCAGTTCTCCACAACTGAGTCTGCCTCCCTTCCTGGAACCCTGTCTTTCTCTCCAGGACAACGAGACCAGGTGTCGTATTACCCATCCCTACGCTCTCCAATTCTGCTTTCCAGTTAGTTAGTGTGTGTGTTGTTTTATTTTCTGGTTATCTGTCAATAAAATTGTTATTTTTGGTTACTTTAAACTTGCGTGCCTGTTCCCTGACCTGAAGCCGTAGACATTGGGTTAAAGATCCTTGCTAAAGTTACCCTGCCTCTCATTAGCCCAGAGAGTGCTCCAGCTAAATTCCCCCAACTTGTATTTTATTCGGCAATTTGGGCTCCCTCCCGGGACCCCCCAACACACAGGGTAACAGTACCACTGGGAATAAAAGCTGCATGAATCCTCATATGAGCACCGGGGGCACTTTAAGGGCCCCACAGTTGGTGTCACACAAGGAGAACAGGAAGAAGTGCTTACTTTGTAGCAGAAGTAAGAAACCAGGGAAAGCCCTCACTCTTGGTGATTGCAATCAGCACCATGAAAGTCATTACATCTACTGAATTAAGGAGTAGAAACCCCATATGGTGGGTTTCCCTAAGTGGAGCTCCCACAATTGGTGGCTAGGGAGGCATTTCTAGAGAAGTGTCAGATGCCATCAAAAACCATTCTGATTAGTTAGTGGAGCTCAAGAGGCAATATGTCAAGTTCTTCAGTGAAACCTTCTCCTTGATTGATAACCCCAATAATTTCTAGTGTTCAAACCAAACATTGTTGGTCTTGAAAGCTGGAGGTTACTATGGTAACTGAAACTAAACAGAGACCCACTGAGGTCATTTTAAATGTGTGTGCTTATTTCAAAAGCATCATATTTCCACTTGCTATTTGATTGGGATTGTTAAGTTTAAAAACATAATGAGTGACAGAATAAACAAATTTCTTTAAAAATGGTAACACTCAAAAAGAACAACTAATGTTCAAAACTTTATAAATAGCAGGGATAAAAGCAAAACTAAAAGGATTTTTCTTGCAGAATTTTCAGCACTATCCTGTTTATAGCTGTAGAAGCAAGAGGAAAGCTTCAAATAAATATACTGTGCAACGTTAGTCTCTTAAGAAAAAACGAAAACATAGTGGGGGGAAGGAAAAGATGGAATCCAATGAAATACTACAGGAGAGCAATTAAAGACTTTCTGACCCATCTCTGACTATAGAGCACTATTCTGAAAGGAAGCAGTAGACCTTCAACATTTGCAACTATGAAATGATGTTTTGTGAAGACATCCTTCACAGCTAGTCTTTTCTAGATTTATTTCCCTCTCAGGCCATTTCTGCTCTACACTGTTATAGTGCTGCTGTTCCACTTTCAACCTCCTGTGGAATTCTGGGGTTTGTAGTTTACTGAGGCCAAAGAGCTCTCTGGCTGAGAATTCTAAATGCCCCTCCCTAAATGCAAACCCCAGGATTCCATAGGATGTTGAAAGTAGTATAATAGCACTATAACAGTGTAGTGTGGAAATGGCCTCAGATTCATAATCTCTGTTGAATCCTTATCATACAATGTAATATCTACTCTGAAGTAAGTCCCTTGAATTCAGTGGGACTGATTTCTAGGTAAATAGTATAGAATTGCAGCCTAAATCAGCAAAAGTATAATCTGCTGCAGAATGATACTTGGTTTAATTTGTGGTATGTTGACTCATGTTTAGACATATTCATGATTCAATACATCTTACTGATGCAACAAATAATCACAGACTCCTAATTAGCTAGCTTACAACATTGGTGCTCTTCTGCCCAGTTACTTTTAAAAACTAATTGGAAGCGTGAGGAATTAAATGTTTATATTTATTTATTAGTTTTAAAACAATATAATTCAATTCTACTTCATAATCAAAGAGATATGCAATCAAAAAGAAAAAAGAAAAAGTGAACAAAGGAAAAGGGGGAAAAAACATACAGCTAAACAGTACTAATACACTAAACTAATATATTGACCACAAACTAACTAAAACACTAGACACTAAATTACTAAAGCATGAAATGGTTCTGACTCCCAAGTCAAACTGTAATGAAATAAAAAGTACTAAAAGTATGTGTGTGTTATTCTACCACTACAGATCTAAGTAATCTTGCTAGAATTGCTAGCAGCCTAGTCACAGATTATTGTAACATTAGATTATTGTCAGTGGCAGAGCTTGGAGTGTGTGGAGGGGGGCAGGAGGGGGCAGGGCTATGGTGCCTGGGGGCGTGGCCAGGGCATGCGGAGATGTGGCTACAAGCCGGGATGCCCCCAAAACATTGCCGCCCAGTGCGAAGTGCTCCCTCCTCCTCATTCCTGCACCATTGTTCCTTGTTGCTCAAGGAATTAAATATTGATGAATTGCTAATACTGAATATTGAATGAATATTGTTGAATGAATATTGAGTGAATTTGTTAAGATATTCAGGTTAGGTTTCTCAAGTGATAGAGCACAGCACTGGCTTGCAAAAGTTATGATGACTCACCAAGCCTTCATGGAATTGTGAATAGCAGTTCACTAGGATCTCATAACGGGCAATAGAAGTATCGTCCAAATATCACATGTGCTTGTGCGTCTATGCATGCCAGAGTTTCATAGTGCCTCAGGAAAGAAAGTGTACCTTGGAGAGTTCAAAGATTCAGACAGATTACTGTATACCAATTTTGAGAGTTTTTTCCCCTTTACCCTTTACATTAACAATGCAATCATACACATATCCTCTTAGGAATAAGTTCCATTTCATTTCATGTGTGTCTTGGAGCTAAAAGTATCATACATTATTTTCCCCCACCACATCTTCTCTCCTCCTTTATCCTAATAACAACCTATTTCATATTGTGAAATAGATGAAGCCAAGAAACTACAAGGTGACCACATGGATGGTATGTTGTGGAAAGACTGAAATTTGACCTGATTGATAGTGTGTATTGGGCAGAGGAGGTGTGAGGAGAATACAGAGTCTATGCAGTGACCATGGGCCTAAGAGAAAGCTATCATTGTGAGTTTATCTAATAAAAATAGTTTGATTTCACAATCATGTATTATGTAATATTATATTTATCATTAATCATGTGTGCACATGCAAAGAATATTGTATTTACTGATATGTATTCTCTCTCCCCCCCCCTGTCTTCCTCTCTCTTTTGGCTTTTCTTAAACTCAGTTCATAAATACCAAGGTTTGTCTGACTAAGATAGTAGGGGTGTGTGTGTGTGTGTGGAGAGAGAGAGAGAGAGAGATTCACCTCATTAAAAGCTTTACCCTCTTGTTTCTTGACCACACCAGTGTAACCACTCTCTTTTGTTACTCTGTCACACATATCCTGTTTTTCATCTGTGAAATTTTAAAGGTGGAACCTGGTGGCTCTAATATAAGTAGGCTGGTGACTTTGTTCTGGGCTTTAATCCAGAATTTAGAGTAGCTATCCAAGGTGCTGAAATAGTTTTGGCACTTGAACAACATCTGTAGAATTCAGTTTAAGCTCAAAGTGGATTTTTTACTCAACTGACATTGAAGCTACCAGCCTTTAACAGCCTGGGGAAGGTTCAGCTATCCTCTCTAACAGCACCACAAAAGCAGATATCAGATCAGCTTTTGTTTTAATTTGCACATAAATTTTTAACTGTTTGTCTTTAGCCTAGACAGCTGTTTGCCAAGCAGCATTCAGTCCTGCCATCTGTTGTCAGTGGTAGATCTTCTCTGGCATCTTTTTCATGGGAACAGAAATTAAGCTTTGTTGATAAATAGTATCTGCCTTGGTCATATGGCTGTAAATAAAGCTCTCTCACCTAACACCTTTAAAACCAGAGATCCAACTAATTTTATGGCGGCACTTTTTAAGGAAAAAACAAAAACAAAACCTCTTCATACTTCTATATATTTAGCAGCAGCCTATTACTTATCTACGCAAGGTGATACGGTGGCTTTCCCTGACCACGACCTCTACATTCATGAATGCAAGGTTGTGTGATTTATCAGATCCCATCATAGTCAATGGATGTAGAAGGCTGCACTGCCACAAGTGCGTGCACATCACTTTAATTGTCAATAATGGGATGGGATGTTTTGCATTTTTTTTATGTGGGGGGTTCCTGGAATGGAGCTGCCACATATATGGAGGGCACACTATATCTAGAGATAAGTGATGGGAAAATATTCAGTAGTTGGATTTCTTCACTTCAGACTGGTACATAGCAGAAACACTACAACCCTTACCCCTACCCAGCAATCTCATTCTTTGTGTGGATGACGGTGTCATGCCCTGCTTGCAGAGCATGGACTCTGACTCTGAGTCTGAAGCAGAGGGCACACTAGAGGCTGAAACAGAAGGCATGCCAGGGCCTACTGTACAAAGAAAGGTTACAGTGGCAGAAAGAGAGAAATAGATGGCTGAGGTGAAAAGATCAAATGTCTAAAGAAGTGTCTACAATAAAAGCAGACATGGTGATCCTGCAAGAAAGAGCAAAATAAACAGAAGAAACAATAAAACAGATTAAAGAAAAACAATCAATAGAAGAAATGAGACTCACTAAGATGGAAATGAGATATGAGAAAGATGTTTGAAGTTGCGAGGCCTTTCTGAGAAGGAACATGAGAGTATCTATGATAAGATATTAATCTCATTGGCAGAATATAAACAATTTCCAGAAGAAAGACTACACGCAAGCATAGAAAAAAAATTTTCAGAGGGAATTCGAGAATGGCCAAAGAAAGAAATCAGCCTAGAGACATAGTGATCAGTTTCACAAATTTAAGAACTAAAGAAGCTATCTTACAGAAAAGCTATCAAGAAAAACTAATCATAGACTCTTAGGAAATAAAAATTTATAAAGATATACCCATTCAAATTTTGAGAAAATGACAAGAATACAGATTCTTAACACAGCTACTTCTAAAGAATAACATAAACTATACCTGGAACAAGACAGAGGGGATATTCTTTAACTACAAGCAAAAAAGTTTCAGGATTAACACAACTGAAAAGGCCAAAGACATTTGGGAAAAGCTGAAGAGAGAACTTTAGAGAACTGAAGGAAAGATAACGAAAAAAGACAGAAAATCGCCGACTGAAGGAGAAGCCCAAGAAAATCCCATACGAGGAGCCAAAGGAGGAGAACAACACTCAGTAGAATCTGACTTGTCAGAAGGCCCTGCAGAATTGGAAAGGAGTGTAGAAAAAGAAGAAGGAGAATGTCAACCAGAAAGTGAAACGGAATACATAGAAGAAGACTAGAAATAAATAGAAGAATATTCTTAAATAAAAATTGTAAAAATGGCCACAAAAATTCTATCATGGAATACCAAAGGACTGAATTCACAATATAAATGACATCATGTTTTCCACTACCTAGAAAAAGCAAAATTAGATATAATCTGTCTACAAGAAATATGTATTTCTCAAAAAGACATGAAGTATTTGAAAAATCCTTAATTGAGACATTATTATACCACAACATGAGAAAAAGAAGAGAGGAATTGTGATATACATCAATAACAAGTGCATGGCACAAGAAGTCTTTTCTGACCCCACAGGACACTATCTTGGCCTGCAAGTAAATCTACAAGGTCTACCAATATTAATAATGGCAATATACTCCCCAACAGAAAACAAAGAAAGATTCTATACAAAGATTAAAAAGGAAATCACTAAATATACTAATGAAAAGCATCAAGATAATATTTTGATTCTAGGAGATATGAACGGGTCTTAAATCAATTAGAAGACAGAGCCTCAGCTAAACCCATAAAGAAAAACCAAGGTAAATTACCACAGAATTTCTTCTCAATGATGGACGAACTTACATTAATAGATGTCTGGACTTTCAAACATGGGGCAGAAAAAGGCTATACTTTTTTACTCTGATAGATAGACAGAACTCAATGTCAAGGATTGATCTATTTTTACTGTCTAAAACATTACATACACATGTCAAAGATATGGAAATTCTACCTAGAGTGATGTCAGACCACAATCCAATTCTTCTACATCTCATGCTAAATCAAAAGAAGGAATTCAATTGGAAGCTGAACAATAATCTTCTCAAAGATGATGAACAGGTTAAAAATCTAAAGAAATTATTCAAAAATACTTTGTAGAGAACACTACAGGTAATGTCTCTATGAAAACAATCTGGGATGCAGGGAAAGCCGTAATAGGAAGACATCTGATTAAAGCGGGAGATTTGAGGAAAAGAAAGAAAGAACAACATCTACAAAATCTATTAGAAAGTTTGAAAGCGAAGAATTGTGTAATAACATCACAAATCAGAAGTTGAGAATGGAAGTCAAGCTCCTCCAAGACCAAATTGCCACAAACAACATGGAAGAGGTTGAAAAGAAGATGAAATATTGTCACCTGAGACACTTCGAACAATCAAATAAACCTGGTAAATGGCTGGCCTTTAAGCTGAGGAAAGAGAGAGAAAAAAGAATGATACCCAAAATTAAAATAGGACAAATGGAAACAATGGATCAGCAACAAATTAAGAAGCTTTTTTTTTTACAAATATTATGCCCATCTATATGAAAAAAGATCTACCACAAGAAATAGAAAATAAAAAAACCAAAGTTATATCTCAACAAACAAAAAATTACTTCAATATCAGAAGATTATATGAAGATCTTAAATGCTCCATTTACAACCACAGAAATCTCAGATGCAATTAGATTGAAAACAGCAAAAGCGCCAGGCCTGGACGGGTTCACAGTCAGTTTTTATAAAGTCTTGGAATCAGAATTACTGAATCCTGATGAAATTACTGAATTACTGATGAAAACCTTGAACTTAATTAGATTGGATGGTCTACCGGAAACCTGGAAACAAGCAAATATTGTATTAATATCAAAAGAAGGAAAAGATCATACACAAGCAGAAAATTATAGACCTATTTCTTTACTAAATACTGATTATAAAATTTTCACTTCTACATTAGCTGAGAGACTAAAAAAGGTTCTTCAGTCAGAGATACATCCTGACCAAAATGGCTTCCTGCCTAATAGACAATTGAGAAACAATACCAGAATTCTGATAAATACAATTGAACATTTTGAAAAGAGAAATGAAAAGAAATTGGCCATCCTGTTTATTGATGCTGAAAAAGTATCTGATAAAGTTAGATGGACCTTCATGATTGAAACATTAAAAAGAATGGAATATGGAATGAATTTTCTCAGATGAAGAAATCTATAAAGAACAAAAGGCAAAACTTATTATAAGTGGTGAATTAACAAACTACTTGTATATAAACAAAGGAACAAGGCAAGGATGCCCATTGTCTCCTCTTTTGTTCGTAACTATTCTCGAAGTCTTAAACAACAACATTCAAACTGACCCCAAGGTAAAAGGGATTAGAATTAAAGATCAAGAGTACAAACTTAGAGCTTTCGCAGATGATCTTGTCTTCTTTCTGGAAGACCCAGCAATAGGAGTCAGAAAACTGTTGTACAACTTAAAGACATTTAGAGAAGCTACAGGTTTAAAAATCAACAAAAGTAAATCATATGTTATGGCAAAAAATATGGAAAAGTCAGAGAAAGAGGAGATAACCAAGATAACTGGATTCAAAATTGAGGAAAAAAAATGGGTCTATGGTTCACAGAAAGTAAAAAAGATTTACTTGAAAACAACTATAACAAAACCTGGAGAGAAATAGTTAACGATTTGAAAGAGTGGACCAACCCCCATCTATCTCTATTAGGTCGTATAGCATCAGTCAAAATGAACGTTTTACCAAAATTAAATTTCTTATTTCAAAATCTACCAGTTATCACTAATGATAAACCTTTTCAACAATGGAAGAAAGAATTGACTAAATTTTTATGGATAGAAAAAAAACCAAGGATAAAATGGAGGCTATTGACAGATCAAAAAACAAAAGGAGGATGCAATCTTCCTGACCTAAAACTTTATTATTATGCCAATGGACTAGCATGGATTCAAGACTGGATCACTCTAAAAGATAAAAGAACATTGACAATAGAAGGGTTGAATATACAGTTTGGATTTAACGCATACTTCTGGTACAGGAAGACAAAAATAGACAAAGAGTTTTGTAATCATTACATCAGGAAATCTTTGTTAAAAATCTGGATGGAAATAAAAAGGACTTACAATAAAATACCAGGCTGGGTATCTCCACAAGAAGCTTTCTTTGGAAAATGGATAGATGAACAAGAGGACTGGACTGGATATAAAAATCTGATAACTCAAGACTTTAGAGAAGATATTAGGATTAAAACCCGGGAAGAACTTCAAAATTAAGGCTTCAAGTTAAATTGGTTTCCCTATCTACAATTGAAGGAACAATTTAAAATGGATTTAAAATTAGGTTTTGTACTTCAAAAAACTTATAATGAATTGGAAAGACTAATTTTCAACAAAACAAAACAAAAGATCTCCTATTTTTATAAATATCTCTTAACCTGTCATTTAGAAGATTAAACTGTAAAAGATGTCATGACAAAATGGGCAAAAAATATATAACATGAAATACCACTAGAACATTGGGAAAGTGCCCGGAAAAATACAAATCAATTCACTTGCTCCCAAGACTTGAAAGAAAACTTCATAAAAATGATGTGTAGATGCCATCTATTCCTTAAAAAGATAGACAAAATTTATCACACAGGAAACAACAGATGCTGGAAGTACCAGGAAAAGACAGACTCTTATTGTCATCTTTGGTGGACCTGTCCAGTTACAAAGAAATTCTGGACAAAAGTATATGAGGTCATAAAAGAAATATTTCAGGTTACATTTCCCATGTGTCCAGAATTCTTCCTGTTGAACATGACTTTCATGTTTGAAAAAACTTTCTTAAAGAAAAATAATCGAATCTGGTTCTGTTTGATTATGGCAGTGAGAATAAACTTTTCAAAAATTTGGAAAAAAATCAATACTCCAGATATAGACCAACGGTTATCAAAAATAATACAACTGAAAGAATATGACTTACTTACCCATTATATAATGGGAAAACAATTTGATCAATTAGAAAAAGATTGGGAGCCTGTGACAATGTACGTAAACAAGAGATGGGGTGTTAAGGTATAAGATAAAAAGAAATAACATAGTAAAGTATATACTTTAATTAATAAAACATAGATATTAATTTTAGAAGAAGGATATACAGATTATGTATAGAGGATAAATAAATAAATTGAGTTGAACTACAATATTAGCTTTTCTTTACACTTGGAGGAAAAAAGTGTTGATAAACAAACAAGATATGGTATGTAAAGAATTACAAGGGAAAGAGTGCACTCAAACTATTTGAATATATTTAGAATGAAATAGTAGAGAGTTTCGCACATACATGGAAAGAAAAAAGTGCGCAAATAGTGTTCTAGATAGATGGCAAAAGGAAGTAGACAACCACTTTTCTTTAAATGTTCTTATTTCTAATTCAATGTTCACATATGGTTTTCTTTCTTGTATTGGATGGACAAATCTGTATGATAAATAGTACTGGATTAGCTTTTTATTTGTTTTTTCTATTACTTTTCTGAGATCTGATTTTTCCTCAATTTCTATGTGTTCTTACTACAATATTATAAATGTTTTTAATAAAAAGATAAATTAAAAAAAATCCAGCTTTGTATAGCACAGGCAGCAAAGAGAGACCAAAGGTCGCTCTCTCAGATTTTATAACTGGCAACAATCAATTGTGGCATAGCTGTGCTAGGTTTTGGATCTATTTAGCTGGTGTCCTTCCCTTCCAGGAGCTGTCAGAGCTTATCTGATCTGCTACCTTGCTGGATGCCTTGACAAATGCTCTGATTGACCTTGGACTCTCCCTTGCCATGAAACCCTGATGGACTTTATGTTGGACTTTATGATTCTTTGCTTACCACCTGGAAGTAAGTAACAAGCTGGGATATATTCAGTTTGTTTTGCTTGATTGATCAGCTGTTCCAGGACTGAGATAGGACAGGACTGTTAATAAAAGTAAAAAAAATAGCTTCTTTTATTTTCATTGCTTACTTAACTGATTTATTTAACCAGTTAGCATCTGCTTTCTTAGACGTTTTTTTCACACTAATTTGGTTATATAGGTTTATGTTTTCCTATAAAACAAGTTGTTTGATTTTCTCAGAGAACTCCATCTTATGGCTATTCATCAATCACTGTTATGAATGATTGTGCCATAAAGACCACTATTTTTATTCATAAAGGAGTCTTTAATTAATTTTTCTCAAAAGTTAGGGATATAAATCAGGTAGGGAAGAAGGAGGTTAATCCAGTATTTATTTATTTTTTTGGTAAGTATTCCCACCATAGAAGAGAAACTGTTTTGATCAAAATACTTTTTAAAAAACAAGGTCTTGCCCCTATTTTAGGACAAGTGTGCACTTGGTGAACATTGGAAATAGAATGGATGGGTATCCAGAGGACAATGTGGTTACAAAAATTATATTGTGGTTTGTGTTTAATATTGAGGTATATTTTGTTATATGGTAAGCATATGCAGTTTTATGGAAAATTTATGGGGTTGCCATAACTGAACGGTCAACTTGAATGCACATGCACACACAAGCATATGTGGGAGAGTGCATGAAGACTGAGTGACAGAAGTAAAATGCATTTGCATATACTTTATGAATTGTTAGTTTATAGTTGTTAAATGAGGTTATCCATAAACATATTAAATTGTAATTAAACTATTTATTCAATATAATCATATCTATACTGGGGCTAGGACTATATCAGATCTTGAGATTTCAAGGCCAAATCCTGAGATGACCCCTTGTGATATCATAGGAGCTAGCCTTGGGTGATATTACAAGGGTGATGTTATAAGGGGCTGTCCCACTGATTTCATTAGGCACAGTTTGTTAGTCAACAATCACATTTGCTCATAAAATGTCATTTCAAATTTTAAAAAAAAAAACCAGAGAGAGGGCTTTCCCACACTACACTGTTCTGGTACTATTATTTCACTTTCAACATCTTGTGGAATTCTGGAGTTTATAATTTACTGAAGCCAAAGAACTCTCTGGATGAGAATTCTAAATGCCCCTACCTAAACTGCTAACCCCGGGACTCCGCAGGATGTTGGTGTGTGTGTGATCAAGTTGCCAACCTGATCAAGTTGACAAAAGTTCTTAATGAAGAAGAAAATGTAGCAGGAGTCTGCAGGGAAGGACATGATTCCACTCCTTCCTATCTTTTCCTTCCCGCTGAGTGCAAACTATATTTACACTTTGAACTCACTTTGCAGCAATCGAAGTAAGCTGAGGACAGAAAGAGGAAGTGGGAAAGAAACTTGGACATTTTAAAAACTATGGAAAAAGTAGATGATAGAAAATTAATCAGGGTGGTTCTACCAAAATCAAGATAGTTGGAGCAGATGGAGTTAGAAAGAATGGTAGTTGATTAACACAATGATGATAAGACAGTGCGCATGCATACAGTACACTTCAATAATACCTTTTGGGTTGCATTATTTTCAGTTGTACTTTTATTGTTGGAATGCATTTTTTTTCACCTTGTAAGCTACTCAAATTTCTTTTTAAAGGACTGTGGGATCCAAATTTTTTTACAGCTACCAAAAAACTCTGTTACTGCAATATTTGTGTTGGAAGACAATATTGTTGCTAATCCAAGGGTACCCATCAGAATTCTTTCCCCCCTGTGAAGGCTTTATGAATGACCTTCTCAGCGAAGTTAATAATTTTACAAGATATTAAAAATAACCAACACAGTATAGTACTGATAAGCTGTAGGGATCAGAAAGGGTTCTGTGTCCTATTTATGAAAGAAAGGATGGGAATGTCTTTTCTTTTTACTGTACAATCAATGCAGGGGGAAAAACAGATTAGCAACTGGCTGCCTTCAAAGCATTTCCTAAATCAATGAAGCTGGAGCTGAAGATAGTATTGCTTTTTGAACAGCTGGGTGTTACAACAGAAGTTTAAGTTCCCTGTATAGTACATACTCCCTCTCATCCCAGTCCCAGGTCAGTGGTGCTTTGGAAGAGAGTGCAGTTTTAGTCAGGAAGTTCTAGTCACCAAGTTTGTATACTTTAGGATGTACATGTGTAGACAACAGCTATGTGTTTCATCCCTATGTGGACACTTTAGGGTGTTAGAAGGTGGACTGTAGGCAAAGGAAACCTTGGCCTCTTAACACCACAACCACATGATTTTATCATGGGGGGAAAATATTGGGTGCCAGTTCATTGGCTTAGTAGGTATTTTATAAAGCTTCAAAAATCTACCCAATCTGCCAGTGCATAGAGATAAATGATTTGTGTTTAACACAAGGATTCAAAGTTCAGCAGAGTACAAAATTTCAAATTAATTAAAACTGGATAACATGTATTATTGGAACCCAGTCAGAAATGGGGTGGGCAACTGAGGAATACTGTAATTCAACTATGCTTTCCATATTCCTTCTCATTGTATATGTATGTCTTGCTTCCAATAAAGGTAGCATTTCAGTCTCTAGAGGCTGTTCACTGTTTTTGTTCACTGAAAGAAGAGATGGGTGCAAATGCATTTCTGTATAGTACTGCAAATCTTCACTCACTTTGTACAAGTATTCAAGAGCAAAGAATTTCAAATTTTTTTTCCTGCTAGGCAAGACTGCAATAGTTTTTACACATTTTTTCAATTACTTGGGACTTTTTTGTGAAAAATTTGCTTGTGCATCAAAATTTTGATTTTTGCACGAAACCAATTATTTTAATGCTGAAAACCATGAATTTTGTGCAAACTATAGTATACTCTGTGTAAAAATCTTACAGTTTCAGGATTTTTCAGAAAGAAAATTTTGCACAAAATAAGGCTTTTTTATTTGCTTGATGAGGTGCCATCTTCTTCTTCCTACTTTTATTTCCAGTCTTTTTTTTTTTCTAATTTAGGACTTAATGCTGCATTCAACAGTTAGACATAGGGCCTTTCCACACTACACTGTTAGTGCTATTATTCCACTTTCAACATCCTATGGGATCGTGGGGTTTGCAATTTAGGGAGGGGCATTTAGAATTCTCAGCCAGAGAGCTCTTTGGCCTCAGGAAACTACAAACCCCAGAATTCCACAGGATGTTAATAGTGGAATAGTAGCACTATGACAGTATAGTGCGGAAAGGCCCACAGCTTATAATAGTAAAAAGTAATTAAATTATTAGTAATAAAATTAAAAATAGTTAAAATAATTAAAAACAAGAAGCAAAAATCAGGCACGACATACAATGCCTGCTCCCTCCTCCCACCCCCCAAAAAATTATGAAAGGCCTGCAGGGAAAAATAAATAGTTCTTCAGCTGGATTCAGAAAGAGAGTAGGAAGAGTGCGCTAGTCTAACCCCTCTGGGAAGAGATTTCCAGATTCTAAGAGTAACCAGTGATGACACTTTCCCATGTTTCTATCAGGTGTACCTACGAGGTGGTGGGACAGAGGAGTGCCTCCCCAGAATATCTCAAAACACAAAACAGGTTACTATGGGACAATATGGTCTTTCAACTAATCCAGATGTGAAGTTATAACTCTACCTCAGTGTTTTAAAACATTCTCTCTCATCAAGGTCAAGAAACTTCACAAGTATTCTTTTCATCACCTTTTTAATGTCACTGCTGAATTTTTGGTCAATTCCTATCACTGTTCCTCTCAATGGCAGCCTCATGTGCAGATAAATGTATAAATAAATACACAAAGAAAAATATCCATCTCCAAATTGTATTTTTAAAAATAATTTTTTCCAGCTCTGAATTTCTTGCTGCATAAGAGCTGTTCTCTTACAGAGTGCTATACTATTTTTAGGCAGCTCATTTTCTTACTCACATGCATTTTGTTGCTAAATATCAACAAAGCCTGAGTTGCTTAGAGTGGCTCCATTTCCGTTCTGCCAGAGTGCATTCATTGAAGTCGGCTTCCTTCAAAGCTCATGGTGCTGTTCAAGAGAGAAATATCAAGTACATGAGCCCATTTGGCATTGAAGACTTGGTGTAAGCACTTCTGCTCTTCAAAAGCTATTCCATCTGCTCTTTTTCTTCTGAGTGGACCGTTTCACCTTTTGTGCCCTGCAGGTATGCACGTCAGTGGCTGAGGCTGTTCCATGAAATTAAAATTTTCTCTGTGCAAGAGGCAAGACCCCCACACATGCCAGCTGTCTGACAGTTGTAACTATAGACAGGTAGGAAGACTGCGCTCACCAGACAAAGCAAAATGAGGTCATGTTTTTCCAAACTGTGGGCTTCATACTTCTAAAGGCCTTTGTAGTATGTGAGGTTCTGGGCTTCCAGTGTGGTTAGTGGCTGGAGTTTTTGAACAAGACTGGAAAGCTCACAATTTGAATCCACGGTCAGCCACGAAACCCACAGAGTGACATTTGACCAATCACTATACATCCTCAAGTAGTTGTAAGAATGAAATGAAGTAAAGAGGGAGAAACCATGTATACTACCTTGAGCTCTGTGAGGTAGAGGTAGAAAATAAAATGAATAAGCCACTGCCTGGCAGGTTTTCTTCTACACTTCAGTTTGTTTGCCCCAACCAAGTGAAGCCCATTAAATCTGACTGAAAGATCATAACGTACATGCATAGTTCCTTAGCATGATGCAACCTTTGTTTTATTTATGCACAGGCACTGGAATGGGTCATTTCAGGCCTCCAGACTCACTTATTTTGTCTATGTACACTCCATATATTCCATTTAATGGCCATAACAACATCTTATACAATCCTGGAGCTTTTGGTTTGGTGAGGCACTAGAATTCTATAGGGGAGAATTCTAAATTTCTCTTCCTCAATATCAAATGCTAGGATTCCCCCCCCTTCTTTTTCATCCTAGTGCTTGAGGATACTAGCATAAAAGAGCTTAATGTTTAAAAGCCTCACACATTCCTATTGTAGAACATTGTTTCTGACTTAGCTATAAAAATGTTGTTAATATCTCCCTCAGTATGCCTGTCAGAGCATTTCACTTCAGCTTCTCTGCATGAGACTAAGGCAGCAGGTATTTTTATGTTCCAGTGTTTACTGGAACAGTAAGTACCCCAATGGCAAAATCAAAAGATTTGTTGGAATGTTGTTTGTCCCATCTGCATTTCATTTTATAGTGGGGGAAAAAAAACCCCAAACCTCCACCCCCACCCACCCCCAGCCTGTAAATAGCAAATACCCTGGATAGAGATGTGGTTTACTACGGTGTAGCTGACGATATCCTAGATCAATGGTATTGTAGAGGCCCATTCAAAATACATACAAAATACTAAATACACTATTATCCCACTAGGGCCATTTCTGCACTAGGCTGTTATAGCGCCATTATTCCACTTTCACCATCCTATGGAATCCTGGGGTTTGCAGTTTAGGGAGGGGCCTTTCAGGATTCCATAGGATGGTAAAAGTGGAATAATAGCGCTATAACAGCCTGGTGTGGAAACGCTATATGACTGCTGTCGTTCCACGCTATGGAATCCTGGGTTTTGTAGTTTGGTGGGGCACTTGAGCTCTTTGGCTGAGAATTCTAAATGCCCCTCCCTAAACTGCAAATCCCAGGATTCCATAAGATGGAAACATCCTATGGAAGAGGAATAATAGTGCCATAATTGTGTAACATGAACGGGAACCTGGCCTTATCCTTTAACCTGTTCTAATGCTAAAGGCAGAATTATCAATTCTGCTATCATTACTGATACTCCCTTTGACAAACAATCACCTTTCGAAGCCCCAGCATTTGAACACAAAATTTGAACCAGACATCCTTCCACCAGAAAGTGCTCAAAAAACCCTCCTGGTAAATCATAAAGCAAAAGATCCACTAAGAGAAAGAATATAGGCCCTAGCCGTTCCCTTCAAGTCCAGAAAATGTAGTCGTTGCACTCCATCTTACTAATAGGTATACCAATGGGAAGGATCCATAAACAGCCACAAAGCTTACAATTAGGGTAATACCTTTAGAAAATTTATATTTGTCTCTCAAAAGATAAATTCAGGTAACATGAGCTCATTTTTGGAGCTTCTCAATGGTATCAGATTCTCAACATTGATCTTAAAGACCAGATAGGGCTTTCTGAGAGTCATACCACTTATCCCAAAATATTAGCTCTAATCAATCACACCATGAGTCACACAGAATTCAGCTAATGATCCTCAGAGCCCTAGACTGAAAGATATTAAGAAGAGGCCTGACAAACATAATTCATCAAAGTTCTAATAAAGGCATGATAAAACATCAGAATACTCTTATCTGCACTCCATGTACTACCCCATCTGAGACTGAACATATATTTAGCCTATGTATACATTTATGAATCAACAAGTAAAGATCATCCTTCCATGTCAGCTTATTACATATCAAAAATGATTTTTCCAAACTTGGAAGTAGATATAAAGTGAATCTTTTCACCATACAACTCCAAATCAATATTCCTGGGGTTGGTCCTTTTGTCAAAACAACAATCAAGCTCTCTGTTTTGGCCAAAGAAAAAGTAAGCCCTCAAGAACCTGACCATTCTTTCTATTTCTTGTAAGCTATGTTATACTGTGTTTCAGCAATCTGAATTTAGCTGCTATGGTCTCATAGAGCACAGTCATCCATATGCAGTATAAATTAGCAATAATCCCGTGGGACTAATAGATGACAGATTATTAATCACAATGCTAAACAGAGTGGAACTGACTACTCTCCACTAATGTATTCCATTATGCATCAAATAAATCTCAGAAAAACCTGAGCCTGAACAAACCTCCAGTTTCCAGCCTGTTGTTTTTTTTAAAAAAAATCAAGTTGTCAAAAATTCTGTTCATCAAGCCAAAATGATACAATTTCCAATTCCAATTCCAATTTTCACATGGAATATATAATTTCTCAGTGTTGATAAAAAAAAATCAAAAAGTCTATATAACTAATGCTTTCCCACATCTGAGTCACTAGCCAAACAGCTTGATCCACAGTGTTCAACCACTACAAAATCTACTTTGTGCTAGAATCAGTAAGGCATCAGTAAAAACTGCTTCTTCAAATAGGCTACCAACCCACCATAGTGAAAACTCCTCTCTCTCTCCTCCTGCCTTTTAATGAGTTTTGCAGTGCCACAGCAGTGAGGTGGACACACTGGTGCACAATCCCAAGTATTTTGATATGGTGTTACCCCCTTGCCTAACCCTGTCCCAGGGTTTACAACTTTGATATAAAATTAATCTAACCCACCAGAGAGGTCACTTGAATGTGCACGTAGGCAATACACGGTCGTACAATCTAAAAGAAGAAAAAAACTAGACCAGGCCAGTAAATATCCCCAGTCACGTAGCAACAGAAGACCTCATGTTATTGCCCTGGTGGACAAATGGTCTTTAACCTTTTAAGAAGTCCACTTGAAGGGAGTCAAAGTGTTGGACACTGGAAGTAATAAACCTTATCAGACTCATCTCCAGAAACCCACAGGACAGCCTCAAAGCAGAGGAAGATCCTGTTATTTAGATGATCTTCCGATATCAGAGAAATGTCAGTTGTGGAGATGTTTTGCTTTCTGCCCTGTTTGTTTGTTTTCCCTGGGAAAGGATTTGCCTTCAAAGTAAATTTTCCCTACAAATAGTCCATTTTAAGGCTAGGGGGGAACACAGAAAGGACGGGACACAGGAGGGAATGCAAGAAGAAAAAGGCGATGCAATGCTGTGATCCCTGCCTCTCTAACAGAAGGCTTCAGGAGAGGTGCAGTATACTATCCTATTTTTACTATTTTCACTCTTTTAAGTCTATTAGCCCTTGAATGAGTGTGAGTGTGGGTGAGCTTAAGTACAAACTATTGTTATTCAATAAAACTATTCATTGAATCTCTTTGTGTGATTTCTGACTGAGCCAGACCCCGTAAACATTGGGTTAAAAAGATCCTAATTACCCTGCCCTCTGTGCATTGCTAAAGCAGTGCTCAGAGCTAATTTCCCACAAGAGATGATTTTGACAGCTTTTGGGAATCCCCTTAAGGAAGTCCCAAGCAAGCAGGGTAACAACGGTATGTCCTAAGTTACCTTAACGTGGAGAGTGAAAATTATTTTCCAGTGTAACAGAGACCGGTACCATATTTGCGCCCATTGCTTACAACTGTCTCTTTCTTTCCTGGAAATTCACCAGCGACTGGGAGGCTATGGCTCATGGACTGTCATCAGTCAATGGATCACTGTTTTGAGTAGCACTGCTTTTAAAACAGTGGGAGTTCTCCATTGATTTCTGTGAGATCTCTCACTGCTGTCCCTGAGAAAACATCATATCCAGACAGCAAGATGATTCTTTTTATCTCTGTGCGTGTTCCTCTCTTCCAGGTACTCCATTCCATTCTTCTTCCTTCCTCAATGTCAGTCCCTCCTTTTTTAGTTTTCCCCATTCTTTTTCTTTGAACCCTGAAAGATGATGTTTTTTTTACTTCACAGATTTTTTTTTTGGTGGGGACACTTCTGCTCTAGGTACCCAGCTGATTTTTTAAAATCTGCCTGTATGAGAGTTAAATCAGGAGACAACAATAACTAAAATTTGCTTTCTCGGAGCATCTCACTGCTTCCCATGAGGCAAATCACAAAATAGTAAGTAAAGTGCCCCACCTAGTGAACAACGTTGCATTTCAAGTGAAATTTATGGATTAAGAGGCCTTTTACAATTTAATAGGACTTTTTCCTGGCACTAACCTCAACCCTATCCTCAAGTAAGGAGAATAGAAGTAGCTGGCAGACCATAACTCTGTGCTTCCTCTTTCCTTAATTTGCTCCAGAGGATTGTGGAACTCTGCAGAAGAGTTTAGGGCAGTATAACGAGTACAGTTAAAAGAAAGCATTCCTATACATTCAGAAGCCATCTCACATGACTCTAGATGGAAGCCTCTGACTTTATTTCAATTATGTTTTAAAGAAACTCAAAGCAGGAAGTTCTTACTTAGTCATGAATTCACCAAGTGGTCAGACAAGCCACTATTATCTAAGCCTGAGTTACCCATCTGTAATATGGTGGCAAGACTATTGACCTGCCATATATATTGGGATGGGAAATTGTTAGAAGGTAGAGAGCCACTTTGGCTCTAGCAGGGGAACCACACATGTCCCAAAATAAAAATGTCCAAAAAAAGTTTGCACTAATTTCCATTTCAGTTCCTTTTTAGAAAGCTGCTTCTGGCTCCAAAATATCTAAGAAGTAACTCCCCCTCCCATGTTGTCTAGGGAGCACTGGGAATATTTTGAGGTAAATTTTCTGCAAATTTAGAGTGCTGGAAGCCCTGGGGGTCATAAAGATGGAATTGGGAGCTGTATGCAATTCAAGGGATACACTGTCTTCATTCTGATAAATATGATCATGGAAATAATTATGTAGAGAGCCAACATGGTGCAGTGGTTTGAGCATTAGACTACAACCCTGGACATGAGGGTTTGATTTCCCACGCAGCTATGGAAACTCACTGGGTGGCATGGGACACATAATATACTTTCAGCCCCAGAAAACCCCAGATAAGGTCATCTTCATTTGGACATGACTTGAAGGTACACAACAACAACAATTATGTGCTTTGAATCCTCCTGGCAAAGTTGCTAGACAGTTTCAATTGCATGGCACAGCTGATCTTTTTCATTTGTTGTTGGTATTTATAGCTATTTTGGTATTATTTTATATATATATATATATATATATGTATGTATATAGCTATTAAGAAAACATCAATTATGGAGAATTATTCCACTGAAGAATACCATCAAAATGACTTCACAAACTTCTAGGAGTGGTAGTCAGGAATTTTCTGAAATTTTGCAAGTATACAAATGCTTGGGAATTTTTACCTGTATTCACAAATTGTATTCATATATGCCTAAGCTCATTATCTCTGCCTCCAGATTACGAATAAATAGAATTGGTTTTCATGTATGTTTACAGTCCATGCCACAGGTAGATGGAACTCCATTTAGGACAGCATTTCTGTGATTGCTGTCCATTATTAATTGTATGGAATAGTTGTTTTGATACAGTGTAATTTGGGTCATGTAATTTGTTGCTGAAGTTGTCACGCTGGGTTACTGTGTTTTCACATATGGTTCATATATTACATATTATTCTAATCATTGCAGGTTTTTTTCATCAGCTAGAGCACTGCTATTTATGATTTCTTTTAAGGGCACCACTTTTATATAGATAGTATCTGATTTATTTTAAAGGCAACCTAGATCAAGCAAGTTTCTCTTTCATATCAAAGATAAAGATGCAGCACTCCAGCTTTTAAAAGAGTTTTATCTGTTCTTATTTTTTACATTTCTGGAAAGACCATACCTGTAGGCCACAAATAAAACTAGTGTGGTTTTTTGCTTAACAATTCAGTCTTAAAACACATTTATGCTGAACAATGTTGCACTAAGTTCACCTGCAGTTACTTCTCAGAAAGAAAGGTTTGATTCTAAGAAAACTCACTTTTTTTTAAAATCTCTACACTGAAGATGTAGAGGGTTAATTTTAAACTGGAGAAACATGAATCAATTCCCACTTAACTCAATGCCGTCTGACAAATCACCATTCTTCAGTCTAACCTATGCTGCGGGATAGCTGTTTGGAGAAAAACAACATACTAACCCCATGAAGGTTATCCTGACCTTTGGGAAAGAGTGGGAAAGAGATGTAAATATACCAATAAATGAAACACATCAATTAATCTGAAAACAAACAAACAGACAAAGTAAAAGTTAGAGCCAGAACTGGCCAATGTTTTAAAGTATAATACAGCTGTCCAAACAGTACTTTCCAACTGAAACAATTCAACAGTCACAGAGTAAAATCAGAGATTTTTCCAAAGTTTGTCTGTCTTGCTTTGTTGTAAGACACCAGGAATACAAGAAGAATGATTGTCTCTGAGCTTCCCACTTTTAATTGTAAGCAAACCCACAAGAGAAAAACAAAAGTAACAATAGCAGCAATTTATTTAAAGGAGTCTGGATGATGAGCATCACTTGGCAAGTGTCACAAATGGCTCACTCTAGAGAGAAGCTTTGCTTTTACAGGATGCTTTGCTGCAGAGGGCAAAGCTACTTTTGTTGTATCTAGTTTTTGCATATACAAGTACAGTCATGTTGAGCATGCTGCAGAAGAATCCGTTCCAGGAGGATATGAATCTTCAATGTATTCTAAATGAACATCCAGTGTGCCGTATGTCAAGCGCAGCACATTCAAGACCTTTTCTTGTATGAGCTCAACTTGTTCTGCAGGACAGTAATCATCCAAGCTGGATCTGCAAAGAAATTACAGTAATTCTTTGAAGTCTCAGAAAAACAAAAACAAACCACTGCTATAAGTCAATAAAAGATATTGCAGTAATGCAGGTTTGGTCCACTCCTGTTCAAAATCCAGCTAGGATTTTGGTTCTTATAGACATTCTTTGCTCCCAAAGGAACTTGAGCTACAATCCTAAAAACACATATTTGTACAAGTCCCACCAAACTCCATGGGACTTATGTCTCTGCAGATATGCATTAGGTTGCACTATTGGGGACTGGATTACTATATTTTACAGCCTGCAGTTTCCAGAAGCCTTTGGGGGTTGACATCCCCTGGTCAACTTTAAAGATATCCCAGATTATCCCAAATTAAATACCCCAAATTTCAGTCTGCATTTTATTTTACAGGACTAGTTGCTGACCCCTGAAGCACAGCAGAATGAATCTAGAAAGATCTCAGCTGTGCAGCTATGGTGTGATCTATTTGTAACTGTTTTCTGTTACCCAGAGCTCAGCATGCCATGTAAACTCTAGACTGTAGCTCAGTTTTATTATCTGCTTCAGTGGCCAATATAAAACTTCTTGTAATCTTTCAATAGGCTTTGGGTGGTGAAGGCAATAGGTACGTTCATTTATACTCTATCAGGAATGCTACACTGATTTGTCTGGCCTGGGCTGATGGAAAGAACTAGAAGATTAAAAGAATTTTAATACTAGCCACTGAAAAAGATTAAAATGTCAAAACATGGGGAGAATCAAATATTGTTCTGATTCCTACAGAAGGAAAACACATAAGAGAAGTTAGGAATTATCGACCTATTTCCTTGTTAAATACAGATTATAAAATTTTTGCGACAGTATTGGCACAATGTTTGAGGAACATATTGCAAGATAAGATTAATGAGGAACAAAGAGGCTTTTTACCAGGCAGACTTATGAGGAACAATGTGAGAATAATACTCGATGCAACTGAATATTATGATAAAAGTCCTGGGAAGAAAGCTGCACTGATTTTTCTTGATGCAGAAAAAGCATTTGATAATGTCTCGTGGTTATTCATACAGCGGATATTGAAAAAGTATAATTTGGAAGATGATTTTTATACTTGGATTGAAATCTATCGAGATCAGTCTGCAACATTATTTATAAATGGAGATATTTCGGCAACTTTCCACATATCTAAAGGGGTAAGACAAGGAAGTCCGCTGTCACCATTAACATTTATTGCTGTCTTGGAAGTATTGCTAAATAAGATAAAAGAGGATTCAGAGATAAAAGGTTTGAATATAAAAAAAGAGAGAATTGGAATTTAGAACCTTTGCAGATGATGTGGCAATTTTTTTGGAAGACCGGAAAGAATCAATTCAGAGGCTGATGGAAATTCTACAAGGATTTTATATCCTGCCACCTGACCAAATCCTCATTAATGACATTGAATATGTTGAAAAAAGAGCAAATAGAGTTGGAAAAAATATCAGGATGCCAACTTATCAAGAAAATAAAATATTTAGGAATATCTATCACAAAGAAGAATCAAGAATTATTTGGTAATAATTATCAAAAAACATGGAAAGACATTAAAAATGATATGGGAAAATGCAGTAAATTAAATCTGTCTTTCTTGGGGACGATTAATGCTTTTAAAATTACTTTATTACCTAAATTTATGTTTCTTTTCCAAAATCTGCTGATAATTGGAAACGAGAAAGTGTGTAAAGAATGGGAAAAAGAAGTACAAAAATGTATTTGGTTAGGCAAAACTCCAAGAATAAGATTTAAAATATTACAGGATGCAAAAGAGAGAGGCGGACTAGACCTACCATCGCTTAAGATATACTACCATTCCTGTTGCTTGGATTGGGTTAAGGATTGGATTTTGTTAGAAAAATCATTGACAAAAGATTTGGAGGAATTTGACAATAGATTTGGATGGCACGGTTATTTGTGTTACAATAAGTTAGCAGTGGATAAGGAATTTAGTAATCATTGCATCTGGAAATCCTTATTGAAGGTTTGGCTATAGATAAAGCAGAAATATTATATAAAATTCCCAATTTGGACATCACCTCAGGAAGCGTTGAAAATTACTTCAACAAAACAAGGAAAATTATTAACATATTATTATATACTGAAATGGGAGAGAGACAATCCAAGAATGAAGATGGTGGAAGAGCTGAAAGTTGATGGACATGAATTAAATTGGTTCCCTTGGCGACAATTAAAAGAAAGCTTTAAAATGGACCGAAAACTATATGGATTTGAGAGAAAAGAAAATGAATTGAACTTACTGTTGAAAGAACATCAAAAGCAGAGAATCTCTAAAAGGGACAATGGTTAAATGGGCTCAGAATGTAGGTCATCCAATTGAATCAGATGCCTGGGATAAAGTATGGAAAACAGATATAAAATTTACCCTGAATTTAAATTTAAGAGAACTTTTATAAGATGATGCATAGATGGTATATGCCTCCGGAGAAGTTGCAAAAAATAACAAAAAATAGAGATACGAAGTGTTGGAAATGTGGGGAGAAAGTGGGAACCTTTTTTTAATGCAAAGAAATTTTGGAAGGGAATTCATGATGTAATTCAAAAGGTTTGTAAAGCAAATTTTGAATTGGCACCAGAATTTTATTTGTTGAATATATTAGGTCAGAATCGAGAGATTAGAAGACATCAAAAGACAATATTGTATTTGATTACAGCAGCATGGTTGACATATGCTCAGCATTGGAAAGAAAACATAGAAATTAATTTAGAATGGAAACTAAAAGTGTTGGATATGGTTGAGACTGAAAAATCAGCACATTCTCTAAAAAACAAATCTGTTCAGAACTTCGAAAGGAGGGGGTAATGGATTGGTTAAAAATATAAATACATGTGATGATTAGGCAAAAATGTGTTTGTGTAAAAATGGAGGATTCATTATGCAAAAGATAGTAATGACTGAACTGGGGAAGAATAATATAGGGAAGTGGTGGAGGGAGGGACATACCAAATGTGGTGATGTATGCCTCTTTTATCCGTTGTGGAAAACTTATTAAAAAAAAAAAGATTAAAAAATGTCAAAATGGACCTAGCCCTTCCATTACAGAAGGCTTTAGATCCAATCTTCCTCCATTTAAAGATTTATACCCAACAGACCATCACATCTACAGACTATGTATTTATTATACATGGACTACTGATTGTTTGTTAGATCTGTTATATCTTTAATATTTATTCTCTTCCAATTAATTAATTAATTAATTTTTACAAGACTAACAAGTGGCAAAATCAGGAAATTAATTAATTAATTATTTTCCTGCTTCTGCTACTTATTAGTGTTGTAAAAATCAGATCCTATATTCCTTTTTGGTGGTTGTTTGTTTCACTTTATGGTTGACAGACATATTTTCATGGCATTTTACTGCTGAATATGTCAGTAGGGAAGAAGGATACTATTTTTGGCTGTGGAGAGACAGGGGATAGAAAGAAGAGATCTGTTGGATTTTTATTTAGAGAGCTTGAAATGATTAGAATATTATCTACCATTGCAAGGGAGAGTGGAAGTCATCTTTTTCTTTCTTCTCTAATCTTTTTCTTTTCTTTTTCTCTTTATGTGTTTGTAGAATTTTAGTGTATTTGAAAACTTTCAATAAAAATATTTTTTAAGAACAAAAGCCACAACTAATTGAAAATGAAAAGAAAATCTTCTTAGCTTCCCCCTGAGGTTACAGTTTGGGAGAGGAGGAATGTATGAGTTTAAGTCTAGCTAAGTTTACTGCTGAAATGCTAAATCTTATGGTTCAGTGTCAAACGGCAGTTGGAATTCAGTATCGCAGTTACAGATGTCTAACCTTGAGTTATGAATCCATAACCTATCGAAATTAATGAGCACTACTAGTCACAACTGTGGCACTATTGCAATGATCACAAATGTACTCCCAAGCCTACCTTACCAGGCATCAGCTGTGCAGAGAGAAGAGGTTCTGTTCTGCTAGCAATCAGGGCACAGGAAGATGATGTTTCTACTCCCCTCCTGCCAGTGGGCAAGGCTGTGATGAGGCCTTGTGACAGGGGTCCTGCTTCTGACTGTCACAGCCTCACTAACACAGAAGGGGAGATGGAAAGAACATCTCCCTGTACCCTGATTACCATTTGAATGGACCTCCATTGCTTTGTGTAGCTGCTCCCTAGTAAAGCAGGTTTGAGGGGCTGGGTGAGGTGATGCTATGTCGTTATGCATATGTAACGAAGTAGGTGATGCAGAATTCTGGCCAATCTCATTATGCCTCACCCAAAGCTGTAATTCTACTGTAACCACATCTACTCCCAAGGTCTGCATAACTGAGATTGCCACACTGGTTGTAGCCGCACAGGATCTGTTGTATGTGACCTGTTTAGCATACCACGCTGCAGGCTAGAATGCATCCCCACTCAGGCTTACCGCGCTATTGTCACAAGAGTTGGCTTTGGCAAATTTCTCAAAAGATGTTTTACAGACTGCACTAGACCCTCTATCTCTTTCTCAGTGCTAACATGATGAGGAATTTCGGAGTAGTCACATGTAAGTCCAGCCTGATGTACCTGGAAAAAAAGAAAAGAAAAGAATGACGTAAAGGAAGTCATCATGGCATTATTTATAAAACAGAACAGAACCCAAAAGTAAAGTAACTAACAGAACAGAAAAGAACACAACAAAACAGAGCAGAACAGAAAAGGAGAAAATCCTGAATAATATTAATGCATTTAAGATCTAAGGTTTAGATTGTGCATTAGTTGTTGTTGCTGTTGTATGTCTACAAGTCATTTCCTACTTATGGCAACCCTAAGGTGACTCTATCAGAAGGCTTTATTGGCAGGATTTGTTCTCTGGAGATTTGTCATTGCCCTCCTCTGAGGCTGTGAGAATGTGACATGCTCAAGGTCACCCAGTGGGTTTCCATGGCCAAACAGGATTTTGAACCCTGGTATCCCAGAGTCCTTGTCCAACACTCAAACCACGTTTTCAAATATCACACTTCACATTAAAGTCAATTGGCTGAGAACCACTGGCCAAGTTCAGACACCACAACACATCATAGCTGTTGTAGTGGGAATAAGTTTAGCCTCCTTCTCTGGGGCAGCCATGACGAAGAGGTTGGAAGCCTTTACCTTCACTTTTGATTAACTGCAGGATTGTCATTTCATCTGAAACCAGCAAATCTGGGTTAATTTGAAATCCAGTTTATCTGACTCCCCCTTACCCACAAACATAGTTAGTTTGAACAACTCAACTGTGGCTTATGATTCATCCCTGCTCCCAGCAAACTACAGGTGAAATTAACTACAATTCAAGCACTAGATGTAACACAGCACTGCTGTTAATTGAAAACTCAAAAGCATTTTTTTATTACGGCTGCATTAGAGAATGAGAAGGGGGAAGCACAGAAACCTAAAGAGAGGCTATACTCGTCCCTGTCACAATAAACCTTGGTTTATTGTGACATCTGGAAACAGCTAACATCCAAGTGCCCCAAAGCAAAAGGAGTCTAGAAATTCAGCCAAATAAACAGATGTACCATCTCGTAATCAGGGGTTCCCATTCGATTTTTCAAGCTATGCACAAGCTGAAGTAGATTTTTCATCCTGTGGGAAAAACAAACACACGCCTCAAATCCAGTAGTCAATTTCAAATGAAATAATTCCATGCAACAGTTCCATGCAAGTAGTACAAGACCAAGACCAAGACCAATGATATACAACAGGTTTTTACGTCATGGATTGTGTCCTTTTGAAAACTGGGAAATGTTCCCTTTCTACCCTTGCCCTAATCTAAACAGATACTGTAGAATTCTTCCAGAAAATCCATGTAAGATTAGATGGCAAGCCCCAGCAATGAAGCTTTCACACAAGAACAAGAATTAAAATCATGTTAGTGCAGTGCATAAACTGCCTTCACTGAAAACAGTGCATTTTCTGTGGGATGTCAAGTGCAGGACTTTCTTGGTGTTAATCCTTGACCTCCAAAATTCCTCTGTAAACGTAGGACTGGTGGTATTTAGATACCTAGTTAAGACAATGGTTTTATTTCTCAACTGTATTGCTTGCTTTACTGCTTCCTTAGGTTGAGCTCTGTGAAGGAGGCAGATTGGCACGCAGGCAGCCAATCACGGCTCAGAGTAGCTGTGAAGGGAGGCTGCAGGGGAAACAGAATGTAGAGAGAGTCAAACAGGGTGTGAGAGACAAACAGGGTTTTGGATAGGCACTGACGGGGTAAAGTGGACAGAGAAACCTTTGAGCTGACAGAGATGGGATTGTGGATTTGAGGAAGAACTGCTTATGGTTCTGGGGAGCTTAATAGTGTGTGTGTGTGTGTGTGTGTGTGTTGCTGTTGACTGCCTTCAAGTTGGTTCCCACTTATGGTAACTGTAAGGCAAACCTATCATGGGGTTTCCTGGGACTGAGAGTATGTGACATGCCTAAGGCCACCCAGTGGGTTTCTGTCGTCGGGTGGGGAATTAAATCCTGGTCTCTGGGGTTGTAGTCCAATGCTCAAACCACTACATCACATTGGCTCGCATTTTTTTATTTATATGTGTGCATGCACAAACATACAGTGTGTAAAGATTATTATGCTCTTCTACTGTGTTCAATAAACGTTCTTAGTGGTGTTTTTAAATCTGTCTCTGGCTCTCTATCAAGCCTGGAGTTCAGCCACACATACTAAAACTAAAGAACCCAGAAGAACAATGTAGCTACACTTAAGGGGTCACCCTGAGGCCCAACAACCCAATCCAGCAACAAAATAATCAGGGAAACAAGGGCAGAGTGAGTGGCAAGATTCCGAGGGGCTGGAGCTTTTAGACCAGCCTGGGGAAAGGGATCTGTCACAGGCTCCCAAATGCCACAGCCATGGTGAATTTTCAGCTCCTGACAATAACACCGCTTCATGGCCTCATCAAAACCTTAAGGGCCCTTTAATCATAAAGTATGAGGGGTGGGGGAAAAAGCCTAAACCTTCTTCTTGTGGATGCATGCCTCTTTCTGGGTCCTACCTACAGTTGTTTTTTTTTAAATGTTTCTAATAATTGTTCTGCTCACTGAAAATGGTTTCATATTTCCACAACTTTCTCTTACATTTTAAAGGTTTTGTTTTGTGAGCTGTCTTGTGAGTCTAGCTGAAAGATGATAGAAAAAAGAGGTAAGTTAACAAAGGCAAAGTTTTTTAACAAAAAGATCTGTTGTGGCATAAAAGGAATTGAATCCACAAAGGCTGTTTGAAGCAAGAAGTAGCCTCTTTTCCATGGGAGGCTAGGCTGGACCCCCTCCCTACTTTCTTTTGCCAGCAATGACTGTTCTGTTTAAAGAGACTTTTAATGCATAACCAGAGGAGCTTCTTACTACGATGTGTTTTTTTTTAAACTTCTGCACGTCTTTAAAATGATTTTATACTGCTCAAATGTGGATATTTTTAATTGTTTTTTTAAAAATTTATTGTTAAGATTTTTTAACTGATTTTATTAGGGAGCTGCCTTGGTTCCCACTCTGGGAGAAAGGCAATGTACAACTGAAGTAAATAAATACGTACATAAATCAAGTAGATAATGATGATGCCCGAATGAATTCTGCTCAAATTCTTGCTGGGACTTATCAACTAGAGAATCCCCTAGCAACTATGACCATTGGTGATGCTGGGAGCTGAAGTCCAAAAATTAACTTCTCCAAACTCTGCCTAACCCCATTTCACAAAACAGGTAAGTCCCCTACTGCGTACATTACTTCTCCACATCACTTAGTCATCACATCACATTGCTTCCTCAAATGTCTACCCTGGAAGACAAGTCCAGGCTCACACAGTTACTGTACCCAGGATGCGAAGCCCATCTTTGCAAGTTCTCTTCACTATCATCATCACACAGGTCTGCAAAAGCTGCCTCTAGATCCTCCAGTTGGTGGATGCGGTTCTCAACACAGTCAAGTAAGTCTTCCTTTAAAAGAGAAAAGCCGAAAGAATCCTGAGCAATCTCAAGGCTCTTTGACTGAAGGGTTAGTTCTGCAGTAGAGAAAAGGGTCATCTTGTGAGCTACATGTGACCTCTCCACATGTACTGTCACTGTTTGCGGGGGGCGGGGATGTCCATTTCGCTCCATTGAGGTGCTCTCTGGAATAACTTCTGTGGTAGGGATGAAAAGTGGGAGAACCAAAATGGTGCCTGGAACCCACTGAGAGTCAGAAGTAAAAAGAGATATATCTCTATGGTTAGAGAATATGTACACCACTATGGCCCTGTAGATATTTCTGGACTGGAACTTCCATAATCCATCACTATTGACTATGCTGATTGATGGCTGGTGGGAGTAGTGGGCCAAAAACTACAGAAGTGCCACTGCTGCTAACCCTGATAAATATAATTCTAAGATGCCAGTGAGACTAAGTACCACACCTCCCCATCAAGTCATGAGGTCTTGGAATTTGTCTGAAGATCTTGGGTGCAAACAGCAATCCCATTTAACTCCATGGTGAACAGCAGTTCTCCCTCAGTATCATTAATCAGAAAATGAGATATTCACCAAAGTATGATTAAAATCCATTGGTGTTTATGCATTTAATCTTTATGATACTTCTGAATGCTACATGCTTTATTTTGATCATGATTACCACTGTCCATTTGCATGGGTCCAGTCTGCAATCAGAGGTCCAGGTGTGGAGGGGAAGACATGACAGGTCCCCTTAGTAAAGAAGTTAATTTGTTTGAATGAGGGTATACAAAATGCTCTGATGTTAGTGCCTAACTAGCAATAGAAGAACATAATATAGACACCCTTTGTAAAAATGCCAATGAGTCAAAAATCATTTAGGACAAAAAACGTACATGTGTGCAGGAATTAAAGACTCCTTTCTTTCCTTTCCCTTTTGTCTCAGGAAATGAACATGGGTCAAATGCACACTCATGGTAAAGGTCCATGCAAAACTGCATTAATGTGATTTGTGATAAAATAATCTCTAAGGCACTGCTGCACAGTAATTAGGCTAGAACAGTTGCAAAACAGTCACCATTTTTCTCCTCACACCCCCTCAAAACATCATCTTACAGACTTTATGAGGAAAACAAAATTAACCACCTCAGTCCCTTCTTCTTCAGTGCACAGCAAGAAATACTAACCTCTGATGAATTGCTGTTAGGCTTCTTAAAACTGTACAGTTCTTGCAAAATCTTGTATTCTTCCTATTTTAACAAAAAGAAAAGCAAAAAAAAATTATAGCACAACAGCCTATAAGTCTTTAATTATCGAATCTTTCCCCCCCCTTACTGCCCTCCTTATTGTTGCTATTATTGTGTGCCTTCAAGTCATTTCTGACTTATGCCAACCCTAAGGCAAATCTATCATGCGGTTTTCTTGGCAAGATTTTTTCAGAGGGGGTTTGCCTTTGCCTCCCTCTGAGGCTGAGAGAGTGGGAGTTGCCCAAGGTCACCCAGTGTGTTTCCATGGCTGAGCAGTGATTCGAACCCAGGTCTCCAGAACCATAGTCCAGCATTCAAACTGCTATACGTCACTAGCCCTACTGCCTTGCTTAGCACAGGCATAACTCAATTAATGAATCTTCTGCTAATGAAGCTTCTTTTTATGAAGCTCCTGTATTTCCTGTACACTGGAGAAACACAGATTTTCAATGTTAAGTTGTAGAGGGGTGTAAACAAAACTGAAACTGGGAAGGATTCTACTGTAGCTGATTCTTCTTTAGCTGTGAGCGCCAGACTCATTTGTAGGAGGCAAGAAAAACAGCAGTTGCCTCCAGAATCCCTTTCTGACATGTCTGGGAGATCAAATCAGAGGTAAAAAGTGGTTGTTTTTTTAAAGTCAATAGAAACAAAGGTCAGAAAAGGTACATTTGGATGACAACTCCCGGAATTCCCCAGCCAGCATGGCCACTTGGAGACAACCTCGCGAACCAGCACAGGAGATCTTGTAATTCTGATCAAAAGCCTGCCTCAGCAACTATTATGTCAACAAAATGTTTAGATCTGGAATTTTGGCCATCAAAACAGACATTATAAGAAGGGTGGAGACTGGTGGGGAAAAAAGTATTCCCTGGATACCTTTTGAAAGGAACTTTCAAGTAACCTGCAAAATGTTCAGTATGTTTTGTATGCAAGGTTTCTCTGACTTGGTTGCTTTATTTCACATGTGAATATTGTTCCTTTTCAAGAAAAGTACACGCTGAAACATTGTTCTTTTGAGGTGGTGTTTCTGTTTATTTTCTTCTCTTTTTCTACATTTTAATTACCATCACAATCTGTCTGAGGAAAAATATTTCTGAGGGAAGAATACACACGTGCCTTAAATAAATGATATACGTCATGGCACATAGGGGGCCTTCCACAAAGAGGCATTCTTTCTTATGCTAGAGTGGTGAAATAACGCTCCCTAAGACACTATCATTGGCTTTTCTGAGCACTTCATTAAATACAGTCAAAATAGCCTAATTTCACTGGGGATAGGGGCTTTTTAATAAACAATCTCCTATTAATTTACAATAGGGCGATCGAGTACCAAAAAAAAAAGGTGCAGAAGGAAAGGTGCAGTTTGTTCTCTATTGCTCCAAAGGGTAGAACCAGGTCTTATCAGTTTAAGGCCATTTCTGCATTAGATTGTTATAGTGCTATTATTCTACTTTCAACATCTTATGGAAGCCTGGGGTTTGCAGTTTAGGGAGCGGTCTTTGAGGCTTTCATAGGATGTTGAAAGTAGAATAATGGCACTATAACAGTGCAGAAACGGCCTATGTTACAGGAGGATAGATTTCAATTGAACATTACAAGGACAGCAAGAGTGGTTCGACAATTCAACTAACTGCCTAGAGACTTTGGGCAGGGGGGTGTCTCTGGATATCTTCACAAAGAGACTGGACAGCTACCTGTTGGGGATGCTGTAGCTGCAGTTCTTACACTGAGCAGGGGGAGGGACTCAATGGCCCATGGGGTCCCTTCCAACTCTATTATTTTATCAAGAGTGGGGACCATTTCTCCCTGTAGCCCAACAGATCTCACCAGTGCTCCAAGCACAACTGGAAGTGATATCATGTCATTTCTGTTTTCATTTTCAGCTATTTTCTACTTTTTTTCGGGGGGGGGATTAGGATCATTGGGGATTGTGAGAGCAAACCCACCACAGTTTGTGGTGTGTTGAGGTGAAAACTGCCCGGTAAAAAAAAGGAACTGGTATCTGGTGGACTTTGAAGAGCTTCTAGGAGATGCAAAACTTACCCCAAGGGCCAAATGTGGTTCATGAACTGGACTTTCTCCATCTCCAATTTACAAAAGATTACATGACTAATCACCACAGCCCAATAGTTACCTGTGTGTATATTTCTTTAAAAGGATTCTTCACGGAAAAGAAATCCAAGTCAATATCCAAAACAAAAGCACTGCCCTTTTGCAATACTTGGAGGATGTCTTTGACCAGCTCTGTTGTCTGGCAAGTGTGATTCCCAAAGGAACAGGATGCAGAGGGATCCTGAACACCAGCAGTCTTCTCATGGACAAGCCTTACGTTTTCCAAACCTTCTGTCTCCATATCTGCACAGCTAGGAAGGAGGAATCCATCATCCTTTGATGATGAGGCAACAGTGGCATTTGCTGCACCAGCTTCACTCAGCTTGAGCTTCTTTGCAGAAGGCAGAGGATGACTTTCTTCCCAGTTGTCAGAAGGTTTGGAAGGATTCACTAAGCGGACACTCAGATGCAAAGACTTCTCATTTTCTAGCTGATCAACAGGAACATAGAGCCCATCAGAAAGGAAATAATTATCGGTGCTTGTGACCCTAAAATAACAATACAGCTTAATATTTATGCTGCACATTTCAAGAACAGATACAAGATATAAAAAAATGATCTGGGATGCAACTATCAAGAGGGGGGCAAAATAAGAGCACAGTCCCTCCCACAATAAAATTTTCCTTCATTCCTCTAATTTCTAGCACTGAAAAGAGTGAGACACTAAAAGTAATTCAGAAGTAGAATTATTGCATTTGCTGTGCTTGCATTCCCTCGGTCACCAAGTCTACTTCTTTTATTTGAACGTATACTAAATTGTATTTCTAAACACTCAACTGAAGTTTTAAGCTACTGTAATGAAACAACTTTGATGACTGAACAGGGTGGCAGAATTACTCCTTGGGAGGCAATGCTCGCATTTTGTCTTCCTCTCGGTAGCTGTACCCATGGAAATGACTTCCCAAAACAGCTCAAGATCCCATCTTGTTCCATCTTCCTTTTCTGAGAGTAATCAAGAGTTTAGAAAAATTGCTTTGTTGGACTAAAATTTCCAGAATCCTCCATCCATTACAGTCAATGGCTTGATTAAATATTGGGTTGATTTTTAAAAAACAAATTTAATGTTAAACTGTGTTTGGATTGACTTTTCTCCCCCAACTGCTATTATCCAAGATTGAGATCTACTGGTAGACCTTTGGATGATTTTCTTTAGGTCTCCAAGGGTTTACATCTGCAGTCATTTTGTTGCCGTTAAGGTGAGCCTATCACAGTTTTTTGGGGGTTTGTGTGTGACACACCCAAGGTCACCCAATGGGTTCCCATGGCCAAGGAGAGAATCAAACTCTGGTCTCCAGGGTTGTAGTTCAGTGCTCAGACCACTACATCACACTAGCTCTCTACACCAATAATAGCAATTCTTTATTATGGTCCATAGACTTGGCAAGTTCAAATTAACAAAATGTAAGACACATTAAAAGCGCAAGAAGTAATTGGGTCAAATCATGCGGGCAGAACTTATTTCAGACATTTTTCCCTAATACAGAAATTAATTGTCCTCTAATCCTGACTGCTTCATAGAAAAACTTGGAAATGATCAAAGTCATTTTTACCTTGTAATAAAAATTTGATATAAAATTCAGTCAAGTGCCTTGGTAGATTAGCCAATAATGAATTAACCATAGCAACACAATGACTTTGACCACCTAAATTATACCACAGCAATGAAAAAAGGAGGGCATGGGAGGGGGAGAAAACATGTCTGGAAAAAACATCTGGGAATCTGGGGGCTTTGATGTGCTTGTGAAGCCTACTGGGGGCCACAGGGGCAAAAACTGCCCCCCCTCCACAGCTGCCCATTGCAGACTGCCACTTCTTGTTAGCAGCTAATCCTTCTTTCCTTGGCTCAACCACATTTTATTACAATTTAATTGTATATGGCTGTTTGACTGACTAGTTTTCAAAGGCTAATTTGTTATAGCCCATCTTGGGTACACAATGAACAAGAAGCACTTTTAAAAATGCCATTTGTTTTTTTTTGCTCAAAGGAGGAAACATGGACATAGCTTGGGCTCTAGAGCTATAATGCTTTCTTGGGAATAAGCACAGTTAAACTCAGAAGAACTTATTTCTGCGTAAACGCATTTATAACTGGGTCGTGGAGATGTTAAATAAAATGCAATAATGTGCAGTCTGAAATGGGAAAACATGCTACCAATCCTACTAAAGCTAGCCAGAAAATATTTATAAGAAGCCATTAAAAGGGAAGCAGACAGGAACAGCCAAGCACATATTAAATCCAATCCTCTGCACACTGATAAACAAACACAGGGCATACTTACCTTATCGTTGTGGTGGAAGTGTCTTTACCCACTAAAAAATGATGAGTTCCTTCTTCAATTTGTTGAGCCCAGGCCGGATGCAACCATATCACTTGTGAAAAATGGCCAGCATAAACTGCAGGCATAATCCAGTTTTCAATACTTAGCTCACTGCAAAAGAACATAAGGCAGCACAGACTGAGAAGGGTACTTCTGTCAGAGAATGTGGGGTGCAAATCTCATTGTCACAATACATGTGACATATAGCATATCCAAAAAGCAGAACATCAGCATGCTTTATATCAAACTCACTGGGAAAGAAATACATGAGCAAACAGTCAGGAAAAATCAAACTTTTATAGGAAGAAAACTAACTTGTGCATACTGAACAGGGCTGGGAAAAATATCTGGCCCTTGTAGTTCTTTTCATGGCCCTCAGTGCCTCCAGACTTCCAGCTCTACCCTCCACTTTTTTGCCCCCTCCCGCAAAAGGGAATACTGCCTCTCCTAAAATTCTCCCAAAGTATCTTTGAAATAGTTTCAGTTCCTCCCTCACACTGTTCCACACATGCACAAAAAAAATTACACATTTTTTATTTTTAGAACTAGAAATGGACTTCTGGCACTTCTGGATTTATTTGCTGACATTTTGTTAGTCTGTATGGACTGCAGAAAAAAATGTCTGCTGTACCTGCTGCAGTTGTCCATCCCAATGCAGGATAATTAACCAACAGTGAATATACTGTAAACATTTGCTTAGTTTGGTTCTGTTTCTAATTTTCCAACAGAACAAGTAAAAAGATACAAGGAAAAAAATATCATCAGAACACAGAGAGAAGTTAAAACAGTGAAGTATTCCACAAAGACCTCCTCCATGACACTGCACCTTATTCTCCTGCTGGAAGAGTCTTCTCTTCCCATAGAGTCATTGAGCATTCTATAGTTTCTCAGCATGCCCTGTCTGCAGGCCTCTGGGCAAATTCTAATTATTTTGGTAATACATCCTTTTTTTATACATGCAAGACAACAACAACATGGTACTATTTTGGCTACACAAGCAACATCATTCAAGCCCGGACTTCAGGAACAGAGAAAATGATGGATTGTTCTGTAATTCAGACTTGGTGAAGCCTTCTCACAATAAACTTCTGAGTAGCTTTAGGTCTCAGATGCCCCCTTCTGGCCATTTTGTTATCACACAATCAGAACTATCTTGCTTCTCATAAATTAAGATCCAAAATTTAACAGATTTTTTTTGAGGGGTCAAACTTATTTTGTCAGTTTCAACACATCCAATGGGTCAAAAAATAGTTCCAGGATCACTGATAGATTTATTGTCTTACTCATGGCCTGGAAAAATAACTTTTTGGACTACAACTGCAAAAATCCCCTTGTCAAATGGCAAGCAGTCATATTGACTGGGAGATTCTTGGAACTGTGATCCAAAAAAGAAACTTTTCCAAAATCTTGTCAAATTACAATCCTGTGATGTTGGAGTGGTTCAAAGATGAGGCAAGGACACCAAAGGCAAAGGAAACAACACTCTCACATTCTTGCATTTATAAAAAAATCTGTTCCATCAACAATTATAGCAGAGATCACATGATCCTACCTAAACAGAGCTTCTTTGTCAAACACAGTGTCCGCAGGCATATTCACCGGGATGAGAAGATCTGGATGAGAATCCAAATGGACAAAGCTGATATTGCTGGCAGGAAGATGCTTTGAACCAATGGCTCGGTAAATAAAAGGGAGAACCTAAAATAATAGGGATATAAGCATTTAAATTATGGCAAAGCAATGAAAGTCAATGCAGTACAGCTACTGATAAGCAGCCCTATGTTGTAGTTCTTCAGACATGAAGCTGGAAGGAAGTGTTACTGAAAAAAGAAACAGCCGGTGGAAAATTGGAACCAAGTCAATTGGAACGGTGAACCCACTCCAGGTTTTAAACTAGGTTTCAAGGGAGCTGTCCAATGTGCTGAACCTTGCCTGAAATATCTTCAGCTTCTTGGAGTGCACTGTTAAAGCTAGCTGGAACCTGGGAGGGCTTCACAGGCCCACAGGCATGGGAGGTACCAGTCACCACTGCAGCTAACTAGATTTTAATTTGACCTTACTTGCAGTCTGTTCTTATACACTGTTACGTGTATAAGATCAATTGAAATTACTCCCAAGTACAGTTGAAATCTTAAGCAAATGTCTTGGTAAACATCATTTGCACTGCTTGGGAACATTCACTGAATTATTGTAAAATCCTCTTTGCCCTAAAAGAAGCAGTTCCGACTAGTTACCTGCAGCTTGCTTACTCAGTGTGCTCCCCTGATATATGTGGGAGGATTCCATTCCAGAAATCCTTGTGTAAAACAAATAAATGTGATTGCTCCATCCCAGTAGTGTCAATGGATGCAATGCGCATACACCTGGGTGGACACATACCTGGTGCATCCATTGACAATAATGGGACATGAGGCTTCACACAACTTCGCGTTTGTGTGTGTGGTCACCCCAGCAGGGGGTACACTTATTGTAATTTCAAAATCTTCTACCACTGGTTTCTCCCTAAAGGCAGAAGAATATATGATACTCTCAGAAAAATTATCTTCTTTACCCAATAATACCTATAATACCCTAGAGAGTAATTTCCTGTAAATATTCCCATTAACAGTATCTCAGATATTTAAGTTTTTATTCTCCCTCTGTGTTCAGGGTTATTCCAAAAGTTACCCATTCATATACACATCAAAGAATTAAAAGGTGAATAAGCATGTTCCACAACAGTGCATAAACGGACAGAACCAAAAAATGGTTTTAGGAGTCACTTGTCCAACTGTGATTAAAATGTGTCTCTGTAAATACACATCAATTAATGAATTAGATGTGCTCCTAGGCATTATTACTTCTACCAAAAATTTGGTACCAGAGGTAGGAAAAACACTGAAGGAATAGGAATAGGTTCCTGCACTAAAAAAAGGAAGAGCGGTTCAATGTGTTTTTCATTCAAAACTGGCAATATACACTTGCGAAATGATACAAACAGGTCTGGTAAGCCCCACATAACTACCAATAATAATAATAATAATAATTGCATGTTCAAGATACCCCTTGAAAGCTTCTTCCAAAACACGTCCAGGGATTATTTTGTTCTTTCACTAGCCTCCCCTTTTCTTATTATTTCCATCTTCGTGGACAAACTTACAGAGCTAAGCTTCTTTAACATATTGGGGGAAGCTACCCAGGCAAGATTTATCTGCTTTCCATGCTTCTGTTCCGCTATTCACACATGCTCAGCAAAGGATTCCGGAGGCGATTGTGGTGCCCCTTGCCTGTTGCAGGAATGCACACACACCTGTAGTGGGATCTGCTACCGAATCCTGGACTTTCCAGTCTTTTTTATTGCATGGTTCACTGCAGAGACGCTGCTACCGGCTGACACCCAACGCCCTGTGTTACCCTTCTTTACCATCCTTCCCATGCCAATGCCACTCCAAAACTTCCAACTAGACAGAGGACAAGGACGAAAAGAAGGGGGGAGATGTATAAAGTCTTCATAAAAAGAATCCTCTATGCCAGAGCTTTAGTTAACCGAGACAGGCTGAGGTGGTTGACTCTCCAGCGTGCACTTTCAACCATACAAGTCCAGAAGTAAACCCACACAGACCAAAAGCGTTGTTAGGCTGATAGGGTGAGGATGGGGAGGACGCCTTTACGATGGCCGTTTCCGCACTCGCCTGTTATAGCGCGATGATTCCACTTTCAACCTCCTCTGGCATCCTGGGGTTTGCAGTTTCGGGAGGGGCGAGTGCGGAAACGGCCATCGTAAAGGCGTCCTCCCCATCCTCACCCTATCAGCCAGAGGAGGGCCATTTCCGCACTAGCCTGTTATAGCGCGATGATTGCACTTTCAACATCCTCTGGAATCCTGGGGTTTGCACTTTCGGGAGGGGCCGTCCGGATTCCCAGAGGATGTTGAAAGTGCAATCATCGCGCTATAACAGGCTAGTGCGGAAATGGCCGAGGTTGAAAGTGGAATCATCGCGCTATAACAGGCTAGTGCGGAAACGGCCAATATCCTTTATCAGGGAGTCTGTCACTTACATCATGATGGTCCTCCACCACCCAGACAGGCAACGCCGGGTACACCCGCCGAGGACTGGTCCCCCCGCCCGGCTCCGGATTCCCTTCAGCCCCTGGCTCGGTGCTGGACTCGCTCATCTTGGAGCCCCTTCGAACGCTCGAGACGCCCAAGATTCTAAACGCGAGCGCGAGGGACTACCCCCTGCCCTGCCTCCCGAACGCTGCGCGGCGCGACGTTCCGAGGCCCGAACGCCGCCGCCGCCGCCAACGTTCCGAGGTCCGAACGCCGGCGCGGGCAACGTTCCGGAGCGGGGGGACCCGTCTAGACGTGACACACCCGGGCATGGTGGGAAAGGGAGGAGGGGGAGGAGGAGGAGGAGCGACCGGGAGGGTTCCGTTCGCCCTGCAGCCCCGAAGCCACAACCGCAGGAAAAGTGGCTGGCTGGCAGATTTCAAAGCAATACGCGCTCGCTGTTCACCCTTCCCCCTTGGCCATGGTTTCTTCCGAGCACCAGCAAGAACGCGGAGCCCCCCTGGACTTCCGCTCTGAGGTCCCGCCTGCTCCTCCCACCGCCCTTTCTCTTCCGGGGGTGCGCACTTTCCCCACGCATTTTTCTCTCCTGGGTCTGGGCGGCTCAGCCGGTGCCTGGCGTCCAATAACGGGAAGGGAGCCTTTCTAGGTAAGACGAAGGCGTCTCTCTCCAAATCGATCCACGCTGCTGCCCGATTGTGGTCCCCGAGCCTTTCCGCACTACACTGTTATAGCGCCATTATTCCGCTTCCAACATCTCATGGAATCCTGGGCTTTGCAGTTTAGGGACCGGGATTTAGAATTCTCAGCCGGAGAGCTCTTGGGTCTCAGGAAACTGCAAACCCCAGAATTCCACGGGATGTTGGAAGTGGAATAATAGCGCTATAAGAGTGTAGTGCGGAAAGCCGCCCCCCCGGCCCCGTTTTCCCGCTCTGGGTGCTTGAACAGACGCGCTCTCTTGGATCTCTTGAGAGTTCGGTTGCTCTCCTCTCTTCTTAGAACAAAATATGTGCAGTGTTTTGAATGTCTTAGGCCATTTCCGCACTAGCCTGTTATAGCGCGATGATTCCACTTTCAACATCCTCTGGAATCCTGGGGTTTGCAGTTCCGGGAGGGGCCGGCCGGCCCCTCCCGGAACTGCAAACCCCAGAATTCCAGAGGATGTTGAAAGTGGAATCATCACGCTGTAACAGGCTAGTGCGGAAATGGCCTTAGAAGGAAGATTTGCTGATCTCTAACTACTCTAGTTTTTGTCCTGTCTGCTCCTCTCTCCATCAGATTGAATTTAGAAACTCGCGCCGATGTGCGTCCTATTAGCAAGGCTTCCCGGCAGTGCGCACTCACATGGGTCTGTTGCAGCAAGAAGCCAACCCAAAGACCCCCATTTGACTGGGACAGTTCTAATTAATCCTCTGCCGTCCCACTTTTTCAGCTACTTTTAAAATGCCCCAGTTGCTCTTTCCTTCCAGTTTCCCCCATTGTCCTTAGCTTGCTTCAGTTGCTGCAAAGGAGTTCAAAATGCAAAAGTAGATTGCGCTCAGTTAACTCCGCAGACTGAAGAGCAGAAGAAGGGGATGAAATGTGTCCTTCCCGGTGGGCTCGGGCAAAAGCAGAATCATGCAGCCTCTCCGAGCCTGTGTGTTCTATGTCATCAATAACATTTGCCTGATTCATCTTATAGTGATGTTGCTTGGCCACACTTGTCCCCATTTTCATCAGTGATACATTAGAGTGTATGCACAGAGTCTGGTGGCACCTTAGACTGGCAAACTTTGTCTATCGTAAGCTTTCTCTTAGCCCGGATGACTTCACCAGTGACTTCTTCATCAGATAACTGATAAAGGAAGCTGGAGCCCATGCAACCTTATATTAAATTAAACTTTTTATCGTCTTTAAGGTGCTACAAAGCCCATCCTAGCTTGAATAAGCATCCCAATCTGGGTGAAGCTGTTTTTTTTCTCTTTTTATAACAAAGGGAGACAGCTTGTGGTTCTTCTGACCAATGGTGGTTGGAAGCTTACATGTCAGTGGGGTGGAGAATCCATTTCAATTTTTCTTCTGGCTTTAAAAATCATTGAGGCAAATAATATTCTAGATGGGACAAGTAAATATTCCTGTTGAATTGACCGGGGCTTTAAACATCTATGTGCTTCATATTATACACATAGGTGTGTGTTTGAGGCTGTGGCTGGGTTAACGTTAGCAGATACAGAACTTGAGATTGAAGAAAAGTGATTCATGCTTAATATGTGAACTGACATAATATTAATTCATGCTGAATATGTGAACTCACAGCAGCTCAAGACTGTCCTAGGAGCCATTTGCCCAGTAATGTTTTTCAACTGGCCACAGGCTTTACATGTAGAAAGGCCTCATGTCCCAGTATCTTCACTGAAGGGATCGGATGATGGAGAAAAAGCTTTAGCCAGTGACACAACAGAGGGGCTGCCATTTGGAGTAAACAGTAGTGGCTTAGATGGATCAGTGATTTGATTGAGCATAAGGGTGTATGTCCAGTCTATGCTTTTACGCTACCATGGGCAATTTTAGTCCTCCAGAATCACTTTTTATGCAGAAAACATGAGGAAGTAGATCTACATCGTAGGGACTGTATGACAGCGCCACCTGCATGTTTGTAAACCTGAGGTATATCTCCACTGCACAATCATAACAGTTTGATACCACTTTAAATGCCATAGCTTTAAATTTGTAGCTTCTTATAGTGGTTTGAACATTGGACTATGACTCTGGAAACCAGAATTCAATTCTCTGCTTGGCCATGGGAACCCACTGGGTGACCTTGAGTGCATCACACACTCTTAGCCCCAGAAAACCCTGTGATAGGTTTGCCCTGAAGTCTCCCTAAGGTGAAAATGGCTTGAAGACACACAGCAGCAGCAACAACAGCAGCATTCTCAGGATTTGCTAGCACATTCCTCCAAACTACATTCAAACTGTCTAACAGGGAATTCAGAGTACTTCCTGAAACTTACAAATCTCAGGACTGCACAGGATAGAGCCTGTCACAATTTGGGTATACCCTATCTCCTCAGATTTCTACCTCTCATTGCAACACACTTTTTTTCACAAAATATATATATATATATATGCTGACCAATTTATTGATTTTTTTAAAAATTTAATTTTAATTTATTTGTTTAAGCTATTGTGGTGCATAGCCAAATATTGGGACCCTCCTCCAAAAAAAGGTTGATCAACTGTGGTCCAAAAAAACTGGAAGTAACATGCTCTGATTGGTAGTAGGTTAACCCCATTTGTGGGAAACTGATTTTTCTTTCTTTCTTGCAATATATGTGTATGTGGGGGGGGTATTAGAATTCAACAGGGTGAGGAACATCCTTCAGTAAAGAAATCTATATCTTATTTTTATTTTCTCTGATGTTATTTTACTTTTATTCCATTTTATGTTTTCTGTTTGTGAGCGCTTAGAAGAAGCATACCTGATCCTGCACATACAACCTTCCTTGGAAGAAGGAGCATTTTTATATCTCGCAGTACACTGGGGTTCCCACTGGGATCAAAACCATTGCAAGTGGTTTTATCCTAGCTGGACACGGTCAGTGTCATAATCTCCCAGATGGGGGTGCTGACACAGAGAAAAGAATGAAAGTCACAAAGGAAACCAGGAACGCCTTTGAGACTAACTGGGAAGAAGGCCTTTGTAGGATAAGCTTTTTTGGACATTTGATGAATCTGGTGAAGTAGACAGTGTCCACAGTAGGATATACTAGAAATTTCTTCTTTCCAGTAGTTAGTCTGAAAGGTGCTAGAGGAATCCTTTTAAATGCTAAAACAGACTGAATGTGGCCATCTCTTAGAATGCCATGGTAAAATAATGGCTGTCCTAAGGCTGCCTAAGTGAGCTGGTGGTTCCAGCAGGATTGGAGTGTGGGGAAAAAGTAAGCTTTGTAAATGATGTTGGAAAAGATTGAATTTATTGAATATTCTTAGTAAGGTAGTATAGAATAGTATCAGTTAAGATGGTCAGCAGACTGAATCCTTGTGTTCCAGTAGAAGGACCTTACTTAACCACATTAGACATTTCATGAAAGTTTTTCCACACTATTTCTGAGGCTTACCAGTAACTTTTTTTTATCTCTCAGTGACTTTTTCCAGTACCACTTTGAGATTTACCTCTTTTTTTTTTTAAAAAAAAACTTCCATTTATTTGATGCTAATCATCTGCCTGACCATGTGATGGGATAAGAAGAAGAAATTTTCTAGCTGATGTTCTTAGAAACTACCTAACACAAGGTTTCAAAGTATGGAAGGCAAATGTAGCTGTGGGTGATTGCCGCAAGAGGTATAAGGTGTCTCTCAAAGAAACATTTCCTGCAAAACAGTGACCTGGACTTGTCTATAGCAACTTGGAAGGAAAAACATAACCAGAGCAGGACAAGGGGATATCATATACTCAGAACATCTGTGGTGTATTTTATATATTTACTTGATTTCTATTCCTGCTCTCTGGCTTGTGACTTGTTGAAAAACAGACACCAGTAAAAGTGTAAAAAGCTGTACTATTAAAATGTCACTAAATTAAAAGCAATTTGGAGGAACTCAGTAAATACATATTTAGACTTTTCCTTCTTTATTCTTCTTTTTTAAAGATGTGTGATGTCTTTCCATTCTGGGCGAGGGTGTCCCCGGGGCCGAGGAGGAACTGCAGTAAGAGCACCTATGCAAACCTTTCGCCCCCAGAACTTGAGGCAACTCCATCCTCAGCAGCCTCCGGCGCAGTATCAGTACGACCAGCAAAATGCAACTCCATCTACCTACACGAATCCTCCATCTACAACCTACACACCCCCTAGGCCAAACTTTTTCCCATATCCACCTCCTTTCCCTCCGTCACCACAGAGTACTTCCACCCAGTGTCCTGTGAGGCCACCTTTCGCGGGTCACCAAGTGAGACAGACTTTTCCATTCCCACCTTGCTTCCCCCAGCTCCACCCCCTGTCCCAAATCCTGGTAACCCTCCATCCCTTGGGACAGCAAATGTGACAGGACAAAATGCATTTCCATATATGATGCCGCCTCCATCCGTACTGCATTCTGCGCCCCCACCAATGATGCCTCAACCGACTAATTATCAGCAGGTGTACTCTTCAGCCTATTCTCAGCAGACCTTTCCTCCTCCCAATTTCAATAATTACCAACACAATGCAAACTCTTACCAGAGCAACAGTGGGAATGCGAACAACAGTGGGAACAGCAGCAATAATTTCTGGCACTCAAGTCAGTATCAGGTGGAGAAGTCCCAGCCTGAACGGAGGTCTCCAGAGAGGACTAAGCACTGTGATGACCATCGCCACCGAGATTATAGTCATGGGCATGGGGATCGGCACCGCTCAACTAGTCACAGTGATCGGCGGGATCGAGGGAGGAGCCCAGACAGGCGGCGGCAAGAAAGCAGTCGGCATAGGTCAGATTACGTGAGAGGACGGACTCCGCCCCGCCATAGGAGTTATGAGTGGTACAGGTAAAGTTGGTTTTATTTTGCCATCACAACACCCTGCTTTTTCTCCAGATCAGGGTTCAGAACATGCCTCCAGACGTTGCTGAAATGCAACTCCCATCTGTCCTAGCCAGCATTGTTAGCAGGGAAGGGTGATAGGAGTTGCAGTCCAGCAATATCTGAAGAGTCACACATTCCCTCTCTGTGCTACTGATGAGCTCAGGGTGGCAATAGATAGCAGGGTTAGCCTGCCTTATTATCATATAAAGCATTTGGAGTAGGTTAAAGAAGTTAATTTTGCCTTGATTTCTTCCGTAGGTACTTGACTTGTGGATTGCACTCTGTGGACGTATCTTTCTTAGGTTCAGGTATAGACTGACACTCTCTTAGCTCGGGGAAATGTGGCATCACTGGGCCTGACTGTATAGCTCATAGTATAAGAACAGTGATGACTTTGCAGAATGAAACTTGAATAGAAAAGCTGTCTTTCTGTTTGCATTTGTTTTGAAATTTCCAAAATGTTGGGCAGGCCATAAGTATAGTTTATGTCCTTGTTTTTGCTATACCTACGTAAAATGTTCTTGCTGTTATCATCCTCAGCCTTTTTCCCAATTATCACGGCAATCACTTACATGCACTTACTCTTGGACTGCAGTGGTAATCCACAGCGCTTATTCTCAGGAGTCAAGCTTTCCGTGTTCCATCTCATTTTCACTGATTCCAACATGTCTTGAAGATGTTTGCATCTCTAGAATCAACCATAAACTGTCATTCAACAACAAGAACTGGTAGGAAATGTTAAACATACATAAAGTGGCTGGACTTTCAGTGCCTGAACTGAAAGGGAAGAATTGGAAGGCACATATCTGAGGACCCATGAGCTACTACCAGACCAAAACAAACCAGGAACAACTCTGTAATTACCTTGTTAGCCTGCAGTTAACAAAGGAGCTGTATGGAGGCATAAAGAAACAAACATGGTGCCATGAGCTGTTCACACTGCATAGCTACTGCTGGTTCTGAGGTCTTCCTGTTTTGCTTCCCCCTTCTTCCTGTCTTGCAAAAAATATTCTTCTTTCCAGAAAGATCCTCTGGCTCAGGGTGGGCTGAATATAGATGTACATTAGAGATAGGCAACTCTTGGAGGTTAGGGGCCCACATTGACCTCCAGGAGACCTTGGAGGGCTTACAGCTCCCCTCACCCTGTGTGTTTGCCTTCAAGTTGCCTGCATCGTGGCTCCATGAACTTCATAGGGTTTTCTTAGGCAAGGAATACTCAGAGGTGGTGTTATCGGTTTCTTCCTCTGAAATATAGCCTATAGCACACCAGGTATTTTCTGGAAATCTCCCATCCAAATATTAACTAGGGCTGACCTTGTTTAGCTTCCAAAATCAGATGGGATTTGGTGCCTTTAGGGTATTTACCCCACCCACATACAAAATAAATAAACATTAAAAATTAATCCCAAATGCCCACTGGGAATGTTGGAGCATTTTCTCCATGTTTTAAAAAGATCACTCTTGGGGCTAAAATAGCCTGGACGACAAAAACAAGGCAAAAGATTCCCCTATGCCTGCTGAAAGGCATTTGGGGGCACTTGGGACAAAAATTACTTTGAAAGATTTTTTCCCCAGTGTTTTTGACCATAGAGCATCCTTGGGACCACAAAAACAGCCTGGGAGGGGCTATAGTTTGAGGGGTAAATTTCAGGATGATTTGTAGTAGATCAGCAAGAATTTCTGACTCCATGCTACAGTACCAGTTGGGGCACTTTATCTGGATTGGTAGTTGTAATATCATCTTCTAGCTTCCTGCAGTGGTGACTCCAGAGCACAACAAAAAATAAGTCTGCAGTTTCCTTCTCTTTCTTGCAGTAGAGGCTGGGGACTTCCATACCAATTGGGTGGTGAATCTGCTCCAGGCTTTTGTCTGAACTTGAAAGGAGCTGTCCTCGGTGATGAACTTATTTTGGGACTAGGGTTCATCACTGCCTACCACTGCTTCGAAGATGCCACCCTGACACACAAACAAAGGCACTTGAGTTCAGCTGTTGGGTGCACTGACTTGAAGCCTGTAGTGCCTTTCAATGGGGAAGTCAAACGACTAAGGAACAAAGAACCACATTGACTGTGTTAGCGTTTATTGTGGGGAGGAGACAGGCTTCGTTTGTCTCTTGCTGTTGGCAGTATATCTGATTCTGTTTTTCTCTACATTTCTCAAGGCCCACATGAAAAATATAACTTAAATCTTTTATCTTCCCCCTGCCCTCTCATTTAAAGGGACCGACAAAGAGAAAGACATCGTCACCGTGATAGCCGACAGTCACCATCTACAGAGCGATCCTATAGGAAAGATCACAAGAGGACGGGAAGGTAAGATGAGATTCTTGACTGGGAACTATTGGGTAGCTCATGTTTTGTTTTTTTGCTTTTTGTTTACCTGTGTCTATCTCATTGAGCCAGAAATGGGCAATGTGTGTCTCTTGTTAGGTTACAACTTCTATCAGCTTTAGCTCACACAGCAAGTGGTGAGGGATAATGAGCATTGCAGTCTAACAACATCTGGAGGCCCACATTGCCTTTTGACCTGAAGGGTCATAAATTGAAAGAGGAGTCTTGCAAGATTATCAGAGCTCATAGAACTAGGCTTCTCTTTAGTTGCAAGGGTCCCATTCAGTTGCTTGGACTGTGAAGATGACTGGTTAAAACACTGGTTCTTAATCTTTTTCTTTACGAGGGACCCCCTGTAAGTTTAATTTGTTGCTGGGGACTCCCAAGACTTAACTCAAAATTTAAATATTCAAGTACTTATGTTCAAAATATATTCAAATACGCTCAAAAGCAAGTCACATTCTCTCAGACTCAGGGGAAGGCAAAGGCCAACTTCCTCTGAATAATTCTTGCCCCCCCACCGTTCCTGTGGTGGGCTCACCTTATGGTTTCCGTAAGTCTGAAGTGACTTGAATGCATGCAACAATAAAGTGCTGCTAACAGGGGGAGGTTATTTCTAGCCGTCATGTCTCTTTCCTTTGAACTCTTACTGATGGCAACCCTAAGGAGAACCTATCATGAGAGTTTTCTTGACAAGGTTTGTTGCTTTTGCCTTTCTCTGAGGCTGAGAAAATGTGACCTGCCTGAGTTCACTCAGTACCTTTCCATGGCTGAGAGGGGATTCAAACTGTGGTCTCCAGAGTCATGGTTTGGGTGTGTGCACATGTACTATAGGGTCCTCCAAATCTCCAGTGGGGGGCAGGCCAGTTTGGAGCAAAAGACAATCTACGTAGTACACGCTGCTCCGTGCTCCGGCAAGGAGTAACAGCTGGAAATTTCCACCTGAGAGTCTAGTAGCTCCTCAACATCTGCTGCTTGAAATGGTTTCCACATCCTGCCCAGTGGAAGGGCTGGCTCCCTTTGGGCTTCACAGCTGGAGTGTTTAGTTCTTCTCAAGTGCTATCATTTTAGCAAATCAGGCATTCAACCATGCCTTCCCAAGGGCTCATATTGAAAAGTTTTGTGCATGAATGTGCAAACTGGGCCTAGCTGTGTTGCAAAAGGCAGATATCTGTTCCCTTTTGTTTCTGTGCAGTCGATCCCCCAGCCAAGACCGAAAGAGACCTCGCTGGGAAGATGACAGGGAGCGGTGGTCAGATAATGCCACAAGGGAGAAGAGTTACACCTCCATCAAGGACAAGGAGCCTGAAGAGGCTGCCACTGAGAAGAATGAGGAGGAAGATGAGGACCTGCTGAAACCCATGTGGATTCGTTGCACCCACTCGGAAAGCTACTATTCAAATGATCCCATGGATCAAGTGGTATGTAGTCACTTTGGTATTCAATGCCTGAACAAGAAATTCACAGGAGGAGGTTTCCTGTTGGCTCTGTGGCTGCTTATCTTTCCTGTAAAGTTTATGACATATATCCTCTTCTGAGAGTGATGGTTCTCACCTAAACAATGTAGCCCAGAGGGACAATTGCCCCAAATTAGGTGAATACCTGCCTGATTTGGGGAGATTCTCCCTCCCTCTGTGCTCAATCCCATGTTATTCAGGGGAGATGGGAAACTTTCCTTTCATGAATTTTCTCAAGTTATTCCTGTCTTGGAATCTAAACTAATCTGTTGCCTTTTTTTTTTTTTTTTACTGAACGTACCGGGGGTTATTTCAAAAGGGCAGAATACTGTCTTTTGCAGAATGCACAACTTCACATTGCAGGTAAAGAACAGTGGTTTGAGTTGTTAGGGCGGGTTAATTTAAACAATTTATATTTAAATAATGACAACAAATAGAAGATTAACCCAATTTAAATCTTTGAATTTTAAATCAGGTCTCTTAGCACAATTCATATGCTTACAGATTGGCTGCTATAAAAATACAATGCATTTGTTCACAACTAAATGGAGTTTTTATGCTGTTTGGATGATCATCTAAAATCTTATGGTGTAGTTTCCATGTACTATAGAGTTTGAGTTAATTCTGGGGAGTGATCAAAGATTTCTGTTTGGCTCTCTGTATGTACAAAGTCATCAGCGTAAGCACAGTCACTTTTAGTGTAATCTTTTATTTGTCTATTCAAAAATATACTCTAATATGTTCAGTGAGACTCAAGGTAGGATTGCAGTCTTCATTCCAAATCTTAGAGGTGTTTAAAGGAAGAGTTGCAGTGCTGTGCCTATTTACCTGGAAATAAAGTTCATTGAATTCGACAGGGCTTGCCTTTGAGTAAACAGATATAGGCTTTGGATGTTATTTACTAGACAGAAATGTGTTTCTTTGTGGTATAACAGTATTTGTAGACTGAGTTTTAAATCTGATTTATTCATTGATAAATATAGTATGTTTCATATTTAATATTTAACTACAGAAGTCACATATTTTTGTCCTTGGTGTTTAAAGAATGCAATGGATTTGTTTTTTAAGAGATATGTAGCACATTAACTTTTCTGTGTTGCAGTCCAATATTCTTCAAGCCTGGTTATTTTTCAAGAAATATTTTTTTAAACCAATGCAGAAATTCAAAGTAAATGTTTCTTTTTTCTCTAAAAATATACAAACAGATGTGTCAGAGGAAAAGAAGATTGTCTGGGAGTGCATTCATAGCAGGGGTGTAGCTATGGAGGAGGCAAATGATGGCATTCCCTGCCCAAATAAGAATTCTGCTCCCCCCCATGAAAGTTTTCTTCAGTTACCAAATTTCTAGCATTTCAGATTGTGAGACATGAAAGTCGTTCATACTTAGGACTCTTATATTTGCTATGTTTGCATTTCATTGGTTACCTTTTCTACCCTTTTCTTTGGATATCTAACTGTATTTCAGAATGTTCAGCTGCAGTTTATATAGTGCTAGAAATTAGAAGACTGAACAAAAATTTCATTTGGGGTGGCTGAGTTCTTTCTGTGGGGGACAGTGCCCTCATTTTTGCTGCTTCATCACTACAGCCCTCTCCTAGACTTGTTTGCTAGAATTCACTTAGGATCTTTCCACTACACTGTTATAGTGCTATTATTCCACTTTCAACCTTCTGTGGAATTCTGGGGTTTGTAGTTTACTGAGGCCAAAGAGCTCTCTGGCTGAGAGTTCTAAAAGCCCCTCCCTAAACTGCAAAGCCCAGGATTCCATAGAATGTTGAAATTGGAATAATAGCACTATACCAGTGTAGTGTGGAAATGGCCCTTACTCCTGAGTATACATGCAGATGATTGCACCACAACACTTTTCTCTCTAGTACGGCAACTCCTCCTGCTTCCTGGTGCTTTCTGCTTGGGTTGCACTCAAAGGTCACATATGATTGATGGGTTTGCTCTTAGCAAGGACTTAAGCCCCTTGTTCTCTTTGTACTGAGATTTTAAGTGTAGCGACAGCAAATTTGTTTATTCTCTATTAGGGGCTAATGTAACTGAATCACAGAGTCAGGACAGGACATGGATGTCAGGACAGGACATAGAGGTCCCCAACAAATGGCTGAATCACTTCTATTGGGAGACCTCCATTAAGAGAGATCCTATGATCCTTTTAGGGAATTTGTTCCACTTCTCTTAGCATCAAGGTGTTTCTCTGAATGTTCAAATAAAGTCTCTCTCTCACCTTTAACTTAAGCCTATTTGATCTAACCCTCCCCTCTGAAGTAACAAAGTCTTTACCTTCTTCTGTGTGGTGGCTTTTTGGGGATTTTGAGGAGTGTTTTCACACAGTGTTCCTATAATGTTTCCTCTCAGTTGTCCTATAAATCTTTCCTATATTTTCTAACATGTTTTCTCTTAGTGATCCTATGATGTTTCTTATAATTCCTATCATGTTTCCTCTCAGCCTTCTCTTCTTGAGGCTAAACTTTCCCAACTCCTTCAATGTTTCCTCTAAAGATTTGTTTTCCATATCAGAGGTTTTCCCATACCTTGATCATTTTCCTTGTCTGCTTCTGAGCTTGCTACATGTCTATTCTTTCAAGTGCAGTTCCCAGAACACTCTTCCACTATAGAAATCATTAACAGCTTGTAACTTATATATTAAATCATCTCTTTGAGTGATGATCGCATCCAGATGTACTTCAGCAATTGGGCCTTTGGGATGATCACAACACATGAAGGCTACACTTCCGCTACACTTCTACTTTGTGCTGTTACCTACATAGAAATGCATTCTGTGTTGCCAGTATTTACCTTGGATATGCAAAGACATAGAGACCTGGTGACCTGTGACATACACCCATGTGGATAGCAGTTTTTAACCACAATTTTGCTACCCTTATTGTTAATAGGAGTAGTATAAAATTCTGCTTCTCTTGTGGTTCTCACATGCTTGTTTACCATGTGAGATAAGTTGCTACAAGTTTGCTTTCATTGTTCACAATAGGTTTGCATGCTATGTGGGGATTATTATTTTTTCCACCTTCTGAGGGTCAGAGTGACTGAATGTAGATATTTTTGGAAAGCGTGAATCCTTTCATAATACTCTTAACTGCTTTCTCTTCTTTGCCACTCCAAGGGTGATTCCACAGTTGCTGGAACAAGCCGACTCAGAGATTTATATGAAAAATTTGAGGAGGAATTAGGAAAGCGCCAAGCTAAGGCCAAAGCTGCCAGGCCACCATGGGAACCACCAAAAACCAAGCTGGATGAAGATGTGGGTAAGCACCATATTGAAAATGGCTAAATCTCCTAGAAACAAGTACTTACCACTTTATAGCTGGGAATAGGCATCTAGAAGCCAAATCTATTTCTCAAGGGCTTTCTGTTTTACTACTAAGAATTCATGTCGCACTCTTCCACTATTACCAGTCATTCAACTGCCTAGCTTATTGGTTAACTGTCACTTGAGTGAAGCATAGGTAAAAGATTATTAAATTTTCATTCCTGCGGTATGAAGAACAAGACAGGCTTTCCTACACCAGAAGAGGGTATCTTACGTTGTGTTGTTCTTGCTACGGGAGGCACTTCATCTCTCTTCTTCTCTGCCCCCTACTTCTGGTACTCCATTTCTCCAGGCATCATTATGCTCAGCCAAGGGTCACAGGTTCTCCACTCCTTTTTTAGGCAGATGTGAGTCAACCAGTCCCAAGTCTCATTGATCACAAGCAACCTTACTTTAATATAATTGCATGAAACAAAGGCTCTGGCTTACCTGTAATGCCCGTTTGCGGGCTGTGACATGGCTCTGGATCCATAGGTTGCCATTTTTCCTCCTTGGTTCAGCTGTCTCCTTCTCAAAGGCCTACACGTTTTGCAAGGTTTGAGGAAGAGCATCCAATCAGGAATCACAGGGGATGGGAGTTTGCTTTCCACTCAACCTGAAAATTGAAGTTTTTACTCACTCAGTTCAGGTGAAGGGGTATACATTTTAGGTCCTCACTGCTCCTTTAACAGTCAGGCTTGTACAAAACTGTTATCTCTTTCTCTCTAGTTTTTTTTATTCTTCTATATTTTAACACAGAAAATGATTTTAGCCACCTAAGTCAGTCATAGAAGCATTGCTCATGCAAATGGTCCTTTGTATGAGCGAAACTACTAATAATTCTGTGTATTCCTGAGGTCCTTGTATAGAGGCTGCCTGAACTGAGTAGACTAGGGGGAGGAATGGCTAACTAGTGGACCCAGTCTGGCCTACAAGAGGACCAGGAGATGGCCCTCCCCAAGCTCTACCCAAGACCTTGCATTGATGTCACATGGTTCCTCCTCTCCCTTGATCCCACCCTTATTTTAATTTCTTTGTCCAGAGAGAGGCACAAAGTCATGTGTCTTTCTCTGCATAGCAGATGCTCCTGTTATCTCCATCTGAGTCCCTCCTGCCTAGTGGGAGCTATAAGCAAGATAGTGAGATATGGAATCCTCCTCTTAGTGGGGCAGGAGCTTATGGTATCAGAGGGAAGATGAGAGCAAGACTTCTGAGAAGAGTCTCTGTAACATCATCTGCCTTGCCACCTTGGTTGGGCAAGGGAGGGGGTGATGGTCTGGCCACAAAGACCTACCACAGAGTAGGGAAATGTTTAGTTTTTCTTTTTTCTTTGCCATGCTGTGATTCAGCCCCTAGATTGCTGTCTGCTTCTGCTACTATAAGGTACATTTGAAAAGTGGTGTGTGTGTGTGTGTGTGTCAGTGTCAGTGAAAAGCCCCTTTCTGCTTTTTCTTTTGACTCATTACTCTTCTGCCTCTGGATGGCAAAGCTACAGGTTCATAGAATAGGCAGTGTAAGGTTTTGTGGGAGTGAGCAAGTTTTCCAATGTGTTGTTTCTTAATGAGTGAGTCAGTGTCCTGGTACATCATTTTGTTGACATCCTGATGGCATAGGGAGCTCCAGTGACTCTGACTGTGACTCGGATGATGACAGCTGTTCTAGCAGTTCAGATTCAGAGATTTTTGATGTCATTGCTGAAATTAAGCGCAAGAAGGCTCACCCAGATCGCCTGCATGAGGAGTTGTGGTACAATGACCCCGGACAGGTAAGAACATGTGTGAAAGGGAGCCAAAGTATTTGCACCAGAGCAGTATGTCTTATGATCTACATAACCTAAAGGAGTGAGGCAGTGCTGAAATTAGCAGTCATTTTTTTGATGACTACAGAGGCCTCATTGATAATGATTACCTCTCATTTAGAGTAATGTGTTGCTCTCTGTGTGGGTCTACCCTTGTAAAGTGCTTGGAAGCTATAGTTAGTGCAAAATGCAGCAATCAGACTGTTGTCAAGTGTGTGTTTTAGATGTCATACATCAGCAGACTTGCAAGAGATGCGCTGGTGTCTAGTTTCCTTCCAGTCTCAATTCACAGTACTAATTTTGATGTTGTTGTGTGCCTTCAAGTCATTTCTGTCTTATGGTGACTCTAAGGTGAACCTGTCATAGGGTTTTCTTAGCAAGATTTGGTCAGAGTAGGTTTGTCTTTTGTTTACATCTGAGCCTGAGAGAATGTGACTTCCCCCAAATCTCTCAGTGTGGTTCCATGGCTGAACATGGGTCAAACCCTGTTCCCCAGAGTCCTAGTCCAGTGCTCAAATCATATACTATGATGTACAATGCCCTTAAAAGACTTTGGGCCAAGGTATGTGAAAGACCAGCTCCTCCTATACGAGTCTGCCTGAAATCTGAGATCTTCAGTAGAGACCTGCTGTGTGTCCAACCATCTTGAAAGTCTAGGTTAGCAAGTACACATGAGACAGCTATCACTGTAGGCATCTCAGTTGTGGAACTCCCTCCAAAAGGCAGTCAGGGTGGCTCCATCCTTTTTGAGATTTTGGCAGACAGCTAAATCTGTGCTGTTTCTGTATGGCCGTTGGTCCTTAAAACCAAGGTGGCTGCTCTGACTGTTTAAACTGTCTCTGTTTTAAAACTATTTTTAAGGAGATGATAATATTCTTTTGTAAAAATATTTTTATATTTAAAATCTTCTTAACAATTGTGTTTTGCCTCAGGGGCCCCAGTGGACTGAGAGCCTATAATGAAATGCTTTAAAAAAAATTAAGAGGAAAAAGGGGAGGAGAGAAAAAAGAAAAGAAATCTAGCAGCACCTTTAAGATTAATTAGCATGAGCTTTCCACTTCATCAGATGCAAGGCAGGGTGATATTAAAGTCTCAAGTTAATAAACATATTTCTATAGTTTTGGGAATGGGATTGAATCTCATTGGATCTAGAAAGATGCAGATCATGATCGTCATCCTAAATCTTCAAAGGCCTGTGTGAGGTGATACAGGTCTTTCAAATCTTAATACTGATGTGTTAGTTAGTACTGATGTGTGGAAGTGATAAATCAGTCTATCAATAGCCAGTTGCTTTGAAGTCAAAACCTTCTCTAAGATTCCATTTTTTTATATATGCAATTGTGAAGACTCAAAATTATTTTAATATACATAATAAAATGAAATAATATACCTTGAAACTGTTATCTTTGTTCATACTTTTGCTGTTGGACTGGAATTTGTGAATACAGTTCAATTCAGCTGTTTTGAATTGTATCACCTCACACAACCCTTTAAAGATTTAGGATGAGAAGGTTGCAATTGGCATCTTTCTGGATTGTATTACATTCTGTCTTATTCTAGTGTTAGATACTGATGATGGTGATGATTCTTCTTGAAACAGAGATCGTTTCACTTACTAAAGGGCTCCAATCACACATATGGCTCCCCCCCATGCTTTCATAATTTTAGTGGCTAAGTAACCCATCTTTTCTAGAACAATATGACACTAATGCTACAATTAAGAGAATTGCCAGCAATTAAGATTCAATAAAGCGAATAATTTTTGGCTATTCTTTTCCAGTTTGTTGACTTAGAATGTCAAGATATCCTGGTATATTCAAGTATGCTTCTTGTGTTTTTAATTTTTTTTTAAATGACTCTTAAGATAGCGAGCTCTGAAAAATTGCTTGTATACTGCTCTGGGTGCCTAAACCCCAGGCTTCCAAATCATAGGTATGTAGTTTTATATTTACAGTATTGTGAGGGTCAGGAAATTATATCAAGTAGAAATCATAGATTGGCTGATTCTGCTGACAAAAAAACAGTAATTTTGACAAACTTACCCACGCATTTCTTTCTTTTTTTTCGCACTCTGAAAGCACATTCTAAATTGTTTCTCTACAGTCAGTGCAGCTTGATGGACAGTTTTCAGTATAGCACTGTTTCATTTTAAATACTATATTTTGTTCCACTTTTGCCTGTCCTCCTGTCTAAGGAAGGAAGATAAAAATATGCTAGGTGAACGAACACTGACACACATTGCAAAACCAGTGGCTGCGATTTCTGTTTCTGTTTGAACTAGTCTTCTCCCTTGTAGCTAAGAATTGTCTTCTCATAGTAGGATTCTTGGGAGACCTACCATGATGTTATGGTTTGAGTGTTGGCCTAGGACTTGGGGAGACCAGGGTTGGTATCTCCGCACAACCATGGAAGCCCCCTGGGTGACCTTGGGCAAGTCACTCTCTCTTTTAGAAAAAAGCAATGGCAAATGTTCTCTTAATAAATCTTGCCAAGAAAATTCTAGGATAAGGTCATCATAAGCTGGAGTCACCGTGAAGCAACAGCAAAGTAGGATTCTTGCCATGTGAATAGTCTGAGTTAGTATCACTGGAAACTGTAGTTAACAACCTTCAAGTTAAAATTCTCAAAATTCTGGGTAGGTGGATGATGAGAAAGAAAATATAAAGAATAGACTCATACTTGGGCTCAGACTTCACATTGGCTTCATCTGCACCAAAACAACAAGTCAGACTTGTTTAGAATTGTGGCTTGTCTATAGACAATATATAGAAGCAAGCGTGCTGATAACTAGCAAACGTGCTGCTTGATCACTACCACATGGCTCCTCATACAAGTAGGAGTGGTTCCAAAACCCAGGAACTTACCAGAATTAGAAAAGTTAGTGTTACATCCTGGCATCTTTTTGCTTCTTTGGTGAGCCACTGTCTAGAAGCTAAAAGAAGTAGTTCTATCAGCAGAGGTATCATGTTGGATCTTGGACCCATGTGATTTTTGTAAAAATTTATTTATTGTTGTGTGTGTGTTTTTTAAAAAAGTATAGTGACAAATGTTCTCTGATGGTCTGAAAATGAATACAGATTGACCATCCCTTATCTGAAAATCTGAAATGCTCCAAAATCTGAACCTTTTGAAAAACAGAACCCAGTCTTCTTCCTGTAGGGAACATGGGGAAAATACAAAGGCTCGCTTGGGACCATGCATGCACTGCTTGCAAAGTCTCTCAGTTGGCTTGACAACCCTTTGCCCTCTCAGCTTGCTTTGGATTGGGCACACATGCACGGTCCGAAGCAAGATGAGTGGGGGAAGGGGGTGTAAACAGTGTGTACAAACAGTTGCAGGTGAGCTTCCATAATATCTTCACATTCCCTACATGGAGGAAGCAAGAGGAGAAGAACTGATAAAAGAGTAGACTGCATGTTGAAAGAACAGTATATAATCTCATTATTCCAAGATATGAAAAAAAATCTGAAATCCAAAATACCCCTGGTTTCAGACATTTCAGGTAAGGAATACTCAACCTGTACTTGAATTAGTTCTGATTCCTATATGACATTCAGTTTTAAAAGGGATTATATTTTTGCCACTAAACCTGACTCTCTCTTTTTTTGTTTGTTTTAACCAGTGAAATTAAAGTTCCTTTTTCTAATTTTGACAGATGAATGATGGGCCTCTATGCAAATGCAGTGCTAAAGCTAGACAGACGGGAATAAGACATGGGATCTATCCAGGGGAGGAGGTAAATGAGTTTGAAAGTTACAATTGCAAAGAAAATATCTATTATGTCCCATGAGAGCAGGGAAAAGGAACCTTTGGTCCTCAAGATGTTTTGGACCACAGTGTCCACAGTCTCTTTGCACTGCCCATGCTGGTTGAGGCAGATGGAAGTTGTAGTCTCAACCTTCAGAATACCCAAATGTTCTTTTGTCGTACATTAGAAGTATCCATTATGAGAACATGAAATGTCAAAATTGTTGTATAATTGAAGTCATTGAGGACCAAAATGTTTCCCCCTAAAGTGGAAAAAGAGATGCCCTTTAAAATTTGGAGTATCTTTCATCTCTGGTCTTTTAACATGAGTGGTTGCAGGCATGCTCGTCTCGGGTTCTTCCTCTTTTTCTTTGAAGTTACTAGTATCAGTGGAAGTTCATTAGGATTCTGCTAGGCCTTTCTTAATAAAAGAGCTGTGTGAAGCAAGGGAGAATAAAATTAGTATTTTGCTGCCCCTCTCTCTAACAGCAGAACGGGTAATTGCCTGAGCATATGCCAGGCAGTGAGCTGAAGATGCTGGGAGCTAGATCCATTTTTGACACATCAAGATGAAGGAAATGTTGTTTGAATAAGATGGGGAAATGCTAACTCCATAAGGCATAGGAACTTCTGTAGGAAAAGAAGCTGGATTAATTAGCACAGGATAACTAAGATAATTGTACCAGCCCTGAGCTCCCTGGTTCTTTATTGACAGCAACTAATATTTTTTTGGGATTCCTATTTCCTCCACAGAATACTTCCAGAATACACAGATACCTCTTCCCTCCAAGGAGACTGTCAAGTTCATAGCAACATTGAATATTTAATAATAGGATGAGGCATTTATGGCCCTCTAGATGTTATTGGGCAGCAGTTCCCACCATTTTTAGCCAATGGTGAAGGATGTTGGCATTTGCAGCCCACCCACATCTGGGGGACTACATCTTTCCTTAACCCTTCTATAAGGAGACAGATTAACTACTAACAACTGGGGCTGAGGCTTATTTTTTGTCCTAGGTCAAAGTATTAAAGAATTCAAATGGTGGTGAAGTAATGGTGGCAGTCTGTACTGCCTCCTTTCAAGACAGTAGGCCTCATCTGTGTATGCCACAGAATGTGAGGATACATTACCAGGGCAGAAGAAGGGGCTCAGACATTTTTGACTGACTGAAAGAGAGGGAACCATATTTTAGAATTCTGTCTGCACAAGGAGAGCACAGCAGGAAGCAGGCTAAACTGGAATAGTTCTACCTGATATGCTAGTGTGATGTTTGTTTCTTAGGCCCTTTCTGCACTGAGGCTTCTAGCGCAAGCGGGGGAGGCCGGCAAGCGCAAGAAGGCTCGTCTGGGAGGCTGCCGCTTCCCCCCTCTTTCCTTCCGCAGGCGAAGGAACCAGCGGGGAAGCGGCACCGAAGGAGGCTTGCCGCGCAAGCCGCCCTCCCCTCCGTGCGAAGCGGGAGACCTCGCGCCGGATTCCCACCCCGCGCGCGCGCCGGATTCCTCCCCCCCGCGTGCGCCGGATTCCTCCCCCCGCGCGCGCGAAGCGGGCGTCGTGTCTGTCGCGCTACCTCCCCACCCCGCTCCTTCCTTCCGCAGGGGCGGAGGGAAGGAAGCGCGACCCGGCCGGCTCCCGGAGGCTCCGCACAAAAGGTAAGTGCGGGTGGGCTCTGGGAGCGTTGCGCGAGCGCGGGGTGATTTTCGCTTGTACGCGAAAATCAAAAACCCGCGCTCGCGCCGCTTCAGCCCCGTGAGCTGGGCGGAAGTGGGAGTGCATTGTGCGGAGCGACGCTCCCACTCCCGCGAGGCTCACGGGGCTATCGCGCGAGCAAAGACCCGTGCGAAAAGGGCCTTAAACATACAGAAAGAGCTCCCCCCAATATAGGGAAGCATTTAAAAGTGGTAGACACATCCTCTCTCTCAAGTAGTATTCTTCAGTCTCCTGCTTTCCTTCATTTATTGTATAGGTAAAGCTTTTGTTTTATTCTTTCTACTTATTTAATGTCAGACTCTCAGACGGTTCTTTTCAGTGGGTGGATGTTATTTCTAGATCCTCTTACCAGTATTTGGTTTACCTTAGTGGAAGATAAAATATGCCTCCCAGGTCCTTCCTGTACCCTCTGATTTCTCCTCAATGCTAGATTTTTCTTTTCTTTCTTTTCTTTTCTTTTCTTTTTTCTTTTTTTGGTAAAAATAAATCAATTTCCTCTCATGGAAGCATCCAGGAAAGCCAAGTTTGGACAAACCTGTATGTTCCAAACACCTCTCCCATGAAACCAGGGTCCCTTTTAAACTACACAGTCATCTCACTATGATTCCACATTAACTGCCATAGTTCCATCCCAGAAAATCCTGGAATTTGTAGTTCAGGGAGGGGTATTAAAAATTCTTAGCAAGAGAAATCTAATGTCTCACCAAACTACAAATCTTGCAATTTTGTAAGAGGCAGCCATGATAATTAAAGCGGATAAAACTTCTGTAATCTGAAAGGGCCCCTGAAATTTCATTTTGGCTCATATTTGTTTTTGATTTTTTAGGGCTTTTTCACATTTCCAGGGCCAGTGTTCAGCTTGTCCAGCTTGCCTCCCTGTGGCCTAGCTAATGGTTTGTTTCTGTTTCATTTTCTCCTTGAAGCCTATTAAGCCATGCCGGCCCATGACCAACAATGCCGGAAGGTTGTTCCACTATCGCATTACAGTGTCACCTCCTACAAACTTCTTAGTAAGTACAATCTGGAACAGTGGCAGCAGAGTAGCTCTCACTTCAGTTAATTTGAATCCCAGTGGTATAATGTTCCAGTTTCTCTTCTTTTTCTCTTCAGACGGACAGACCAACTGTAATAGAGTATGATGACCACGAGTACATCTTTGAAGGGTTTTCCATGTTTGCACATGCTCCACTCACAAATGTAAGTAAGCTTTCTGTTGGATCCAGAGACCCTTTCACACTATAAAGTTATAGCATTATGATTCCACTTTAACTGCCATGGCTGCATCCTATGGAATCATGGGATTTGCAGTTGTAGGAAAGGTATTTAGAATTCTCATGGGAGCACCATATTTAAAATTTAGTTCAACCAAGTTTTTAAAGGGTGACCATGGTAGATGGTGATAAGATATCTGTAGTAAAGTATGGATGCAATGTTTTTGGAGCATGTTAACACATGTATAAGTATGTATTCTTAGTGAATAAATAAATCCAGCCTGTGGCATGTGGAGGCTTTTCACTCACTGTTTCTTCCACAGTCCTTGTGGTAGGGAAAACCTGATCTGTAGGGTTTTCTAGCCCTCTGGAGCAAGTTTCAAAGGCGTGGGAGGAGATCTGTAGAAGGAGAGTTAGATTCTATCTTCCCCATTCTGCTGGTGGAAGCATCTAGTAGATGCAAGTAGAATGTGGCAAATTTATCCTGTTCATCATCATTGCCATCATCATCATCATCATCATCATCATCGTCACTGTCATCATCAGTTTAGGGTTACCAGTGTTCTTAACAGTTTTAATTCAATAGCTACCCTTGCACAATTACACAGAGCTTAACATTTCAAAAGTTGTGCCATATTTCCCTAAACATGTCCTCTTCCCTTTGAACCTCTGCACACTTCTTGTTAAAATACTATATTTTCCAGCATATTGGATGCACTGGCAAATAAGACACCCCCCACTTTTCAAGGGACATTCTTTAGGAAAAAATTTTTTTGGTTCTCTGGTGAAAAAAATGAACAGAAAAGGAGGGGAAGGAAAGGAGTGATGCATCAGGAGAGGAGGGGAATGAAAAGAGTGCTGCACCACTACCCTTCCCTTCCTGTTTTGCTTAGGCAGAAACTCCCAGCAGAGTCAAAATGCACAGGAAAGGACGGGAGGGTAAGGAGAAACTGTAGAAGCATCATCTATGTTCCTATAGATGAAGGTTTTCACTACCCCCTCCCTTCCTGTTTTGCCTGGGGGAGGAGAACTCCTTTCACTCCAGGTCCCTTCCCTATGTTTTTAGCGTTACTATATTTGCTGGTGTATAAGACGCACCCCATTTTCAAAGGGTATTTTTTAGGAAAAAAGTGCATCTAATATGCCAGCAAATATGGTAAGAGCTTAAATAGCCTTAAGGCACCAAATTCCATCTGATTTTAGAGCTGACACAGGGACAGGCCTTGTTAGCCAATGAATACCAGGTACTGTTGACTATATTTCAGAGAGAGACAATGGCAAACCACCTCTGATTATTCCTTTCTTAGAGAAACGCTGTAAAATCCAGGGCATCTCCTTAGCTGACTTGAAGAGTCTCTTGATCATGCAGTTTTGCCTTAAATCTCCATTAGGTGGCAGTCTGTGCTCATGTCTTAGGTGCGATCTTTCTTTGCCATACCACAATTACTACTTGGCCATCTTGAGGCTTTTACGTTTATGTGTGTGCACCTTCAAATTGCCTGTTACATCCTCTTTTATTTTAACTTATTTACTTTTTGATCAGAAAAAGTAAAGTACGTTTTCAGGTGCTGATTGCATTGATGTTTAAAATCAGACCTCTATTCAATGTTTTTTTTCCCCCTTCTCTGCAGATTCCTCTGTGTAAAGTAATCAGATTTAACATCGATTATACAATTCATTTCATTGAGGAGATGATGCCCGAAGTAAGTTATCAGAGTGATTATTCAAGACATCTGTTTGCTTTGTGATGCATTAAGCTGTTTTAGATTTTGGTTCATGCATATTCTGAGGAAGAACATATCATATGGGTGGGTGAACACTTGTGATTAAAGGGGTACAGCCTGGGAATATTAATATAAAAATATAATTTACAAAAGGCTAACCATGGTAGTCTGTAGTTGCTAAAACATCAGAGTCCTGTGGCAAACCAATTTGTTAGAGCATGAACTTTCAGGCACTGTATAAAATATATCAGCATGGTGTAATATTTTGACTAAGCCTCTGAGAGGCCAGGGTTCAAATCCATGGAAACCTGCTGGATGACCTTGGGCAAGTCACCATCCCCCAGCCTCAGAGGAAGACAAGAGAAAGCTCCAATAAAGAAATCATACTAAGAAAAACCTGTGATAAGGCTGCCTTAGGGCCTCCATAAGTCGGAAACCACTAGAAGGCACACAACAACAAAATCCAGCTTTCACTTCTGTTCATATGCACTGAACCAGAGGAGTAGAAGCAGGAGAGGCAAAAGGAGGGCGTTGCCCCCTCCAAATAAAAATTTTGACTCCCTAAATGAAATTTCCCTTCAGTCTCCAAATTTATAGCATGTGGATTTAAAACTTCAGAAATACAGCTTAGACACCCAAAGCGAAGAAGCAGGCAAAGTTGCCAGAGGAGTGTGAACATAGAAAATAGAAATATCCTAAATTTGGGAGTGAAGGAAAAATCCTTGGGGAGCAATTCTTATTTGGAGAGGCAAGGCCCTCATTTGATCATTTCCCTGTAGCTACCCCTCTGCAGTGAACTCATGCTGGCCCACATGGCTCTTCTATATTTTTCTTCACAATGATTCTGTGAGGTAAGTCAGGCTGAGAGAGAGTGACTGGTCCAAGATCCCATTGTTCATGTTATGGTTTGCTGGGAACTATAATCTGGATCTCCAGAATCCTAGTTCTAACATTCCTGGGTCTAATTATCACAAGGTTGTAATTTACAAAAAGACATGCTTGCTGTTAAAGTAACAGAAAGTGAGTGATACTTGTCATTTAACACATGTAGTGGAAGGAAGGGAATTGTGTGGCCCTTCAGCTATTGTTGAATTTCCAATACTCCTAATATTTGTCACTATTGGTTATGCTGTTTGGGCTGCCCAGTTCTCCTTCCAGCAGCTAGGTACTAATACTATTGATGTAAAATGTTGTGGAATAAAAAAAGGAGTTGCTAAGGAATGATTTAAAGGAAAAGGGAGGAAACACAGGAAATCTAGTCATCCATTGAGCTCTTCTCAACAGCAAGGGCCTTTTCACACTATAGCACTCTGGTGCTATGAATCCACTTTTAATTGTCATAGTTCTATCCTGTAGAATTCTGGAATTTGCAGTATAGGGAGGGATATATAGAATTCTCAGTCAGAGATCTCTAGCTCTTCCCCACAACCATGTCAGTTAAAATGAAACCATATGGCTATAATTCTGTAATGTGAAAGAGGCTCAGGATACTGTCCCTCTGTTTCTGGTCCAGTTTTTCCAAACCTCAGGTGTTTCTGGTCTGTAACTCCCATCTATTCTGGCCAGCATGGCTGATAATTGGGAATTGTAGTCTAATGGCACCAAAGCTGTTTTAACCCCTGTGTCAGGTTTTGTTTTTTCCTCCAGAATTTTCTGAAAGATTAGAATGACTCAATGGCAAAGGCAGCTTTCCAAGCCTCTTTGCCTTTAGCTCAAGGGCATCTCAAGAGTCTTGATCAGGGAGGCCTCTGCTTGTGGGTGAAATGCTACAGTTAGCAACAAATGTGGAATTCCCATACTTGCTCATCAGTGTTTAAGGTGAGGGTGGCAGCATGTGAGAAGAGGGAAGGTGGTTGCAAGTAGATGTCAGATCTGAGAATGTAAAATACAATTAAATTGTCCATAAATAATGCCTTGGCTTACTAACCACACAATATAAATGTGCATTTTTTAAACCTGTCTTTTATCTAGCATTTTGCATGTGTCATATTGTTCTTGTGTACCTTCGAGTCATTTCAAGTTTATGGTAACCCAAAGTGAACCTATCAAGGGTTTTTTGGGACTGAGTGTGTATGATGCCCCCGGGGTCACCCAGTGGGTTTTGATGGCTGAGTGGGGAATCAAACTCTGGTCTCCAGGGTCATAGTCCAACATTCAAACCACTACACCATGATTGCTATCATGTAGCATATACCACTACATCAATTATTGGAGGATAATATAATTTATATGTAATCTACATCATCACATTACTTGCAGTTGCCCTCTTCCCCAAAACAGCTTGCTTGCTCCCCCCCACCGTGATTTTAAAAGTATTATATATGCTGTAAGGATAGTTTGCCACAGTCCAGAGTAGACTATTTAGTATTCTTGTTCATGTTACTAATTGTTATTTTTGTTATTCTATCTTCCACATGTTTAGTCTTTGGCTAAACACCAAATCCCTCCAGCAGATGCGCAGTGTAGAAGCCCCAGAAGTTGGAAACATTACTTTTTTGCTCTAAAATTCCCAGCATTCCTCAGCCAGAATGTCTGGGAGTTGTAAACCAAAAGACTAATTTTTCCAAGTTCTGGGAAGCACCATCTAGAAACAGTATCAAAACCAGAGGTTTGGCAGAGAGGTTCATGATGTTCATTTTGGGCAACCTGGCAAATTAATTTTTGGGTGTTGGTGCCTTCCTGCCTCTTTTTCCCTGCTTCAGTTTAATCTGTTAAGCAACAAATACCACATCGCAAAGTTGTGTCAGCCTCTCAACATCTTGTTCAGTTCTTGAGATGCCAGGTAGCTCCTTAAAGTCAGCCAATTGCTGCAGGTTTAGAAAGACCAGAATTCAGACTTGATAGTGGGCCATTCCTTCTGTTTTTGAATTAAGTCTTTTATTGCACAGTTAATCTCTTCTCGAAGACTAGGACTGCAGCCATTAATATCTACATTGAACTAATGATTTCATGAGTGAACTAGAGAAGAAAGTGCAGCTCTTCAGATCTCCAATTTCTATTATTCATCACCATTGGTTATGCGGTTTACAGACGATGGGAGTTACAACAGTGACATCTGGAGTGCCACACGTTCCACACTGTGATTTATACAGTGCAACAGCAAATAAACCTGTTTGTTGTTTTACTTAAATAAAAATACATATTCTACTCTTTTGGTGCCAGCACAACACTCAGCCATCAAAACCAATACAGGTTGAGTATCCCTTGCCCAGAAATTCTAAATCTGAAAACCTCCAAAAACTGAAACTTTTTGCCACCAGCTGCCTTTGAGGTGGTGGCTGTGCTGGTCTTGCTCGTTTGTCTCTCACATCCTCAGTCTCTCTCCAGTCTTGCTTCTCATACACAACACAAGTAGTGAATGAATGAGACACGAGGCTAGAGAGAGAGACAAGGATCTGTGAAATGGTGGGAATCCTTGTGTAGTGCTTGGTGTAAATCAACACCTCGTGCTATTTCAGAGATTCTTGTGTCTGTCTCCAGCCTCATGTCTTGTTCATTCACTACTTGTGCTGTGTTTGAGATGCGAGGCTGGAGAGAGACTGAGGATCTGAGAAATAAGGAGCCTGATACCTATATTTGAAAAAAATAATGCAGTACTGAAGGGGAGATCTCAGGGGAACCTGCCAGTAACACATTTCTGCCTTTGAGGTGGCAACTGTGGCACTCCTGCTTGTTTATTCATGGGCCCCATGGAGATATCCTGTACATTATTGCATTTTATGTGTATGCAAATACAGATATTCCAAAATCAAAAAAAATAAAATAAAATCTGAAACACTTCTGGTCCTAAACATTTTAGATAAGGGATACTCAGCCTGTAATAAAATATGATGAAAAGAAAAGTGTGCACTGTTATCTCAGTCTATTTATTTATTGTATGTATAAAAACTGTATATTACACCCTTCTGGTACTTACCACTTCAGGAAATGAACAGCAGTTTCATAATGAAATATGATTGAAAATACCAAACAGCAACAATGATGTAATAAAAGCAGGCAGATGGATGTCTTTTTGGCATGTGACTCTGTAACCACTGAGTGTTGTATTGCTTCATATTTATGTTTTTAAGAAGCCAGCCTGTTGCATATGGATGGAAAGCAAACAGTTTAATTAGAATGGTCTCCTTCCAAACCATTTCCATTTTTTCCCCTCCTGCTTATTTGTAAGGTCCATAATCCCCAATTTGTGATGCACTGATTTGTGACTGGGGAAGTATCTTTGTTATGGCCCCACTAGTAATTTATTGGCTTTTAGCTACAACACACTGGGTGAGGAGAATTTATGAGGGAGACTCTCCTTTCTGCATATATCTTCTTTTCAGCTTACTGAAGTAAAAGACCTTTGGCACACCATAACTTATGGCCTACTCCTGAGCTCATAATTTCTGGTCTCTGGTCTAGTTTTGGGCTTTTAATAAGTGCTTCCCCATCAATTTAATTGGAGTGGTCTCCTTCCAAACCATTTCATTTTCCCCATCCTTATTTGTACACTACCTTTTAAAAAAGCATATGCTTCATTGCAGTAGATTCCCCTCATCTGTTCATGCTGTTTTCTTTTTGCATTGGTTGGGGAGTATTTATTGGAGCTAGTGGGAGCTCCAATAATGCAAATAGCAGTTGTCTGTTTGCAGTGAGGTTGTGATTTTGTTTGGAACCATAGCCACAAGGGCCAAAAGGATGTTCTTCTCCACTGTTTCATTATCTGTATCTATCTAGTTTATCTAGTCTGCTTATTTAAGAAAACAAATGTAGCACTGAAGCACTCATAGGAATAAGAATGCTTATTTGCTTCTGCAGTGTAGCTAAGTTGCTCGTTTGGCATATTTGGTTCTGATCCTGGTTGTCACAGAAAAATGTACAGAGTCATGTAGGGTACCATTGTCCCTTTGCTTATGGGAATACCACTCATCCTCACCTCCAGCCTTTCAAATTCCAACAAGAATTGCTCAGTTGCTTTCAGACATGTCATCACAGGTGTCAAGAACTAGAAACATGCTCTTTTATGGAAACCAAAACCAGACACTGAGTTTACTTTTATGATGTTGAATTCTGCAGAGAATACCAGGTTGTGTAATGCTACAGCACATATAAAGCTTATGTACTGAACACTGTTTGGGACTTGAGATGTTGGTTTAAATCAGGAGTGAACAGAATGTAGCGTACAGGCTGCATGCGGCCCCCAGAGTCTTTTTTGTGGCCATCAGGGCCTCTGAGGTCAATCTTTTTTGCCTCAGATATCCTGTAGGGTTCATGAGTAACCTTTTCACCACATTTTCGGGCTTCCTGGGGCCAATTTAGTCAATCCGATCACTTCCTGCTTTGAAAAAAAAAAGGGCCCTTTCTAGCCTACAGTGGCAGGAGAGGGGGATAAAACCATGGCAAAAAAATGCCCCTCTCCACAGTCCTTAGAGGACATTGTAGGATATTTGGGGGGAGGACACAATTTTTTGTGATGGGGTGTATGTTGGGGTGTGTGTGTCCCCCAGCCCCTTAGCTTCCCCCAGTTGCCTACTGCTGGTTTATATATTGATTCAAGTTTGTGGTGTGACATTGGCTATTATTTCTTTTCCAGAATTTTTGTGTAAGAGGGCTGGAGTTGTTCTCTTCTTACTTGTTCAAAGACATTCTGGAACTCTATGACTGGAATCTAATAGGTAACTTATCTGTTTTGAAAGTATGTGTGATCTGCTCTATAAAGGTAATAAACACCTAGTAGATACTTTGGGGGGAGGGAGAAAACACCTGTTGCGTTTATAAATGGTGTAAGAATGGAATACTAATCTTTGATGCATTTATTTGTGTTAAGATATGTATGCCTAAAGACCCAACTTTTCATAGAGGCATTGGCTTAGTTCACACATAATGATGATTTGGGAAACCAGAAATGAATCTCATGTTTCTGCGTCCTTTTGACCTTTCTTGCATAGGCAGAGTCAGTTACCTTTTGGTTCTTGGATATTACATTTTGGTAACCCAGAAGCATGCAGACCCCTGCAAACCTGTTCTGCTTCCCTTGCGCCCCCCTGTTCCCTGATTTTTTTAGGCTTGGGGAAAAAAAGAGAATTACTTTTCCTGGAAACCTTTACCAGTAGTGATGCTCCTTAAAAGGAAAACAGAGGGCTCCTTAGCCATGCCTTGTTATATGAAACCAGTAGTGGAGTTTTGCGCAATTCCAGTTGTATTTATTAGGGGGTGGGCAGCCTGCACAAGGTCCTGGAAGCCGAAAATTGCCCCCAGGCCACCAAAATTTGCTGTTCCTTATAGTATGTAGCTTCTACCACTTCTGACAATCCTGTTTTCTTCCTTGATCATCAAAGGGAAGTTTTTGTTGTTGTTGGTAATTCCGCTGTTAGCCAGCGACTTCTGTGTCACTGGGGTGATGCATCCACTCTCAGTTTTAGTCCCATCTTTAAAGGATTTGTCCAAAATGCTGAACCTTTAAAGTTCTGAGTAAAACTCAGAGTAGGTTCACCTTCTTGCCAACCTGGAAGCCACCAGCTAATAAATTATTATTATTATTATTATTATTATTATTATTATTATTATTATTATTACTACTACTACTACTACTACTACTACTAGCCACTGCTTCCTCTTTGTATTGATCATATATACTTCTTTTGTACTACTGTTCTGAGCTGTGTCAGGTATGTGGCCAAAATCTGGCTGAGATTTTAGTGGAAGTTACCAGAATGTTTGGCGAAACTCAAAATTTGCAGGTATTGGAAAAAAAATCTGTTGGGAAAAGTCCAAAAGAAAATAAAGACTTTTGCCATTCTCGGTGTTTGCAGATATGCTGGGCTTCAGAAATGAGGTGATGGTGGAATGGAGTATAATGAATAAAGATAGAGCTGGCTGCACAGTTTACACTAAATAGGAGTACTCTGAACTACACCATTTTGTTGCAAATATCTTTTTTTCTTCATCATTTTGGTTTGAAAAACCCCAGGGATTTTAATTAATTTGAGGCAGCAGAGCACATAAGGCACGCAGAATGAGTTGTTATCATAGTGCAAGACGAAGACATTAGCACCATGGAGCTTGCAGACGGAATGAACATGCGGTGATGGTAGAATGCAATAAACTGTACAAGTGTCATGTAACTAGACACAGGTGGCAAGCTGTCATTTGAGCTGGAAATTTTACTTGGATTGCCACACACTCCAAATGTAAGAAGCCATACTGGCTTTTGTTAAAACAAAAAACAAAAAAAGAACCATAAAAATGTATGTGTGTTTGTGTGTGAGAGACAGAGAAATAGAGAGACTGTGGAGCTAAAACATTTAGGCTTCTTGTGGAGTCTGGTTTGCCTCTGAAGGTTTTATTTTAGATAAATGCAGTGAGGAGAGGCTGAAAAGTGTGAGGATTATGTTTGGCTTGTTTCTACTCATTTTGTTAGCAAATATGTTCCCTGACTCCAAGTGAGAAGGAATGATGGTGGAGTCTCTTTATTTTGTTGTCCTTTTCAACACACCCTGAAAGGCAAATTCATATTTTGAGAGGAGCATGTTCTCAAAGGAAGGAACTGGCAACATCACCTCTGAACACTTCTTGCCTAAGAAAACCCTATGAAATTCATGGGGTCACCATAAGTCGACAGGCAACTTGAAGGCACATACCAATACACATCTTTCTCTATTTGCTTTCATTATTCTTTCTTGGTATGTTGTCTTTCCTACATTGAGCTCAAGGTGGCACACATGGTTCTGTTCTTCCTCACTTTATCCTCACAGCAATCCTCTGAAGTAGGTTGAGAGAGAGGGACTGGGCCAGGATCACCCAGTAGTGGTTTGTTTTGTTTGTTTGTTTTTTTAATGTAGATTGCAACCTGAATCTCATGTGTCCTAATATGTATACTCAGCCAAGGAGAGGAAAAGGAAATGGAGAACTATAAATTTTTAAAGACTGTCCAAAGATGAAAATTAAGCCCCAAAGTCTGTTGTTTTAATTTGGGGGATCTGTTTAACATTCTTTTGCCTGATTAAATTATTGTTTTTATGCAGAATTGTTTGAAATTGTTTCTTTTGTTTGAATTTTATGCCACCCTGTGATCTCACAGCAGAGACTTAGATAATAATGTTTTAGTGCTTTTATTAAAGTCCTTGACACCTTGAAATGGTTGGAAATGCCCTTGGAAATGGCAGCCAGTCAGGAACTTTGTTTGTACTGCTGCCCACAGGCCACCTGCCTGTGGAAAGACAAAAGGAACTCAGCCCTCTGATCTCTCAGAACTTGGAAAATTACTCCTTTGGACCAGGGTTCCCAGAATCCCTGACCTGCTGGCTGGCTAGTGGAATTGTAGTCTAAAGAAGTAACTGATTATAACATGAATCCATCATTTCAGCCATTCTGTTAGAGTACCTTAGCATACCTTGGCAGAATGGTTCCACTAAAGTATCTGAGATGTTCCATCAGTGTCATGCTGGCATTACATGATATTTTGCTATTCAGCAGGGCTTCCTCCCAGTCCTGTTTCCTATTGATGTGCTTTCAGTATGGGAATCAAGTTAATCTGTGTATCTCCAGACATGTGTCTATTACTTTGTGAAATGGCAACCCAAATTATTCTCTGAGGATAATTTGCAACTTTTGCAAGTTGTAGAAATCAGCAAATTTCTGTCTTCTTTGCTCCTCCTTACAGATATTGGTCGTGAGAAGGAGCCTGTGCCATGTCTTCAGAAAAGCATGCTCAGCCATCTGTTGGATTTTAAGAATTCCCAGTGGTATACCCACATATTTTTGAGACTGTGTGTAACCACAAGGCAGAACATGCAGAACCTGGGACCATAGTTAGCATGGCAAGTGGTCAGGGATGATGGATACCAGAGCCCAATAGCTGCAGGAGGGCAACATGTGCCCCACCTCTGCCGCATGGACAAGAAGCTTATTTTACCAAAAAGGAGAGAAATAGCACCAATTCTGTGCTTTTAAAACTGTCTTTGTATATTCTCTCATACACATGAAGTCTCAAAATGGGATTGGGGTGTGCCTCTTTGTGTTCCTTAGTTTGCCATGTTGAGCAGGGGAGTGTATCAGTATTCAAGCAAGTTTGAACATCTGAGTGGTAAGGGATGACACATACAAGGAGTTGAGGGCAGGTCCAGCATGCATGGGCCCAATCTTGCCTCTGTTTTTAGCCCTCCCTTGCATTTGGAGCAACACATGAAGACGGTTTTAGGAAGCAAAATTGTTTGCGGAGTTCCAAAATCTTTGCTTTTGTAGGGCAATTGATGTAGCTCTTTCTGCTTCACTAGGATTTCTTAGATATAGGCTCTTTTAAAATGCCTTTTCTATTTTTCATCTTGTTTAAGGTCCTTCATTGGAAAACAGTGATACTTCCTGTCCCCGATTTCATTTCATGCCACGTTTTGTAAGGTTTCTGCCAGGTAAGTCATTACTGTATGATGGCTGATTTTTCGACTGGCAGTCACTGAGTAGGTTAAAAACCTTTGTTTAGACCTCACCTGTTCATACTGCAGGTTGTGGGTTGAAAACAGTGCTCAGGAATATCTGTATCTTGTATGCTAAGTACAAGAAATTATTTAAGGAGCATTCAGTCATGTGAACTTTGACTTTCAGCCTGGAGGTCCATCTATAAGTTAAGTGAGTGTTTAAACCCTTCTTTCCATATTGTGCATTTCTTTAAAGAAAGAAGCCTCAATACTATAGCTTTCTTGAGATGCACAGTGGGTTGAAGAATTTGACATTTTTTAGCCAAAGGAACCAATTTAGACTAAAGTCCTTTTGACATGCACTTTTGGGGGCCTTTGAAATTCTAGTTAGATTTTTCTATCCATAGTAATGATGTGTAAATATAAAGCCCATCTTTCTGCAATTAAGAGATTGAGCAGTACAAGCTGTTTCCACATTTAATTTGTGCCTTCTAAGAACATGTACATTAATTAGAACTGCCTTCCATTTCCATTTTACCATTTTTTTCAAGTTTTTTTCCCCCTGTCAGTATTTATTCATGGATAGTCTGAAATTCCATTTTTGGAAGGTCTGTAGTTTTATGATTATGTGCTCTGGGGTATCTTTCATATTGTCCGATTTATATTTTGATGGAGAGAGATTTTTTTTTGAACCACAACTCCCAGAATCCCCCAGTCAGCATGGCCATTTTGGCTGTGGGGTTCTGAGAACAGTAGTCCAAAAAAGTTTTTTTTTTTTTTGAAAATACATCATTGGGATTTTGAATTTTAGCATTTTATTTTAATGTTGTGCTATACCTTTTTTCTTTATAATTCTCTTTTGTTCACTGTCATGTGTGGCAGAAAAGTGGCTTATAAACGTATAAACCAGATCAAATTTTATTTTAAGTACTTGTCTGATTTAACAGAAAAAAAACAACTAACTCTTGGGTCCATGAGCCTGGAAACAGATTGAGTGCAGTTAGTTTGGTGAAGTGAGAGTCACAAATTATTCCACCAGCCTTGCAGGCAAAATTTCACTTTTACATGAAAATGCTGCCAGCACGTTTCTCTTCTCTCTTCTGATGTTAAGGTTTAAAGCAATATTGCTTTGGAGTGTTCCTCAGATCTGAGTTGAATCTGATCTCTATCTGTGGATTGTAAAGCTAAGAAATGTGAAACGCCCTCACACACACACACCCACACCCACAGAGAGCTCAAGCTTCTATTGATGGTAAGGTTATTCAGACTGTTGGTATCCTCACCACAATGACTTGTACGAGCAAGTACAGGGCTTATGGTGAATGTGTGGTTGTGCAGGAACCTTTTCACAATACACATTTATATTGCTATGAATCCCCTTTAACTGGCATGACAAAGTCCTGTGAAATCCTGGGGTTTGGAACAGGGTAAGGCCTTAAAGGAGCTCTCTGGCAAAGAGTTCTCAACAGCCATCTCGAAATTCTGAATCCCAGGTTTTACTTTTCCAACAAAACACATTAGTGGGCAGGCTTCCTTAATATTTGTAAGCCACCTTGAGATCTCTTGATATAGGGAAGGGTAGAAAAATGTTAATTAAAAAATTAATTAATTAATTAATAAAATGAGGTTGTTGTTTTTTACCCAATTTCTCCTAAGCCACAAACTGTTAACACAAACTTTGGAGAAATGCTGATTTGGAAAGCTAATTTATTATAATTTGTAATTTTATTGCACACTTTTTTTCTTTTCTGCAAAAGGTGGGGAGCCTCCCAAATTACTTTCTGAGGGGTTGTATTCCAATGGTAGAGTACAACTGAAGGCTAGAAGGAGTGGGGAGAGAACCAAAAATACTTGCATATTTTAGTTTAAAGCTTTTTCTGCCAATAGCAAAATCTTAGGAGAGGGATTTCAACATTTTGGAATAGATGAGGAAAAATGTACAAAGACTATGAAGCAACCAAATGATGGCATTGTGGGGTACCATCTGAGAAATCCCAGAGGGCCAATTCGAACCCCAATGGGGCTGCATTCAGACCTAATGCTTGAGATTCCCTCTTCTTTAGGGCTTATATTTTTCTTCCTTTAAAAATATTTGGTAACAAGAACTTTGTATTTACTTTTAAGATGGAGGGAAGGAAGTGCTATCTATGCATCAGATTCTGCTGTATTTACTACGATGCAATAAACCATTGGTGCAAGAAGAAGAGATTGCCAATATGCTGCAGTTGGAGGAGCTAGAGTGGCAGAAATATGCAGAGGAATGCAAAGGGATGATTGTGACCAGCCCTGGCATGGTACTGCAAGTATTCTCTTGAAGCAAAAAATGATGTTGAGTTTTGTGGTTCTGGAATGCAAATTTGTGCTCCTTATGTCCTTCTTAATAATGTCTCCCACAAACAGTTTTGAATTTTCTGCATAGTAGCAATTTGAGTGTTGGATTAGGATCCCAGGAGAACGGGGTTCAAATCCTTACTCAGTTGTGGAAATCAACTGGGTGATCTTAGAGAAGCCATTATTTCTCAGCCTAAGAGGAAGACAGTGGCAAACCTCCTTGGAATAAAGCTTGCCCAGAAAATCCCTTGATATGATTGCAACATTGTTTGTTGTTTGTTGCTATGTACCTTCATATCAATTCTGACCTATGGCAAAGTGGAGAACTAAAGGCAAATGTGATAGTTTTTATATTAGCAGAGCATGAGACTGAATGTGCTACAGTCAGAGGCAAGAGAAGCCAAACTGGACCTTAGCCAGGTACAGCGCAGTGGTCGATTCAGGCAGACTGGTCCTTCCTTCAAGGTCATCTGAAGTGACGGTTGAGTGGGGAAGACTCTCATGGCTCTGCCCAGCCATACCTCTCAACCTGCTTTGAAGACCAAAAATAATTTTACTACACTTACCAAAATGGGATGCCATGAAGTGCCATTTGTTTCTTGGCTGTTGTGTTTCAGGCTTCATTAGAAATCATAACAGTGAAGTTCCTTGCATTTGTTTCCCCCTCATACACTGTGAAACATTTTCACTAACCACCATCATCCGTCTAGTGGTGGGGAGGGAACACTAGGTTTGTCCCTTAAAAAGATTAGAAGGATGTACAAGCAATTCTGCTTATTTTATTATCTGGGCTTGTTCTTAATTTGTATTTTAAAATGAATAATAGAGGCACTCTTTGGAATTTTAGTACTGAGAGTTTCACCTCCAGTTTGTTGGATCCAGTGATAAACCACTTACTGATTATAGTGGCTAAAGATCAAGAGAGGATTATGAAGAATTGTTTTATTGTTGTGTTTGTGTGCAGTTAGGATGATGGCTTGTTTTTTTTACTGAGAAGTGAAGGAGGAAGGGGAGGGATAACCACAGGTGCTTTTTTACCCCTGTATTGAATTTCTTTAACAACAATAGCTCTTATTCCTACCAGGCACAATAACATGAAGAGATTTGTATGAGCTTTCTGTTTCTTTGTCAATGCAAAGCTGAATAAGCTGCAGTTAAGAGAAAACGCTTGTTGCCATGCCTAACCTTGTAAAATGTCTTTTTAGAATAGATCTGTATTAGTTAAACAAAAAAGTTAGCTTCGGAACTCCTTCACCTTTAACAGAATGCTTCTGCCCAAGCTTCTTATAGGTGATGTTGTCCCTCTGCTATGTGGGAAGGGTGTGTGACAAAAACTATGGCAAAATGGAAATAAATGGGATATTTTTTTATTGATTTTCATTTTTTCCGTTCATGTATATCCTTGCAGGCATAATGAACCTCTAACAATGCTTAGTCATTTTAAACGTTTATGTGCACTAAGTCAACCATGAAAACATGCTGGTCAATAATTTCCTCTAGCTTGTTAACTTACTTTTTAACTCATGAGAAATTCTTCATGTAAATGGCTTGGGCCATTTCCGCTCTACACTGTTATAGTGCTGTTATTCCACTTTCAACATCCTGGGGAATTCTGGTGGTTGTAGTTTACTGAGGCCAGAGAGCTCTCTTGCTGCAAATTCTAAATGCTCCTCCCTAAACTAGAGCCCTGGTGGTGCAGTGGTTAAATGCTGGTACTGCAGCCACAGCATTGTGAGTTCGATCCTGCAGGGCTCCAGGTTGACTCAGCCTTCCATCCTTCCGTAGGTCGGTAAAATGAGTACCCAGCTTATTGGGGGCAATTAGCCAAACACATTGTAAACTGCTTAGGGAGTGCTTTGCACTGATAAGCACATTAGAAATGTAACTGCTATTGCTATTGCTAAAGTGCAAACTCCGGATTCCACAGGATGTTGAAAGTGGAATAATAGCTCTATAACAGTGTAGTGCAGAAATGGCCTTGGTCCAGAGTGGTATGTGTGGTAATTCTGCCTTTACGTCCCTGTCAGTCCATCATAGTGAGTACAAGCAGATGTCATTTAATGACAGCTAGCAAATCAGGGGCCATTCTCATAAACTTGTATTTCTTCTTCCTTTAACAGTAGCATGTTTATGTTAAAAAAAAATCCTGCTAAGCAGACAGAAAAGCTTCTGGGGCAGTTTATAATCAGTGAAAGACAGTCCCTGTTCAGAGTTACTGTTGTTGCCATGTGCCTTAAGGGCATTCCTCGCCAGTGGTGATCCTAAGATAAACCTATCATGGGATTTTCTTGGTGAGATATTTTTCAGAGGGGGTTTGCCATTGGCTTCCTCTGAGGCTGAGTGAGTGTGATGTGCCTAAGCTACCTAGTGAATTTCCATGGTTGAGCCCTGGTCTTCCAGTGTTGGGCAGGAGCTGAAACCTCCATCTGACCACACCCACAGAGCTGCAGGCTGAAATCCTGAATCTATTAAAAAGGCACTATTCCACACAGAGGGCTTTGATCAAACCCACTTGGTTGCTGCTGCAAAGCTATACCTTTCCACAGCAAGAAGATGGGACAGGCAAACTTTATTTCTTCAGTTACTAAATATATAGGTAAGAACAGGTTGCTTACCTGTAACTGCGGTTCTTCGAGTGGTCATCTGTGCCCTCACACATTGGGATCTTCGTGCATGCGTGGTAGCTTTCAGAAAGTTCTAGAGCTGAGCAGCTTGGTGGGAACTCCTCCCCCTCTCAGTACTGAGCATGCTCAGCCTGCCAAGCTAATGGTCCCTCCTCAATTTTGAAGTCCACCGAAGCCGGACCTAAAGAGGGGAAGGCTGGGCAGGTGTATGTGAGGGCACAGATGACCACTCGAAGAACCACAGTTACAGGTAAGCAACCTGTTCTTCTTCTTCGTGGTCTCTGTGCCTCACACATTACCAGTGGACGGCGGGTCAGGTCCTAGAGAATGGAAGACAACACCGCATGGCCAAAGCAGGCATTCCATTGAGCCTGACAGTCCAAACGGTAGTGGTGCACAAAGGTCAAGGGTCATGACCAGGTAGCCACACGACAAAGCTCTTGCAGGTCAACCCCTCAAAGGAGAGCTGCTGAAGAGGCCACGGCTCTAGTGGAGTGGGCATGGAGTGGGGCTGGCGGAGATTGTTTAGCCAGTTCATACACCAGGAGAATGGTCTGGGCCACCCACTTGGAAAATCTTTGGGTGGACACCTTATGGCCCTTTCGACGACCACCATAACAAATGAAGAGGTGAGGAGTCTGGCGAAAGGACGAAGTCCGTTGGGGGTAAAAAGCCAGAGCTCGATGGACATCGAGCGAATGAAGTGATCGCACCAGAGGCATAGCCAGGTCCGGATAGAAGGTAGGAAGGATGACATTCTGTTTGAGATGGAAATCGGAGACGACCTTAGGTAGAAAGGAGATGTCTGGATGCAGGACCACCTCGTCACGATGGAAGCCAAGGAAGAACTCATCTGACCGCAGCACGGTAAGCTCACTTGCTCGCCTAGCTGAAGTGACAGCGACAAGGAAGACCATCTTCATAGTAAGGAGCTTGTCATCAGATGTAGCCATGGGCTCAAAGGACAGTCGCATCAATTGAGAAAGGACCAAGGTCAGCGACCAAGGCGGAAGTGGTGGAATGACTGGAGGATAAAGGTGTTGCAGTCCTTTCAAGAATTGCTTGAGGGTAGCATCACAGAAGAGTGGAGCAGAAGGGGTACCATAAGGCTGGTAGGTCATGATGGCCAAGAGGTACACTTTAAGGGAAGAGAAGGCTAGGCCCTGTTCCCGAAGGTGCAGGAGGAAATGTAGTATGGTCGGCAGAGTGACTGGTGATGCGGGCTCTTGACGGGCATCAGTGAAAGCCAAGAACCTTTGCCACTTGTAGCAATAAGATTGGTGCGTAGACTCCTTCCTGGCCGCTGTGAGGACATCCCGTCTAAGCATCTAAGGGACTATCTGCCACACATGGAGACACAGGAGTGGCAGGTCTGGATGCAGCATGTGGCCGTCCGAGTGCGAGAGGAGGTCTGGTGCCGATGGAAGTTTCAGAGCGTGGCCTCGAGCGGCCATGAAAAGGGGGCCGAACCAATGTTGTCTTGGCCAATACGGAGCCACCAGGATGGCATTGGCGTGATCCAAGAGAATCTTGGCTACCACTCGACCTAGAAGCAGAAACGGTGGAAACATGTACAGCAGCTCCTTGTCCCATTGGAGCTGGAAGGCATCCCCGAGGGAGCCCCGACCCAGGCCAGCCCTCGAGCAGTAATGGGGACATTTCTTGTTCTGAAGAGGTCGATGGACAGATGGCCCCATCAAGACACCATCTTCTGAAAAGCAGCATAGGAGGGGGACCACGCGTGATGACCCGAGGTGTCCCTGCTGAGCGTGTCCACTGTGACATTGTCTCGGCCTGCCAGATGACAGCGATGGGGTGAATACGGAGCAGTACACACCAGTCCCAAAGGCGAAGGGCTATGTGGAGGAGGGTAGTGGGTGCCTCCCTGCCTGTTCACGTAGCAGACGGCCATTGTGTTGTCCGACAGGATCTGCACCGTTCGGCCGACAACGAGGTTGCGGAGAGCCCACAGTGCTTTCAGGATGGCCAGTAGCTTCAAGGCATTGATGTGGAGATGAGTCTCCAGGCTGATCCAGTACTGTGAGATCACTGCAATGCGCTCCTCACCCGGAGAGGGAGGCGTCCATCGTTAACATGATCCGAGGACAGGGATGAATAAACGACATCCTTGACATCAGGTGCCGGAGAGAGCCACCATAGGAGAGAGTGTCGCACCTGCCGAGGGATCCACAGGGGACGGCTTTGATCATCTCGAAGAGGGTCACAGACCCTGATGAACCAATGTTGCAGCGGGCGGGCATGAAGGCGAGAAAGGTAGGTGACCGCCGTCGACTCCACCATGTAGCCGAGAAGTTGCTGGATCCTCCTCGCAGAGACTACCGGGGCTCAGAGGGCAGCAGTAGCAGCCTGGAGCAGAATGCGGGCCCATTTTGCCGGAAGAAAGGCCCTGGCAGCAACAGAGTCCAGAGTGGCACCAATAAAGTCCAGAACACGGGTTGGCTCGAGGTGAGACTTCTTTGGATGCACCCTGAGGCTGAGGTTGGACAGAAGAGACAGCATGAGATGAATGTCCTCGTACAGTTTCTGTTTGCAGGGCATCACCCATAGCCAATCGTCCAGGTAAAGGTATACCATAACGTGCTTCGTGCGGAGGTATGATACCATAGGGGCCATGCATTTGGTGAAGACGCTGGGCGCGGTGGAAAGTCCGAATGGCAGCACTTTGTACTGGTAGCAAACGCCATCGACCGTGAATCGCAAGTACCTCCTCTGCTGGGCCGAATTGCGATATGGAAGTAGGTGTCTCGTAGGTCGATAGAGGCGAACCAGTTCCAATGGCACAGAAAGGGAAGGATGGAAGTCAGAGTGACCATCTTGAATTTCAGGGGAGAATGTAAGAATTCCACCCCCCCCCGAGGTCCAGGATTGGTCGCAGGGTACGGTCTGACTTTGGTACTTTGAAGTACCGGGAGAAAAAAACGGTGGTGCTGGCCGAGGACGAGACCCACTCTGTGGCCCTTTTCTGTAGTAGGGACTGTATCTCCTCTAGCAAGGCCGGGTTGACCAGGGTGGAATAGTAGACGCCTTGAGGTGGTATACTTTCAAATTCGATGGCGTAACAAAGATGGACGATGGAAAGAACCCAAGAGTCTGTGGTGATGTGATGCCATTCGCAAGATGACTGACCAGACCCGGGTGTTTAGCCAAGCTGGTAGGCAGGCAGAAGAGTGGATGGAGTGGCGACCTGTGGCAGAAGTCAAAATCGTGACTTCACCATGGTAGAAGATTTCTTTGATGACGGTTGGCGCCTTCTCAAGGTCCTGCACATCAAAGACAGAAGAGAGGACTGAGCAGATGTTCGGTGGGGCACACAGGACACAAGAGAAGGTCGACCGATGCCAGGAAGAACGGGGAGCGAAGCTACAATGGGACTGCGGCGTGTGATGGATCCCCATCCTCTTGGCCCTGAGATGTGCCTTGACAAGGTGGTCCATGGCATCATCGTTAGTCGAATGAAACAGTCCCTGTCCATCGAAAGGTAGCTCCTCGATCCGCTTCCTGCTGTCTTCCTGGAGCCCAGCGGACCACAGCCATGTGAACTGGAGGAGGAGGACAGGATTTGCTGGTCGAACAAGGCCACTGATTCATTATAAAATTAGATGGCGCTTGTCCTGTGTTCGTCTGGCAGATGAGCCAGATATTTCACTGGTAGGTGGCGAGGCAAGCCTGGGTGTTAGAAATCCTCGCAATTAAGGAAGATGCAGAATAGAAACATCTGCCAAACGAATCTAACCTGCAACCTTCCCGATCAGGTGGAGTGGTATGCACCCTCTTGCCACCTTTCGTCTGAGACAATTCGACCACGATGGAATTTGGTGGTTAAACAGAAAATTGACGTCCTTTTTCTGGATCCTGTAAAGGTGCTCCAGACGATGGGATGTTGGTTGTAGAGAGGCTGGCTGGGCCCAAGGATGCTTCAACACCTCCTGCAGCACCGGTAGGAATGGTATCGGAGCTGCCGATGGCAGCCGGGTGTCCACATAATGGAAGACCAGGTCTTGCAGATCATCGACAATATGGAGACCGTGATCTGGATCAAGATGGAGACCTCCGGTACCAAGATGTCAGGCGGTACTGGGACACCGAGGATGGAGATCGAGAACGACGGCGGTAGGGCGACCAAGGATGGATATCAGTGTGATATTGGTCTCTGTACACAGGGGAGTATGAATAGTACGACCCCGGCTGCTCCCGCCAAACGTGCTCGTGGCCATATTGTGCAATGTATGAGGCTGACAAGAAGGGCAAATCGAGCCTCGTCCTTGACCTGCCACGATCAGATCTAGCATCCTGTCGCCACGGGGATCGAAGCCTGTCTGCACGGCCCAGAGAGTGCACTGCACTAGTGTGGATGTGGTCACGGAAAGGTGCCCTCTGCCAAGAAGGAACCCGTGGGGTATCCAAGGTAGAGTCAGAAACTCCTGGACAGTCCAGCCCATGTTAAGGTTGACCGTGCGGCAAGAGCGCTGTGGCCTGCACAGGCGGGTCTGGTTGAGTCAGACAGCCCTCCAAGGACGATGGTAGTACCACCACTGGGAGGTGGGCCTCACCCTGCTCCGTGGAAATATCAGGAGGGTCTTCCTCAACAGTAGCCATAGGAGGCTGGGTCGGTGGGGGTGTCGGAAGACATGATGACTGCGTCGCCGGTGAAGTTGATCAATGTTTCTCCTTCTTTTTATCCTTCACAGAAGGGTTTGAAGGATGTGAAGAAGACTGCTTCCACTGAGCTGCCATAAGGGGCTTAGAAGGCTGAACCACCTGCGAGCCCACAGAGGCATCCCTCGACGATGAGGGGGCAATCGGCATCCGAGAAAGCTTCAGAATCCGAGGCAAGGAGGAGATGGGAGGCAAGGATGTCGACAACGGTACCGAGGTCGGTATTGCAGCCATCGATACCGATGAGGACATGGTCACAGGCCATGTAACAGCAGAAGAAGGGGAGGCCATTGAAGTAAAGAGGGCAATATTTCAAGCTGCCTGTTCCTTAATCTTCAGGGCTTGCTCCCAGCGATGAGATTTTAGTCTAGAAGCTCTGTTTCTCAAGGTTTGAGCTGTGAACTCCCTGCAAATGGAGCAGGCCCAAACATTGTGGGCCTCCCCAAGGCAGAAGAGACACTCGGTATGCCCGTCAGATAACACAACCTTGCGACCACACATAACACAATGCTTGAACAAAGAAGACATAAGAAGAAGTGTGTGTGGGGGGGTCTCACAAAGTCTGAAGAAGGAACGAAGTCAAAAGGAGAAGAAAAAACCAGAGAGAAAGCTGCTCAACCGAAGAAGTCTTTCTGTTCGCTGTTAACACGCCGGCGGACGAAAGAAAACTGAGGAGGGACCGTTAGCTTGGTGGGCTGAGCATGCTCAGTACCAAGAGGGGGAGGGGTTCCCGCCAAGCTGCTCAGCTCTAGAACTTTCCAAAACCTACTGCGCATGCGCGAAGATCCCAATGTGTGAGGCACAGAGACCACGAAGAAGAACAGGTGGCTAACTGATAGCTAGCTTTTCCCAAGAGAGAGTTGAGGGGTCCTTATCAGGTGCACATGGCCTAGCTTGCAGAAACATTCCAAGATGATATACAATAACAGGATGTCCTCAAGAAACTGAGAATATCTGGTTTCAGTCAACACCTCCTCGTCCCCTCCTCATCCCCTCATTCATCAGTTTAGCAGAAGCAGCTGTCAGCACATTTTTGGATCTGATACACAAAATGGTTCCTCACTTACAAAATAGTATTGCTTAGGGTAACTCAGGCTAACTGCAAACTAGTGAATGTGGATGTGGATTCATTCATTCATTTCATTTCATTTATTACGGCAAACAGCCAGCAGAGTGTATGTGGATATACCTTTGCATTTAACACCAGAGTCCTAGCCTAACACTCAGACTGCTATACTACACTGGCTCTCCCCAACCCATAGGGTTACAGTTCAAGAAGACATGACATAATAGGAGAGGTGAATGGGGGTAGAAAGGTTGGGAGGTGGAGGAAGTAGTCTCTGAGAAACTTTGCTTTGCATCTTATCCCCATCTTTTGGAGTAACTACCATTGAGTGCCACTTGTTGAAGTAATCCAACAAAGCATGTTTTCAACAGGTTTCTTGCTTCAATATGATTTGAAACTGTGTTTTGGAATGGGTTTCAGATTTCCCTCCAGCTCCTCCTCCTCCCTCATCATCATCATCTCCAACCTTTGTCTCAGTAATTAGGCTCAAGGCAGCTAACAACATATTTGGAAAACAATACACATTAAAACATCATTTGCCTCAGGAAGGGAACATAATTGCAGTTAGACTTTGCCATTCCATACTAGCTCTTCCCATACTAGCTCTTCTTGCTGCCTTTTTTCAAGAAGTTGAACATACCTGTAACTATATAACAGACAGAAACCTTTGAACAGAGTTGTTGTTAATTCAATTTAACTTTTTGATCTTTTCTCTCCTCTTGCTCTAGAAACCCAGCTCAGTTCGTATTGATCAGTTGGATCGTGAGCAGTTCAACCCTGATGTGATTACTTTTCCCATTATTGTCCACTTCGGGATACGACCTGCACAGCTCAGTTATGCTGGAGACCCGCAGTAAGCTATTATTGTCAAGCCTGAGGTTAAAAACCTAAGTTTAAACCAACTTTACTGTTGATATTCTGGTGTAGAAGTATCTGTTTCTGCAAAAATGATTATGAACACACATTTTTGTTTTTATTCTCTGGATCACAGAATGGAGATACTGAATGTATCACCATTTTGTCCATAGTACAACTTGCCTAACGTATAATGTATTGGTTTTTCAGGTTTTTCCATTTGCTTTACCAGCTATGTAATGCATGTGATTTTTTTCCACTTAATGGTTGTTTTATACTGCATAGTGACAATAAGATTCAAATACTTTCCCTTTCCCTGTCCTCATGAAGATATTTGATGTTTTTTCTACTTTATTTTTTTTTTAATTCCAAAGGATGTATGTCTGTAGTACTTCTTAAATACTGTGATTGGAATACGTAAATTATTGAAACCACTGTACTTAAACCTATGCTGACCCCTGCCCCACAATTGACTTCTTGGATTTAGTTCTTTTTTCCCTGGGGGTGGTTTTTTCCCCTCTCTCTGAGTTAAAATCCATGACTAGCATCCAGGATTCTCATCAGAAATCATATCTTCAAATGTTTGGATCCAGTAAATAAAGAAAATAAGTTGTATATATCAGTAGCCAGGAAACTGTTTCCCAGTTATGATATCTCACACTGCTGTGGTAAATATCAAGGTAGATTTCCATTCAGTTGTCACCCTTGTAGGAAGCCCACATGTAATTTGTTAAAAAAAAAATGTGCTTGACATTAGGAGTGCAAAAATGTGTGAATTTTACTTTCTCCCACAGTGAAGTCTCAAGTTCTTTCTATCCCAGACATGAAGAAATACATACCTTTGGGTAAATTCTTACAAAACAAAAACTGAAATTTCTCTGCCATTTGAAGTCATCAAATTCACTAGATACAATAATTCCCATGTGGAGAAAACCATGGGTGTAGTGTCTTACTCTTTAAATGTTAAAGAATTTCTGAATATAAAATTATTTCTGAATATAAAGAAGAGAAATGGAGGTAACAGTTTAGTACTAACATGGTGGAATATATAGGGATTCAAATATCTTATATCATATCGCAAATACAGTTTCTCTTGTAATGTAAAAATCCAGAGGAGAGTCTTGTACTGGGAGACTACTGGGAGTCCATTGAGTTTGACCCAGACAACCACATTTTGTGATTCCTGTTGCATGTAGTAGGGTCAATGGTAGGCTTCTGGGTTACTTGGGGGTGGTGAATCTGAAGACCTTTGGATGGAAACTCCCTTCATCTTTGATCATGGGCCATGCTGACTGGGGTAGACAAGAGATGGAATACAAAAATGTATTCTCACCCCAATATCTGACATTGGGAGAAAAACTGCGCCCTTCTCTGTATCAAAGCTAGTTTTATATGGAACTGCTGGGCAATTGATATTTTCACCAAAACAGATCATGCATTGAGACATCATTATTGGATCAATTCTCTCCTCCCCTCACCATCTCCCATCATTTTGTTTTTGTTTTTGCATCTTTTTCAGGTACCAGAAACTCTGGAAGAGTTATGTGAAGTTACGTCACCTGCTGGCTAACAGTCCCAAAGTAAAACAAGCAGATAAACAGAAACTGGTGCAGAGAGAAGTATGTTGTTATTTAATCGAGGCTCATTTATGTCTTTGAATCTAATGCTTATTTTTAGGAATATTGCTTCCTTAGTTTCAAAGTCAATGAATGGAGTCAAATATTGAACTTCTAAAAGAAGAGGATGATAGAAAATATTGACCTGTTCTTTGCAGATGACAAGATGTTTAAATGCTGTTTCGTTTATTACTTAAGATTATGTGTGCCTTAGCATTTCAAGGTACCTTTGTTTGGTACCATTGGTCAATTCCATATTAATAACAGGATGATTTCAAATACATGGAATTCTGTTTTGATCAGAATTTAGGGGGGGGATTTGGACTACAGTTCCCATAATCCCCAACCAATAACTTTCCCAAGCTCTATTTTTGATACCAAAGATTTATAAAAGGTAGGCTATGATAAACTGGTGGACCAATGGCTAATTTTCAATGAGTTACTTAGTATTTGTTAGTTTGTGGTATTCTTGCAAACAATGCTGGGCTAACCTGATGCAGTAAGACATTTCCTTTGCTTGTTCAGGTGAAATCCAGTGTTTTGTCAATGAATATAACTTGATAATCGTTGTGATCCTGCTCAAGAGCTGCGTGTGTCTTCATAGCCTGTTTGTCGAGCTTTGGGATATATTGTATGTAGCTGTTTGGTTCAGAGGTAGAGCTTTACTTGGGTGTTATCCAGCATTTGCTGTACAGGTTGAGAAAAGCATCACATTAGCAGGCATTGAATACTCCCTTACACAGTGTTAGAAAAGGCCACTGCATTTGTGTAAGGCCCAGTTATGCTAGCATAAAGTCTCAAGATGATTCTAGCTCTTATTTGTAGAATCATTGACCATATAATCTGCAAATGTTTGTTTAGAATTAAGTACCTGGGAATGTCAACAGGACACATTCTTAAGTAAGTGTTTGTTAGTCTGCAGCCTAAATAAAAAAAAGAACACCTGGGCTTTTTTTTTTTTTTTGCCTGTTATGCAGTGCTAAAATCTCCATGCTATCATTTTGAAGAAGGATGGTTTTTTCCCCCCACTGTTGGAGCAGACTATCTTTAACTTTAGTGAAGCCTTTCATTGCTGCAGTGGAGAACAAATGAAGATGAGAACTTTTTATTAAAAAAAAAATCTCTCTCTAGGGAATAATGGATGAGTTATTGTTAAAATTATAGCAGATAGAGCTTGCAAGTGATTACATTTTGTGGCAAAAGGAGAGAGAGCTGCTTTGACATTTATCACTTACTACAGCATAGATCTCTGTTTCCAGATTTTATCACTTGGGCTGATTGCTTTTCTCATGAACATTCCTCTGGTTCAAATGTGAATCAGCTAGCTTCTCTCTCAGGTCCGCTTCTACGGTGTGGTGATAATGCTGACTTACCTTAAAGGTAGACTGCAGTCTACAAAAAGCTTATGCTATGTAAAAAATGTATCAGCCTTTAAGCTTCCATGTGGATGTCCAGCAGCCCTAATGGATCTCTGCATTTTAACATGCCCTGTGTTGGGGTTCAAGGAAAACTAGTATTGCATGCATGGTTCTTTTCTAGGATATCATGGTGGGGTTACAGGATTAGATTCTGGGAGGATTATTTTCCTCTCTGATTTATTTTGATGGTTTATTACAAAATTATAAACAGCAGGTGAGAGATACTGATACATCCAGTGAGTCCTTTTATCTATGTGGAATGTGTGTCCCTCCATCTACTGTTGAATAGCATCTCCCATTAGCCCGTTCTGTTTCAGCAAATTGTATGGGATCATAGGACTTGCAATCCAGTAACATCTGGAAAAGAGCCAGCATGATTTAGAGGTTTGAGTGTTGAGATAGGACTCCCTACTCAGCCATGGAAATCCACTGAGTGACCTTAGACAAGTTATACTCTTTCAGCCTCAGAGGAACCCAGTGGCAGACCTCCTCAGCATAAATTCAGCCAAGAAACCCTCTGTGATATGATCACCTTAAGGTCACCATAAGTCTGAAATGACTTGAAGGTACACAACAGCTGCAGCAACAACAACTGGATGGTCACTTGTTCCCCATTCCTCCTCTGAATTCTTGAGGGAGGATTTCCATTACTCAGCAAAGTAGTGTTTCTTTTCTTTTTAAAGGAAGCATTGCAGAAGATCAGGCAGAAAAACACCATGCGGCGCGAAGTGACTGTTGAACTGAGCAGCCAAGGATTCTGGAAAACTGGCATTCGCTCAGATGTCTGTCAGGTGAGCTGAATCCCTTTCTCTATTACTGGTGAATGAAGAAAACCCATTTTGGCCATATGTTTAGAACTTAAAATTCATGGTAAGTTGACACATACACACATATTAGAATCTGCAAGGTATGGATAGAACAGGCACTAATGAGTTGGGGCAGAGCCTCTAGCTTCTCCAAATCCCAAAATGTCTACTAAAATCTGGCCCTAGTCCTTACCATGTTCTACTTGAAAGTAAGATAGATTAAAGGGGAGAATTAGGAGTGTGCAAGGAATCTGTTTAGGCAGATTTCTTGTTTTATCTCTCTCTTCAACAGACTCTGCAGCGTTTGCAGGTCCTGAAGCATTCACACCTATTACAGCAAATGGTATGGGATAATAGGATATGTAATCTAGGAACATCTTGAAAAAAATCAGCCTTATGCACTGATTTGGGTGTTGGACTAGCACTCTGGAAGTTCCACTAAGGTATGGCTGCAGATGCTTCCAGGAAAAAAAATGTGCATTTGAAAAAAATGTTGAAAATATGCTCACATTCCAAATGTGCACAAACATTGATGAAATACATTTTAGTCGATGGCTGGGAAGGATGCATGCAGTTTGAAAAGCTTGCAGAAAAATGCATACATTTGTAAAAAAAGAAAAAACCCAGAAAGAACAAATCAAATTGGGAGAACATTGATTTATCCCATATAAAAAGGGGAGGGAAAGAAACAGCAAATGGGAATGAATGAGGGAGGCAGTTTTCAGAGAGCGATCAATATGTTGACCACCCCTCAGCAACAGTGACGAAGAAGCTTGCCTGGACAGTGGAACAAGAGGGATTATTAGTGCACCTCATTTTATCCGCCTTGTTACTTTTTGATTCTTTCGTTGTTTTGAGACTGAGACAAATAAGCTGGAATTCTTATAGGTGCATTTCCCCCCCCCCAGATGTTCTCCTTGTCGCTTTTGTGTTTGAAGAATCCAAGTCAAATGGTATATTTCTGTCTTTTAATGTTTAGAATTGTACACAGCCCTCAAAAGCCTTTGTAATTTATCTAATTAGATGGAGTTGGGTTTTTGTTTTTGTTTTCCCCTTTTTATTGCGGAAAGGCAGCAAAGCTCCAAAGAGCAAGGGGCATGCTATATCGCAGAATCAATTGTCTTTGAGATATATAGATATAGATATTCTCCCCAAAGAGAGGTCAAAAGGAGAGAGAGTCTCTCTCTCCTCTCTCTCTCTCCCCCCCCCCGTCTCTTTTTAATGAAAGTTTGCTGTTGGTGTTTTTCAGATTTGCTTTTACTAGATTAAAGAGTGTTTATCAAGGCTGTGGACAAGTTTAATGCAGAGTGGTTTAAAATTAGTGGTTTTCTATTTTTCTCCAAAGCCTAGTAGAACAGATTGTTTCAATATTATAATAGCTTCATTTTTGTTTTTTTGTAAAATTCAGTGATTTTCAGTCAACCTGTGTTGATAAATTGTGAACAAGATTTTTGGGACATGATCCATGTCTGCAACAGGGGTAGATGCTATACATGGAAAATCTCTAGAGGATTTCACAGAACCTACAGTTCTTGTAGATATAAACTCACTTCTTCAGATGTAGTACAGAATGATCTTAAAGCTTGGAGTATAAACATAGATTTCCCCCACTTGTCTGACAGGTTAAGGACTGAAGCACTGTCAGAAAACAGAATTGGTTGAAAAGCAGAACCCATGTACTGTACGGGAGGGAGCATGGACTTACGGAGTCTCTCTTGTTAGTGACAGCACACTAACTAAGCAGCACACATTGCTTGCAAAATCTTCCACCTAGCTTAGCGCCTTTTTCTCCCTCTCAGCTCATTCTGTGAGCAGTACATATATGCAAGTGATTCCAAGGAAGCCTCTGTAGGCACGAAGAACTGTTGAAAGGATGGAACCTCTGTCAGATTAATAGAACTTGTCCTTAATTTGAAAGCATCAAAAGAGTGAATCATCAGATAACAGAGCATCAAAAGGTGGGGCTTCCTAGATGCATACAGTTATGGGAGTTGTATGTAAATACACTATATACCTGAAGCTTTAATATCATTTTGTAGTGCATCTGAAGAAGTGGATTTATATCCAGAGAAGTTTATGCTAAAATAAAAATTGGTTAGTCTTAAAGGTTCTGCCACATTATATTTTTTCTCCCCCTCCTTCCCTCCCTCGTTTTTTTATGCTGTGAGAGACTAACATGGCTCCTTCTTTGAAAACTCTCATAGGGTCTTACTAGTAGCTGTGCTAGCTGTAGTGTCTGAAAATGTAGATCTCAAACATTTGGACGGCCCAAAATTGCCACCCCAATGTATGTCAAACCCTTTGAATGCCTGAAATACACATTGTAAATGTGAAGCATGTGCAGATAAGAACAACAATGAATGATGTTCTCTGTGTTCATAGCATGCAATGATGCTTCCTGTCCTAACTCACCACATCCGCTACCATCAATGCCTCATGCATTTGGATAAACTGATTGGCTATGTATTTAAAGACCGGTGTTTGTTGCAGGTAAGCCAGTGCTGAAATCCATGTACTTTATAATACAGTTGGTGTACTTGGAAGACCCAAGCTGTGTTGTTGTAGATGGAAAGATTAGGTGTTTTCTTGCATTTATATCAGCTTGGAACTTTGGATCCTGAGAAGCATATCTCAGGAGTGGAGACTAGCCTTGGCAGGTAGTCAGGGGATCATGAAAGATGTCTGTAACAGCAAGCATTTGAAACTCATAGTGAGCCTTGGTAGGCATAAAGCGGGTATAGTGGGCTAGTTGAGCTTAAGAAAGGGAATGTTCTGTACTGACAGTTGGACTATGGGCCTTTCCACCCTACACTGTTTTAGTGCTATTATTCCACTTTCCATGTCCTGCGGAATTCTGGGGTTTGTAGTTTACTGACGCCAAAGAATTCTAAAGTCCTTTCTCTAAATTGCAAATGCCAGGATTCCATAGGATGTTGAAAGTAGAATAATAGCACTATAACAGTATAGTATGGAAAGGCCTTGTGACTAGGCAGGTCCAGGTTCAAGAATGCACTGAACCAGGAAACTCAGTGGATGATTTTTGAGCTAGTCACTGACACTCAGCCGAACCTCCATTTTCAAGTTGTTGTGAGGGTGCATTAGGGAGGAAGAGGGCCATGTGCACCTCTGGAAGAAAAGTGAGATATAAATGTAAATGTTTTATTCATCTGTTCATTTGATTGACATCTCTTTCTCCTGAGATGGCTCACAAAGGAATTAAAGCTGACAACTGACAAAAATACATAAAGATAGCAACCTTTAAAATACACAAAAGTTTATTATGTAAAATGTAAACAAACTAATACTGAAATACTAGTGAGTAAAAAAAAATTAAAAGCACATTTTAAAACTGCCAATAAATAATTAAATAAGGAGCACTGAACTGGACTGTAAATCAATTAGGCTAAAATATTCAGGAAGAGGAGGAGAAGGTATGGGGAGGGGAGGGATGTAGAAAAGAGGAGATGGACAAAGCTATTAGGGAAGGAAAACCTGGAATACAACAGGACGTGGTGCTGACTGGGGCACAAAGCACTGGTATGTTGAGTTGCAATTCTGGAAAAAATACCTTTTTGGACTACTGTTGTCAGAATCCTCTAGCCTGCATGGCTGAGCTGCTAAGGATTCTGTGCAATTTAGTCCAAAACTGTAATTTTTTTCATAATCTGGATTTATAAGTCAGGAGAGAACTGGTTGCAGCAATAGTGTTCCAATTAGGAGTTACAGGAAACACAGGCATGTTTCCTGTATAGGAAAGTATACAGTAGAACTTAAAAATATAAAGTGTAACACCTAAAGTGTAACACCAAGTAGAATGAGATGAATCCAATACTCCCATTTGTAAATAAAGCAAGTGGGCTTTGAAATAATTTATGAGTCACTGTGTGGAGCTTTGGAAACATCTCTGAATAGCTTTGTCTGAGTAGAGCCTCAAAACGGGTGAAAATTCTGACCAGTTATAAAAATTAGGTGCAGAAAACATTACATGACAGCATTTTACTTGGCTGAACTTCTTGTGGGATTTAATGGCAGCTGTCTTGGTTAAAACTTCACATTGTTTGAGTAAACAATACCTGCTTTTAAATGTATTTGTTTTTCCTTTTGGATTCTGTGATTTAGCTTGCAATGACTCATCCAAGTCATCACTTAAACTTTGGGATGAATCCAGACCATGCAAGAAATTCCCTTTCAAACTGTGGGATCCGGCAACCCAAATATGGAGATAGGAAAGTCCATCACATGCATATGAGGAAAAAAGGTACTGATAGTATCCTTCCTAACATTGTTTTTTAAATAATTGGAAACTGTTTCGCGTGTTGCTTTCTCTTGATCTGAATATTTGATCCTTTTGTCAAAGAGGTGGTTAGGTGAGTAGGCAGAGTTATTGATCTGTTCTGCCTTTTTGTGCAGATGAGGTAAAATTTTTGGATACTTTTTTGATAAACCGTCTCCTGGCATGTAGAAAACTAGTACGTCAGAGCAACAGGATTTGCTTGTTAAAGCAGAATTTCTAAAATAGAGTATCATGTGCTTGTATGCAGGATAGATATTTAGAGGATGCAAAAAACTAAAAACAGTGAATAATAGCAGGACTGAGAAGAGAAAATTGCAGCCAGATAGTGGTTCCACAGCCTCAGAGACATAGTTGAGAGCAGGAGCATTGAGTAGCAATGGTGCTGTCAAGCTGGGTCATATGTTTGATCAGCTGTGTTTTGGACAACAGAGAGAGTTATAATGGACTGTAATGGCAAGAAGCTTCAGTGTAGAATGGAAGACTTGTTCAAAAGATCATTTCACATTTGGTTGATTTCTAATATAGTACTGTTTGTATTTCACAGGCATAAACACCTTAATCAATATTATGTCACGTCTTGGGCAAGATGATCCAGCCCCTTCAAGGTACATGAACAACTTGATTTGTTTGTTGTCTGTGTGTATGTCAGGGAGGACTGCCAAATCATGATGGTAATGAAATCATAGTAGGTTCCATGGACTTTTTGGTCAAGAAAGCACTTAAGACTGCAGTGCAACAAGATACTGTAATCTGGAAGACTGAGGAAATATGAATTGTCTCAGAGACAGAAGTGAATCTGGTTTTCTGCAAACCATGCCTTGCATTTGAGCCAACCATAACAGTGTATACCTTTTCCTGCCTTTCTGTTTGTTTTTCAAAAATATGTTACTTGCATTTATTTACTACATACATTGCCCCTTCACTTGCTAGCCTTAAATGTGGTTTCATCATGTTAGAACTGCATCTGTGCTAATCTAGCTTAACTGGCATTTGAATCCAGAGCTTGCCCATGGGCTTGTAAACTGTGAGCATATGGTTACATTCAGCCATTCTTAGAATCAGCAAGGGAAAGGGATTGTCCAGCCAGATGATACCTGACAAAGAATGTATGTTTATGCGCCTGCCTCCTGATTTGCAACTTATCATTTGCAAGGAACTTCATATGCACTAGACTTCTGTGTTGAAAGCCACATCTTGAATGGGGAGAGAGAAACACCATCTAGTTCCTCTGCAACAGTGGCATCTCTTTTCCCCCCTGTTATTGTACTGAAATTGCCCCCCTGCAATTCTGTGATGTCAAATTTATTGTTTTTGCACAGATGAATGGAATAAGTCACTTTTTCTCCAGCAGCAAATAATTGCTTGTTCATATGGCTAACATGAAGCTCATGTACCATAGGGAATTATTTAGGGAATTGGATATAATTGGATGGCAGGGGAATACACACACACATGTATATAGAAATAAAAATGTAGATGTGAAGAATTTTACACAAGGGGTGTCAGCAGCTTCCAGTGGATAATTTTGCATTGGGATTAGCACTTAAACTCTTTGAGATCTTGTTGCTTGGTCTTACCATAGCAACCAGCTGATCTGTATGGTGAAGGAGTGTGTATGTTTTCCTCCTTTCATCTACATACATCACACACTCTGTGAATGGGTGTTCCATAAAGAGTTCCATGGGCTTGGCAACAAACCCAGTTTGTTCAGTCTTCTGCTTCATATAAGGGAGAAGAATTAGGCATTTGTATATACAAAATTTTGCATGGATGTTCCATGTCATATGTTGTTCCAGGTCTTTAGTTGGGAGGTGGATTTGGTACCCTTAAGTACAAAATTCAGAAGGGTTAGCTTTCCCATAAAGTGGGAATAGGAGAGGGATCCTCCTTGGTTCAGAAGTTGAATCTTGCTCACAGCAGATCAGAATCAACCAACAGAGGATTCTGAGTCACTATCTCCCTAAGTGTCCACCAACTGTAGACCACAGGGGATATGTGAAGGAGGAATTCCCACTGTTACCTCACATCAGTGATTGGGAATAAATATAGAGATTTCCATTCTCACTGCGACTTTCCCTCTTGCAAAGCTGTTTGTTCCTAGTCAGCACCACAGGCGCTAGCTGACACCTGACTTGGAGTACATCAGCTGTCACTGCCAGCTCATGGAACTTTGCTGCTCTCCAACTCAACTGGCCGGAAGCCCATACACAGTATCAGTAGTTTCCAAAAGGATTCTATTCCAGGTACTGTGGCAAGTAAATAAATAAATGGTGAGAATTTGAAGGAAATGTTTGTTTAGCTTTCTGAAAACCAACGAGCTACTTTATCTGACATCAGACCATTGATAAAAAAAAGAGTATAGTCAAACAAAGACCCTGAATTTCAGGAAAGCTGATTTTATTGAGCTCAGGGAAATACAGTCAGCCCTCCACTTTCGTAGGGATTCAGGATGCAGGCCCCCATGAAAGTGGAAAAATCATGAATATTGTAAACCCCCCAAACTGCATTTAACACAAACAAAAAAGTACCTGTACTGGCAGGGCAGCTGGGCCCAGCCACATGTGCATTCCCTTGATTGCTCGCTCACTTGGGTGGATGGGAGAGAGGAAGAGGAGAGGAAGGGATAAGGAGCCCTCTCTCACCTGTGCAAGTGAGCAAATGTGCATGCCCTTCTTCCTCCTATCCTTTGCTCTTCCTCCTTCCTTCCTGCATGAGTGAATGAACATATGTGCCCTTTCACTTCCTGTTCCATCTCTGCTCTGGCCCCAGTGATCAAACATGCACATGCTCCTTCCTCCCATCCCATCTCAACCCATCCCCTTCCTCCCTCCTGCCCACACGAGAACTTGCACATGCAGCCTCCTTCTATCCTATCCTCTTCCCCGTCCATGCAAGTGGACAAGGGAATGCAATTGCAGCTGAGTCCAGCCACCCCAACAATTCAATTTCCTCCCTGTGATACAATCCATGAATAATCAAATCCATGAACGCTTAATCTGCATATATGGAGAGCTGACTGTACTCGCTAGGATCCCATGGCTAGAGATGCTATATAAAAAAGATATTCACCAGGAATGAAAATTCAGGAATTGCTAAAAGCACAATCACAGTTCCATGGAAGAAGTAAAATGGGAAACATCTGAAAAATCCAGCATGGCTTCAAAGCAACCTTGAGGAAGAAGTGAAAAGCAAAAAGAGCATGTATAAGGAATGGAAGTAAGAATGAATTATCAAGGAAGAATATAGACGTGTAGTCCAAGCTGATAGGAACATAGTAAGGAAAGCTAAAGCTCGAGTTGAGACTGGCTAGGGAAGCAAGAAGGAACAAAAAGAGAGTTTTCAGTTTCCTGTGAAGGTGACAAAGTGACCAATCACTTCATCATAATGCTACAGAGGAGGAGACATAAAATGTGGTGCTTCCCAGTGCCAAAGAAAAGGGCAACGGTGATAATTGCCCCCAGACAAAATGGGGACATAGAGGATTGCCGAAAGGTGTCCTGGGCTTCTCCCATGGCATTTTGAATTGTTGTGTAAGCGACAGTTATCTTACATTTCAGAGCCATCCTGGAACAAACTAGCAAAAATATCCACGAAAGAATGGCGGAGGCCATTGCAAACCTGTTGAAGAAAAAAAAGGAAGATACTGATTTGGAATTCAGTCACATGTACCATGTTTCTTCATGCATAGCCAAGCAGAGAAATTTAGCAAGAGATGTGATTGTGTATTTTGTCCAAAACCAGACCAGAAATCAAGTGTTACAACTTCACTTTGAGAACAGAATGAAGACTGATGAGGTTGAAATTGGAGGGAATTGGGGTGAAGGGAATCTTTATCAAATTTGCTGATGATAAAAAACTGGGAGAGGTAACTAACACACTGGAATATAGGAACAGAATTCAAAAGGACTTTGATAAACTAGATAACTGGGCTTCAATTAATAAAGTGAAATTCAACAGAGACAAATGCAAAATTCTACATTTAGAACACAAAAACCAAACGTACAAGTAAAAGAAGGGGGATACTTGGCTCAGCAGTGCTACATGTAAAAAGGACCTTGGGATTATTGTTGATCATAAATTGAACATAAGCCAGCAGTGTGATCCTACAGCAGAGAAGGCAAATGATATTTTGTTGTTGTGTGCCTTCAAGTCATTTCTGATTATGTCGATCCTAAGGTGAGCCTGTCTTGGGGATTTCTGGGGGCCGAGAGTGTGTGACACACCCAAGCTCACCCAGTCAGTTTCCATGCCTAAGCAGTAAGAAAAAAAAAAAAAAAAATAGCCTGCATTAATAGAACTATAGTTTCCAAGTCAAAGGAAGTAATAGTTCCATTATATTCTGCACTGATCAGGCCTCATCTGGAATACTGTATTCCGTTTTGGGCACCTCATTTTAAGAAGGATGTAGCCAAGTTGGAATGTGTTTAGAGAAGGGCAACAAAGATGATTAGAAGCATGGAGGAAAAACTTGAGAAGATGAAGGAGCTGTACATATTTAACTTAGAGAAGAGAAGACTGGTGAGTGACATGATAGTACTCTTTAAATACCGCAACAGCTGTCACAAAGAGGAGGGTGCAGGCTTGTTCTCTGCTGCTTTAGAGGATAGGACAAGATACGATCCTTTGAAGCTACAGAAGAGTAGATGTTGATTGAACATTAGAAATTCTTGACTGTGAGAGCTGTTTGGCAATGGAACCAATTACCCAGAAAGATGATGGGTCTCTTTAAAAAGAGGCTGGACAGCTGCTTGCTGGAAATAGTCTAGCTGGAGATCCTGCATTGAACAGAGAGTTGGAATCAGTGGCCCATGGAGCTTCTTCCAACTCTGTGGGCCTTTTCTACGCTACACTGTTATAGAGCTATATTCCACTTTCAACATCTTGTGGAATTCTGGAGTTTGTAGTTTACTGAGGCCAAAGAGCTCTATGGCTGAGAATTCTAAATGCCCCCTCCCTAACTACAAACCCCAGGATTCTATAGAATGTTGAAAATGGAATAATAGCACTATAACAGTGTAGTGTGGAAAGGCCCCATGTTTCTATGACTTTAGGATCCATACAATCCCATATTGTCCACTGTAGTCAAAGTGGTGGCATTTCAAGTTCTTTTAGGGAAGTCTTTATTTACTTATAAATATAAATAGTAAATAAATAGTAAATGTAAATAAATAGTACTTCTGTGGCACCCTTCAAAGATTTTCTGGGTTGTGTCTACTACCTTCCACTTAAATTCCCTGGGGCCTCTATCTGCAGAAGGTGCATTCATCCACTAAGCTCTGTCCAGAGCTGGCAATGTCACTTTTTTAGAGCGCTGTTGCCTAGGCAGTGTAGCCATTGAAAACGTCTCTTGACTGTAAAGCTGTTTGAGAGTGGAATTGATTGCTTGGGTGCTGATGGACTTTTCTTCTTTGGAGTCTTTACATAGAAGTTGGATGGGCATCTTTTGGGACTGCTGTTGTTGCATTTTACTGCATGGCAGAAGGTTGAATTAAATGGCCCTTGTTGTCCCTTCCATCTCTGTGATTGTATCTTTTTCAAGATCTGGTTCTGATCCTGAGGGATTGTGTGTTTGTTATAAATGTTGCCATCCAGAAAAGGAGAGGTAATGAAACTCCATTAGGAACTTGCAGAGATGAACGGGCAGGTCTTTTCTCACATGCCATTTCATATAACAGTCTCAGCTGCATTGGTGCCATATCAATCTTGGCATTTATCTTGAGATGTTGTGTAATTACAGCAATGTAAGACAGATTGCAAGTTTTGTTGTTGCTGTTGTTTTACATAAGATTATGGGTGGTGGGAGGGGGAACTACACTCTCTTCCCAGTGGATAAGAGCAATCTAATCTGATCAATTATTCATTTCCCTTCTCTTTTCCCCTTCTTAATTAATTCAACTGGAAAAGCTGTGCTTCTGAGATTTCTAATTGCCATTCCATTTTTGCCTTTCTGTAAGAAGAGATTTGTGCTTATATAACTGGGACCTGCCCCTGCCCAAAATGTGCAGGTGTTACAGGGGGTGTGGGGGAGCTCCTCTTCAGGCTGTTAGCCAGCCAACCAGCCAATCTTCTTGCTTGTGCCATTCCATTACCTTTCCTAATCTCATGACATCAGACAGCTGTACTGTAACTATTGAGTATCTCACTGTTCACTGGGCTTTGTTTTCCTTTCTGTTCTGCATGCTGCCACCATAAATTCAGCAAGCACTGGGGTTCCCTATGCTTGATAATACCTCCCTCTTGTTTCTCAGTGGTTCCCTTTTAATTACAATCCTTCTAGCACTTAGCAGCAGAGGTCACTGTTGGAAGGTATAACAGGCCTTCAGATCAGGAGCCATGAATTTGCTGTCTCCTTTGCAAGAAGTTTACTTGTCTTTTGAAAGAGATGTTCAGGGTAAAAGATGAAGCAAAATGCTGTGTTAATCCTTATCCACAGGGGATAAAAAAAAACGAACAAAAACAACTTGCATTGAGTGATTTGTGGGTTGTTTGTTTGGTTCTAAAGAGAATTCTATTGTATTGGAAAGGTTCAATGTAGACTTTTCATACTTCCTAAAATCTGATGCTTTCATTGTGCTCCTCTCCTTGGGGCCAAGCTACTGAGAACCAGCATTTGTCACTTCTGCCTCTGTCGTCAGGTTTACTGAAAACTAGTAGGGGGCATTTTTGTTGCAATATAGTAGATTGGCTGGCACAAAACAAAACAAAAACACCTTTCTTGGGGACAGCTTTTTCCCTCCTACCTTTTTAAATCTTTTTGTCTATGAAAACAGAGAAGAAGGAGCACATGACAAGTGGTTGAAACTCAGGGACATGGTTTACACCTTTTTATGTGGAGATGTCTCAGAATAGCTAGGTTATATGTCTAGTTTTGTGTAGGGTCTAGGACAAAACATGAATTCCCCTGGAGCATCATTGCAGGTCCTGCTAGTGTGTGCATACCTGGATGGATGCCATTTGCTGCCCACCTGAGGCAGTACCTCACCCTACCCAATAACAGAGCTGGTCCTGTAGTCCATTATGGTTTCTGGAAGGTTAGTTTCAGGTTTCTAACAAGCTACTCCTTATCTACTGAAGAAATTTTCCCTGTGCAATGTTTAATCCAATCAGGACACCAAGTTTGACTTTATTCAAATAAATGCACTTCTATCTCCCACCCTGACAAACCACAAGCTGAACAGAATGAGAGCCCTGAGCTCAGTGCTCGTACACTCTAATGAAGCATCCTAAAAGTTGCCCAGTTACTCACACATGGTGCATATGCCGAGATAACTTCACATCCAACTAACATTCCTAGCCAGATAATTAGGTTACTTTTCTAGGCCTAGCATCAAAATTGGCCTTCTGCATCTCCTTCCGTGTAGACAACTCAGTCCTTAATCCTTATGAGACAAGCTGAGTGTGACCTTTGCTGTATCCACTTGTTTTTCTGTATGAAAGTCCCCAAAACTAAGGCACACAGTTCTAAAGAGATGCAAGCATTTTTCTGAATTAGGCCAAGCCATATTAGCGTCTCCTTCCATTTCCCTGCTCAGCAAGGGAGTTTACAGTAGAGGAGCAGAAAGCAGGGCTGCATATGTTTGAGGCATCCTTTCACCATTCCCCCAGCATATGATACTGGTGATCCATTTCAGTACACATTGTCCTTTAGTGCCTTATCTATGGAGTGTACCACATGCTGGTCACCACAATTAACTTTCTGAGCACCAGCAGTGAGCACATTTCTGTACACCAGTATACAGTTTGAGTCTTAATGACGTCCCTCCCAGCTACTCAGTTATATGTCTCTTGGCCTTTGCTTGTTTTCAACTTAGCTCTCTCCTTCCCTCTTCTACAGCAAGCACACCTTTTGTATTTCAGCAAGAGATTTCCAGCAAAAATTCAGATACCTATGTCACAACATAGGAAGTGGCTTTATAACAAGTCAGACCAATGGTCCTTCAAGCTCAGTGTTACACTCAGTTGCTCTGAGATAGGTGTCTGTCCTAGTCCTACTTGGAAGTGCTAGGGATTGAAACTGGGACCCTTTTCATGAAAAGCATGTGCTCTGACACTGAGCAGTGACTGCCCCCCTGTCTCATACCTGCAGACTAAGCGTGCAAGAAGAGATAGGGAGAGTAACAACATTGTATGAAATGGGGAATGTAAACTGTGCACAATACACTTTTTCTTCCTATAGGCATGGTGCCAAGAGTGTGTAAATGGCCTAGGAGGAGGCATCTCCTTTAAATCATCGGCAGTAATGGCAGCACGTGGAAAAACTGGTCTCAGCATGCCACTGCACTTCGCTTTTTTCCCTTTTCGTTAATAAGTTGACACCAAATGATGATCAGCCTTATTACCTTTCAGGCTGCCTGTGGTGTTAACGCTGTGCAGAAGAAACACAAATATTCACTGTCATGCCTCTGAGGAGGCAGCAGTAAAGAAAGAAGACAGCAGGAATCTTAAGTCTTTCTGCTTATTGCCCAAGGAATTAACCAGCAGCTGGATTTTTTTCCCCCTATTGCTAGTTACTGGTGTGCATCAGGGTCACTTGTAACCATCTTTGCCTTTGTTTGCAGGATTAACCACAATGAACGTTTGGAATTTTTGGGAGATGCAGTGGTTGAATTTTTAACTAGGTATGTAGCAAGTTCATGACTAATGTATATTTTATGATAAATCATGTCTAGCTCATTAAGAAAAATACCCAGTCCATTTCCAAATATCAAATGGTTGAAGGCGTATGCTACCCCCGATTTTATTTTCTTGTTGTTCAGAAAAGGAGTACAAGAAACCTCTGCTGTTTAACAGCGCACACATACACACACAGTTATGAAACACTTCTAAATGTACCCAAATATTAAAATTCATGACTTTTTCATATTTGGGTATGCTAGATCATTCTCATTCCTGCTTTACAGATGAGGAGTGGAAGACCTTAGAAAGTTGCCTGCCTCCAAATCACTCTGCTTTTTTGAAAATGAATCAGTAGATTTTGTGGTGGTGATGGTGGTTCAAAGAGGCAACACAAATGCCTGGGTTTTTTAAAAAAAGAAATTGGATAGTTCATCAAATACAACAAACACATTCAAATCCAGATCTCATGTTTAGGGTATCAGTCCAGATTAATTTCCAATCACTCTGTGTTATTGTTATCCATACTGAAATCTTGCCAGGATGATCCTGATAAATACCATAATATCTGGCGTCAAATATAGCCAAAAAATAAAAATAAAAAAATTGTCAAGGTTCTTTAACCTTCTCAGTTTGAAATACCTCTTTGGCTGCTACATCTCCTAGGGGTTTGTTTTCTACTGTGAGAGGGCTGTACCAGTTGTGGCCATCTTGGCTTAGCATGTCTTTTGTAGTGTGCTCTCTTTTTGCCTTGTTTGTGAGATACGTCTGCAGTCTTTCCTGGCTGCTGAGGGAAGGGTCTGCCACCCAGGGCTTTCTTTCAACTTAATTTTTCCTTCGTTGTCTGAGCAGTGACTACTGAGTACGGATTACTGGCTGACAATGAACCAATTTGTTGTTACTTGATAAACAGCCGAGGGGGAAAGGGGAGACAGCCTTTGATTAGGCTGCTGATTGCTACTAGGAGTTCCTTTCCATTGCTTTGCCTCTTCTACCTCTGGGCCGAGTATGAGTAATAGCCACGTTACTTGTTCTGTATTCATAGATACTGTTATAAACTCTTATAACAGTAGATACTTGTATTGTATATGTCTTCGTATTTCTTTGTTACATTTATGTCCCACCTCTCCTTCAGTGAGCAGTTTATGTAGGTCTTCTCCTCTCCATTTCATTTTTACAGCAACCCTTGAGGTGAATTAGGTTGAAGGTCTCAGTGGGGACTAGAATCTAGATTTCCCAAGTCCCACTGTAATGCTACGGCCACTGCATCACACCACTGGCTGATACCACAGAAGAGAGAAAGAGACATAGGACTGTTTATTTCAGGAACAGCTACACTTCTTTCAAAATGGCCAATTCAAAGCTTGTGTATCCACTGTGATCAAACTGAACGAGTCAATTGTTACTACTCGTTGTTGTGTGCCTTCAAGTTGTTTCCAACTTACAGCGACCCTAAGGCAAACCTAGCACAGAGTTTTCTGTGAGCTGAGAATGTGTGAGACACTTAAGGTCACTCAGTGGGGTTCCATGACGAAGTGAGGAATCGAACCCTGCTCTCCAAGGTGGTAGTCCGACGCTCAAATCACTTCACCACTATGGCTCTTATTACCACTGTATTAAGTTTCATTGGGCATTTAAAAGAAAGATATGTTTCTTTTGCAATCCTGCATCTTTGAAGGGTTGGCTTGAAAAGCTGCATGTCCACATGGCCTTTTGAAGTTTCATGCCATGCTGAGGCCCTAAAGTGTAATATTTGTGAGATGAAAAGTTGATTGCTCAGTCCCATCAGATGTAATTTAAAAGTTGCTCATAACTGCTCTGGAGATCGGCTAGTCTGAGGCCAAATGCTTCAAAGTTTACAGCCAGCAAATAAAAGGAATACATCATTTTAGAAGGTGTCATCTTCTTGTCACAGAACTCCTTGATCTTTCTGGTTATAATCTCAGGCGAGATGTGTGTTTACAAGTGAACTTTGGAGGGGGGAAATTCTCCTCTCCAAGCATCGTGTTACTATTCATTAATCCTGACTTCATAAAGGCACACTTGGCATCTTGTCTTTCTCGTGGCACCATGCTGCCGCATTCACATTTTCGCAATTTTGAAAAATAAATCACTAAAATATTCCCAGTTAATAGGAGAATGATCCAATTTTTCCTCCGTAGGCTCATTTCAAAAGTATTGAAAAATGGCAAAAAATAACATAAAATTGACTTTTTATAGCTTAGTGAAAACAGCAGCCATTTTCTTGATAAGTGTCATTTGTGACAGAAGGCAGTATCAAGAAAATCCACAGTGGCAGATTTGAAATCCATTTCCAGATCTCAGGTGTGTCCACTTGTAATGGGAAAAGTAGTCCGTTTATTTAGAGAAAGGCTCTTAAAGTGTTAAGATGTTACAGATAAAGAAAAGAAAAATAGCCTTACTGCTTTCCAACAGCTACTTTGGATGAGCAAGGGTTTTTTTTTTTGCTTTGTTTTGTTCACATTAACCTGGGCTTTTATCCCCTAAAATAATAGGTGCTGAAGGACAGCAGATATATTTAATGCTCAAAAACAAGCTCTTTTAGAATTTATATTTACAGTAAATGTCCATAGCACATTTTTTACGTGAATTCTTTTGAGGCTTGAAAATTGGTACCATGAGCATTTAACTTTTCATGTTGCAATTTGTGTAAATTGCACAGAATGTTCACAGTGACAGTTCTGGCAGCTTAAAGGCTAGATCTTACACAACTTCACTCAGAAGGAAGCTTGCTTGTAACTGCAGTCTTTTGCACAAAGACTGCAACCACAGGCGAGGAGGAGTACATGGACTTAAGTTGGCCTTAACTGCTGTCTAAGTGTGCTTGACCTAGCCTTGGAATTTCCTTGGGAGGGACCTAATACTAAGTAGTGGTGCAATAGAACTAGAATTTGCAGGGGCCAGGTGTTGGGACTTTTTGAGTAGCAGAGACAAAAATATGCTTTGTCCTCCTTTAAGATCTCCTTTTCCCTCTGAGTTTATTTGTAATCCTCAAAATTAAACAGCCACAGTAACATATGAGCTGTATCTGTTGTTATTCAAGTAGGAATAGATATGTCTGTGGAGCTCCACATTTACATTTCTTCAAGGTCTCTCATCGTCATCATTATCCTCAAATTTGACCTAGTCAGAAAATAGCACACAACAGCACTAGATAAATGTGGCTGCTTAGAAATACAAAAAGAATATGTGGGTAGGATAAGTGAGAGAGACAACAAGGTGTCTTGGCTTGATGTTGGACTTTGACTCCTGGAGAACAGGGTTCAGATTCCCACTCAGCCATGGAAACCCACTGGCTAATCTTGGGCACGTCTCAGCCTTAGAGGAAAGCAGTGACAAATCACCTTTTAATAAATCCTGTCAGGAAAACCTTATGATAGAATTGCAAAAAATTGGAGTCAACTTGAAGGCACATAAAAACAAACAAAGGATAAGCAGTGGGCATTATGAACGAATGTTGTTTATTTCTCTTCATATTATTCTAATTGCTTTATTCTTTTAAGAAACCACTTTCTACTTTAGGCTAACAGCGTTGAGAAGTCAAAACACTTATCTGAGATCATCAGGGGAAGTGAGGAGTGTAGATGCAGTGTGAAATGCAACCAACTATTTGAGCAGTTCTGAATTATACTGCCTTACTGCCTAGCAGCATGTAGATGAAACTTTCCAAAGGAGAAGCTCTTATCCCATTCTGTTATCGCAGCGCTAGGGAGACTGCTTCCCTGAGGCTTCTAATGCTGCTCAAGAAGAGTTAGGATGAACACATGTGAGCGGTGCTCAAAATACGGTTTCTTGCCGTGGAAATTTTACCCTGAAGAATAGGGGAGGAAGCAGCAACATTCATTTTGGCAGAAACTAGATAATTGAGCCCCTAATGTGATTTCTGTGTCTTTGTCAGAGCAGAGCATTTAGAGGCCAGTGACGAGGGATGTTCCCTCATTTCCTCAGCAACATGAAACGGTTTAAAGACTGATGGTGTTCTGGAATGGAGACAGTCTCATCTGCCAAGATCAGCATTGCATGTCAGCAAACTGGGGAGAACAAGTTTATGGAAGTACCTCTTAAATGTGTACACTTCCTGAGACCTTTTGAATTTCAATTGGGCTGTTGCTCTTGACTTTTCAGCGTCCACTTGTACTACCTGTTTCCAAGCTTAGAAGAAGGAGGCTTGGCAACATACCGCACAGCCATCGTTCAGAATCAACATCTTGCTATGCTGGCTAAGGTACATAATCTATATATTTGCAATCTAAAAATGTTTAAAACTGAGTGCGAATTAGCTGTCAGCATCTGGTTGCATGACAAACTGATTCCTCAATGAAACTGCCCGACCTACCTCTGTATGTTTGTTGTAGTCACATCACAAAGATGTCAAATGCAGCAGAGTGTTTGAGATTTCTGTGTTCAGTAGCAACTTTCAATTGGGTGTCCCCTTCAACTGAAGGCAATTTGAGAAGTAGGCTCTAATGTAATACCAAGATTCAGTTAAGGTCTGTGTATGTGAGGGCAAAAATTCTGCTTTGTTCCCCCAAGGCTTTTCAGATGCAAGAAATGCCTGTCTAGATGGTGATCAGTATGCTTTTGGTTTGAACTGTAGGATTAGATAGAGTCAGCATGGTGTAGTGGTTTGAGCATTGAACTATGACCCTGGAGGCTGAGATTCAGTTCCCCACTCAGCCATGGGAACCCACTGGATGACCCTGGGTGCATCATATACTCTCAGCCCCCAGAAAACCCCATGACAGATTCACCTGAGGGTTGCCATAAGTCAGAAACAACTTGAAGGCACGCAGCAAAAACAAATTAGAAAATTATGGAAGGCATTCACTAGGAGTTGAGTCCTACATTAAGCTTCTTGTGCACATTTCACTTTCATTATTATCAGTGTGAAAGTACTATTACCATTGGTGGCAGAAGGGGGACAGAAAGTGATAGGTATGGAGGACCAGAAAATTTTTTGCCTCTTATTAAGCTGTTTTATTGTGAGGATTCTGGAAAATTAAGTAATTAAGAGAGCCAGCATGGTGTAGTAGTTTGAGCATTGGGCTACAACTCTGGAGACCAGAATTCAAATCCCCACTCTGCCATGGAAACACACTGGGTAGCCTTGGGCAAGTCACACTCTCCCAGCCTTAGAGGAGGGCAAAGGCAAATCCTCTCTGAGCCTTATAAGTCAGAAACAGTTTGAAGGTACACAACACAACAGTATAATTAAGGTGGGCTTAATTTTGTACTTCTGCTTCAGCCTTACTTAGTATCTCTTTTCCAGCAGATGCGCCAGTTTGTTTGCTTAGAGATGTTCTTAAACTAAAATTAGAGATGAGACAAGGGAGCAGAAGGGAAATGGAGAAAAAGGTGGATGTGTTTCGTAAAAAATGAAAATGGTCCAAGATGAGGGGAGCCCCAGCTATGGAAAGACTGAAGACTACTTATGAGCTGCTTTTAGCAATGTTGTTTGATAATAAATGACATTGTTAAAGACTATAAAATATTGCAATAATGGAAAATTGGATAGGAAGACTTAATGCCAGTACTGCAAGCCACAAGGTTGTGAGTTCGATCCTACCGGGCTCCAAGGTTGACTCAGCCTTCCATCCTTCCTCAGGTCGGTAAAATGAGTACCCAGCTTGTTGGGGGATGTATAGAAAAATGTATCGAAATACATGCTATTTGTAAGTTGTTCGCCGCTTTGATCCGTATGGAGAGGCGGGATACAAATAAATAATAAATAAATAAATAAATATCAGTGGATCAAATTGAGAAGGCCAGAATACTCATAATGGAGTTGTGGGGAATCTGTAGTCCTCCAGACTGTTGCCTGGTCTGGCAAGAACTGATGGAAGTTGACATGTGGAGTGTGATGAACCTGGGGGTGGGAGGGAGTATATCAACAGAGCTGCCTAACAACCAAGAGGATTTAAATTGATTGGTTGTTGAATATGGAACCCTGGCTAGCCAAGAGTAGGGGGAGCTAGGTGGTGAAATAGAGTTAGAGAGAGAGAGAGGGAGGAGGGAGAGTATGAAAGAGAGTGGAAAAGTTGGAGAAGTGTTTGCTGGGTTAGAGATACAAGTGTTTTGCTGTTTGCCAATCTTTAATTTGCCAACTACCTTTTCCCTTGTCAGTTTATTCAATAAAGATTTTGTTAATGTTTTTGTAAAGAGTAGTCTTGATTAAGTACCTCTTTGGTCTGGATTGGTTATACACGCTACTACCAGTTACACAGTGATTGGAATATATTCAAACGTACTTTGCTGTATATTTACAAGGGTGTGGATTTAGGGAAAGCAGTAGAGAGTTTAAAAGTGGAGAGGGAGCCAAGGGGTGGCAAAAATATAGAAGGGTGCTGCTTCTCTAGGAAGGGAGAATTCAAAGCAGACCTGATTGTCATAGCCCTGCCAGATCTCCACATTTTAACATGGAGGACCACACGTTCCCTACCTGTTGTAATATCAGTTCCTCCAATATTTCAGCCATAGCACACCTGCTCTGTTGTCAACAACAGCTTCAGGGCTAAGGGAAAGCATATGGAAACCCCCTGTTCATACTAAAACTAGATGGCAACGTGTGTAATCATGGCATAACTCCAAGTGTGGGAGGAAGACATATCCAGACCTTTTTTAAAAATGTTTCTTATACCAATTAACTGTAAGAAGCTGGCAATTTTGCTGGTCTTATACATCAAGAAATTCTATGAAATTCTGAAGCACCTTAACAGATTTAGCTTGTACTTTCCATCCACATTCCAAAGATGTTATTTTTTTTATTTATTTCTTTACACTCCCTCTTAAGTTGTATGACATTTGGAAAGTGAAACATTTCCCATTGTTTCACCTCTGTGCAAGGAAAAGATCTTCAAAATGCAATATCTGCTGATCTGCTTGCAGGCAAAGTTATTCTTTGGATTGTGTCTCATTTCTAACTCTTGAGAAGAACAGGTACCATTGACAGGGAAGAAGGAGGTTGGTGCGCATAAGGACAAGAGAAAAATGAAGTCCCATTGTGTAAAGGGACATCTCCTTGCACACAGTGGATGTAGTTCCATATTTATTGATGCACTAGCGTATTTACCTGGTGTTGCCCGGGGTTTTATTTTCCACTTAAGAACTCAACAAACTGTCTTGTCCAGTACCTGTAACTTTTCCCCATATTTCCCAGTGCAGTCTGTATTCAGAGTTACTAACATAAAGAGGGTGGGTTATTGAGGGAATACACTGTCTTCCTCCTTGGCATTAGGCCTTGTCTCCATAGCAATCAGCCTATTCCAGTACCTGTAACTTTTTCCCATATTCCTCAATCCAATTTGTATTCAGAGTTGTTAACATAGAGAGGCTGAGTTCCTGAAAGAATACAGAGCCCTCCTTCTTGCTGCTAGGCTGACTGAGAATTCTAAAGGCCCCTCCCTGAACTGCCAACCCCAGGATTCCATAGAATCTTCACAGCCAGCCAATTATATGAGGTCTTCTCATCTCACTCAGCCAATCATATCAGGTCTTTGCCTGCCTGATGTGGACAAACAGACAAACTCACAGTTAAACATTGACTTTTATATAGTGGATGTGGCCCCTAGTAAATATTCTGCCTCTATGTGTGTCTGTCTTTGTGTGTGTGTGAGACACATACTCCAGAGCTTGGGGATTTTTTTTAACCACAGTTTCTAGAATCCTCTGTCCCAGAGATTCTCAACCTGGAGTATGCATACCCAAGTAGTATGCAAGAGAACCTTTAAGGGTATGCAAAAGAGATTGAGTAATGTCAGGAAAAGGCACATTCATCAACAGTAAGAAAAGATACAAGTCATAGACACACATGCACACCCGCCCAGCAGGAAGGAGGAGGGGAGAATCCACTGCGCTGCTTTCATCTGGGCTTTCTTTCCTCCCTGCCCCTCCTTCTTCTTGTCTTCCCTCCCTTCCTGTTTCCACTCTATTCTTTGTCCTTTTCCAAAGCAAGGAGTAGAGAAAGAGGGAGGCACTGTGTGCCTTCTCTCTAATTTCTCTCCATTTTCCTTCCTTCTTGGAAGAGAGCTCATCTCAGTGGCTTTTGTGAGGGCTAAAAAAATTCAAAGCCTTTTTTTAAAAAAAGAACATGATAAAGGCAGATTTTTTTTTTCTCTCTTTCACTGTCTCTGCACATTGCAGTGCACCTTTCTTTGTCTCTGCAGCCACTGGGGTTGTGGTGGGTGAATGTGGGCAAAGGATGGGCCTTTGACTGCTGATCTTGGCTTGGCTCCCTCCCTTCTCCTCCCTGCCAGCTGGCTGGCCAGCCCCAAACCAACCTCCATCTCCTCTTCCTCTTCCTCTTGCCCTGCTCTCTCTCTCCTTCCTCACTCCATTCCTTCTAGTTCCCCCACTTGCCCCTTGGTGGCTTTCTGACTATAGCTCTGTGGCTCTGCCTAGGCAACTCTTCTCTCATCACCTTTACCCATACTCTTATCTTATCCCTTATCAGATATACTTAAAGGTGCTGCTAGATCTACTTTTTCACCCTCCAATTTTCCTTCATTGTCACCATCATCTTCATATTCATATTCATTTTCGTTAGTGGACTGATAGGCACAAAAGCTAAGGCTAAAATATAGATCTGTTAATTTTAAAAGTTCTGCTAGATTTATTTTTTTCACCCTCTCTTTCACCTTCATAAGAATAACAATAATTACTCCTGGCTTTTTAATCTAATTATTGGGCTATTTATTTCCAGTTACAACGTATAAATTTGAAATAACAGCAACTATATTACTTACAAACATTTTGCTAATATGACAGGTACAGTTTATGGAAATGGGCTGCCAAGGGGTACATAAGTGAAAAAAAGTTGGGAGTCACTGCTTTGCTGTAAGTTGTAATCCAAAAACCCAACCTTTTCCAGGCTCTGGTTATACACATCCATGCATGCACACGTATACCACTTGTGACAACTCTAACCAGGATGTGAAAAACAATAGGAGTAGGTGTGTGGGTGGGTGGGGGGTGGTTCCAGCATTGCATTTGATGAAGTAGAAAGGGTTGCAGTCTAAGAAAATTGGGAGCCTCTCCCATGTGTGCATGGAAGCACTTAGAATCCTGAGCTCTGCCTGTGACCTGTAGTTTTGCATGTTTTAAAATGACTCCCACTAGCATTACTTCTAAGCACAACCATAAACCAGAGCCTGCCTCATATTTAAACTACTGAAAGATTTACTGGTGTGCTAGATGCTACTGAAAACACAGAAGTGGCTTGCTTACTGCCCAAAGGGCTTACGATTGATCTTTCAATTTACTTTCCTTTAACCAGTGCCACTTACACTCCCGAAGATGCATAGTTCATTGATTTCCCCTTGTATTTCTCAGGGTCTTCAAAATCCCTCTCCCTCCCTTCTAATTATTGCACTACACCTTCTGCCCACATGCCACTTTTCTTCCCAATGAAGCAGAGCAAACTTTCAGGCTAGGGCTATCATTCTCTGGATGCTTTCCATGCAGTTAATATAAAGCAAGCAGTCATGTGTTTTCTTGCCACCTGGTCATCTTCTACTCCAGATTTTTACCCCCTGGTTCAGTACAAAAAGCTCTCAGGGCAGTAGCATCTCATACTCCCCTAAAATTTAGGATTCACACTTATAGCCTAAGACAGCATACCTCACAGCGTTGCTTGCAGCATTAATGGAAGTTGTGGGTTTTTCTTTCCAGCTTTGCATTGCTAGAAGAGGAGGAGAGATATCTTTCTTGATTTTTTCTTAAAAAGAATGTGGAGTTTAATTCTTTCTGGCTCTCTTGCAATACTTTCTCAAACATAGGCCATGCTGGCTGGGGATTGTGGTCCCAAAAGGCAACGTTTCCATACTGTATCTGAATTCATTTCCTGACTTTGTTCTGTTGGCAGAACCAGTGCTCTGTAACCTAGTCCTGCAAGCGAACAAACAGAACCATGTGGCATAAGTATAATAATTAATCTAGTTATTTTTTTCTCCAAAACTATCAGTTAATGATGGTGTGAGAAGTAGCCATGCTACCATATTCCCTCAGCATATTTTTTTTTTAAAAAAATTTGATGTGGTCATACAGAAGTGGTTCACAGACCTCAAAGGTAATGTTGGAATAAGGCTTCAGTTTGCCCTGTGAATCATTTTGAACTTTCTTAAAGCAAATCAGAAGTGGCAAAAAGGGTGGTGTGATCTTTCTCTTTTTCCCAACACATTATATTTATTTATTTTACCTATGTCCTGTCTTTCTGATTAAAAATATAGCTAGCACTAACTTCCAAATAAAAAAACACTGAGACAGGGAAGAAGAAAAAAGTTAAAATGTCAGAGAGAGAGAGAGAAGAAGAAGCAACAGCCCTCTTTAAGTATAACCCTGCTGAGATGTCAAATGCTTTCAGAATAAAAAGGTATTTCTCTGCTAGGAAGGGGCCATCTCAGCCTCCCTTAATATGGGTTTTCAGAGCTTGAACATAGCCACTCATAAAGACTTCCTTTACATCCTCACCACATGGTAGGTATTTCTCAGCCCTCCAGATGTTGTTGGGCTGTAACTCCCATTAACCCTTACCAGCATAGGCAGTGACAAGGGATGGTGGAAGTTGCAGTCCATCAACCTGTGAAGGGCTACACACTTTTCATCCTTGTTCTAGGAAAGGTATGATGTTTTGTATACATTCCTCAGTGAATACATCAGCCTGTTTGTGCCCAAGCCTCTTAACGTTGCTGCACAAGTATAAAAACATCTCCCAGTGGTAGGCAGTGAATTATCACTTCTGGAACCTTCCAGGAGGGGCATTTCACCCTATCTTTTGACTAGTTTGGACAGCATGGAAAGGTCATGGGCTACAAAACCAGAGACAAGACTCCAAGACTACACTTTGCCCACTACTGATGTAGGGCTTGAGATGAGAAAAAGTGTTACCAAAGGCCCAAACAGGCAACTGTAGTTTGGATGTGTTTCTAGCAGTATTTTCCTACCATTTTGCCTTATTTTTTAAGTCTGCTGCTGATGTCACATGCAGGCCAGCCTTCTGCTTCCTTTCACTCCAGGCTGGTTTCCTTGTCTGCAAATAACATACATTCCCCTAAGAACTCTCAGAGGAAAGCAGACAAGGAGTGATGTTAGTGGGGGAGACAGCTAGAAGCCACAACCAAAGGGTGGGAAGAGCTAGGACTGCATGTGGTGGCAGCAGGGAGTTGTAAATTGAGACATGGCAAGAAGATGAAAAAGCTGGACAATTTCTCTTTGAAAGACTGGTGTGCATGTTTTGATCTCTGTGGAAAAGGAAAGAACCTTCTTGCTTTTGTGTGTGTGTGTGTGTGTGTGTGGTCTACAAAAGATAGGACTCTATTATCTAAAGAAAAGTTCCAGGACCCACAATGGAATTTTCCTTCAGTTTCCACATATCTCACAGTGCTGAAAACGAGACAATGAAAATCATTATATTTGTCCTGTCCACATTCCCTTGGTAATTGCGCCTGGCCCAGATCTTTGGTTGCCTAAAATGTATTTCTAAATGCTCAATTAAAGTTCTAATGTACTGCAATGCTAGAAGTGTGGAAACTGAATGAAAATTTCATTGTAGATATGAAACTCTTTATTTGGGGATTGTTGTGCACCTTAAAGTTGTTTCCTAAAGCAACGCAATCATCGGGTTTTCATGACAAGATTTGTTCAAAGAAGGTTTGCCTTTGCCTTATTCTGGGGCTCAGCGAATACGATTTGCCCAAAGTCACCCCCTGGGTTTCCATGACTGAGTCAGGATTTGAACTCACAGATTCCTAGTCCTTCACTCAAACCACTACATCACACATTGCTCTATTAAGAGGGCAGTGCCTTTATTTTGCCCCTTTCCTCCTATAGATGCACCACTGAAATTTGTGAATTCACTCCTCAGTGTCATCTAACTCTTTGATATTCCTTCACCAACTAAGATTTTTCTTTTTCACACACTGGACAATTATTTTACTTCTCTGTGTAAAAAAAAAAAAAAAAAAAACAACAAATTTTTTTTTTTAGCAATGAGCAATTTTTGAGCAATTTTTGCGCAATGTGTATGCCTGTGTATTTACCAGATATTGTAAAATGTTTGTCAATAAGGTACGCAAAATGGAAGGTATGCTCTTTGTTGATTGTAGTGTCTATAAATCCACCCCCCTCACTCACACATATACTTCAGCAGAAACAAATACAGGCAACAGTCTTTCCATCCTTAAGTTGAAAGGAGGGATAACATAATACACCAAAACTAATACTTGGGAAGTTTAAATTCAGACTGATGCAGATTCTTTGAGGTAGCTTGTCTCTGTCTGTAATTGCAGGAGAACTTAATAAATGTTGTTTTTTTTCTGCTTACGCTGTGTTATGTGTTGGTTTTCAACAAACATCATATTGACAAATTGGTGCTAGTTTTCAAAGGGAAATGAGTTTGTTTTTAAAGAAAATAACTCCCTAATGTTTTGGTGCTCTACTCTTACTCATTATTCATTGGGAATAAAAGAGGAATAAATGACAGATTTGGTTGGTAGAAACCTACACAGAGTGCCAAGTGAACTTTTCTGAGATACACCCATTATGATGATACTATGAAAAATACAAAGATCTTCACTTGTCTTCCCTCCTACCTTTAAAACCTCTTCGGTGACTTTCTGCTAAATGGAATGCAGATAAAAAAAGGGGAGGGAGTCTAATAACTCTGGAATGCATTTTCCACACTGGAATTAGTATGCATTACTTAATGGCTCTGATTTGAGACTGGAAGAAGATTAGCAAACACCCTAACGTGAATTGCCTACATTTGGAAGCAAAGGAAAAGCTAGATGGAGCTGTGGAGTTACCTATGCCAATCTTTCTCTCATGCATTTCAAGGCATATGGTTGAATTTGCTGTGTGCTGTTTGTGTGGAGAGAAATAAAATCATTAGGACCTATTTATGGGAGCAGTAGGGTGGTGTTTAAATTTTGCTTATTTCCCTATTTTTCATATCCTTCCGTTTTCTTCTATTTCTTATTCGCAGTCAAACAAAAATACATTCTTTAACTGAATTTACTCCCTACTTTTCCCTACATATCAGTTTTTCCCCTCTTTCCTTACAACTGAGAAATATATGCCTGCCTGTGAACAATTATTTATAAATCAGGAGCTAGCCAGAGCTTTGAAAAGTTACTGTTTTCCTCTCCACCTCCCAGAATACTCTGTGTGTGTGTGTGTGTGTGTATCCTCAAGTTCTACAGTTTGATGAGTTCCTCTCTCTCTCTCCCCTGAATCATTTTACTCATTTACTAGCAATGTCCGTGGTTTCACAATCTCTGTGTTTCAGGATTAGTTGTCATTAGTGCTAACCAGATTCCCTCGTAACTATGACAGGAAGATTTGTGTCAACCATGGTTTCCAAGGAAATCACTGATAGAGGCTATGGTAATACAACTGTAGTACCAGACCATACTGAGCTCTACGATGTACAGGGTACATTGGATCACAAGTCTGGTTTCCAGTTTGTAAACAGGGTTGGGCAGCTGAGGTGGCAAGGAGAAGGACTCAACTGTGTCTTCTCAGTGGGCTGCACTAACACATCCCTAGCAACTTGAAAGTAACTAGAAGTCAATTCCAGTTTTAATTTCAATTGATTTTGAAATCACAGGGGGCATTAATCCAAATTTCTGCATTTTGGTGCATTTGAGTTAGTTTGGGGTCTATGGATTTTGAAGGAGTTGGCAGAAGTACAAAAAAAAAGGATTACGTATCATGTGGCCTGCACGCCACACCTTGCCCACTCTTCTTGTAAACTGGTTTTGCAAATAGTCAGTGTTATGTCTGTATTTGGCTAGTAGCATGCATTCTTTTCCTGGGATGAGCCTGCTATTCCTTTTGACTGACTCTGGTCTAAATTGCAATAGTAACTTGTTCTATAAATGGAAATTTAACAGCAAATATAGTTGTTTAAATTATGGATCTCAGGATGAACTCAGGATGAACAGTTGAATGCACATGCTTTTTACTGCAAAATCATGTATTCATTGGAAGCAACCTCCTTTCCACTCTTCTTCCCTCTCTGTCTCTCATTCTGTCTGTGTACATGTATCCTGAAAGTGTGTCTTGGCCCTACAGCAGACAGTCAGACATTGATCCGTTCTCAGGTTAAACATTACACGTGCCTACTGAAATGGTCAATAGGCACAAAATAGTAAGAGTGAACTTGGAAATAGATGCTTGGGCTCTATCCTGAGAAGTGAGAGAAGATTTTGAGTTCAGAGTTCAATAAAATTTTCAAAAGCCCTTTACCAACATTGATGACCAACACGAGTTGGACAATCAGACTCACACCAGCTCACATTTTACCTGCCTGTTATTGACATGATGTTCAAATATATTTCTGTAGGCTCAGTCTGGACAGTCCTTACCCAACAAAACTGGATATATCTGTGAACAGTCTTAAGGATGAGACCTACAAATGTTAGGCTCCCACATACTGGTTTCCCTGCTTATATGTGTCATTCAAAGCATGGATCTTAAGAGCATATGAAAGCAGGCTGAGCTTTGAGCTGGTGAAGTCCTGGTTTCCTACTCACACAGAGAATATCTTTATAGGGATTGAAAGAGGCAAGTTTAAAATGCGCTTGATATGGATTATATTTCAAATGATGATTTCAGTGTCCATATCTAAGACATTTTAAAGACATTTAATCTTACCTCCTGAGAATAACATTTTCAGCATTTGAGTACTGTGGTATTAATATCAACTGTACTTTAGCACCCACTACATTCATCCAAATGTCATACAAATTATAATAATTATGTGCAAGTAAATAGATCAATTGGCTGCAGCTCTTCAGCTGTTTCCAGTTTGACCTTCAGTGCAGAACAAGTTGGTAGCTGCCCAAATATGTAGACTTCCTTAGTAAAGTCAGCTTCCTGTGTTTCTTTATAATGTACAGGGTCTTCTATGTAGGCAGCCCTTGTTTCACAAAAATGGTCTTGATATTTTATAGAAGTTGGAGTTGGATCGATTTATGCTTTATGCTCATGGACCTGATCTTTGCCGAGAATCAGATCTACGTCATGCAATGGCCAACTGCTTTGAAGCACTGATAGGTAAGGCATCTGTGCTATGCGTGTGGCATTTATTAATCTTGCATTTTGTCCACATTAATTCACTGTATAGATAGGCACTTCCGCTCCTAGAATACACTACCATAAAATGACATGATTTTGAATATACTGTATGATTTTTTTTTTCAAGTTACAAGTCTTGTTTTTGTAAGTAAGTAAGCCTGCATCAGAGCTTGGAAAAAGTTACAATTAGATGACAGCTTCCAGTGTCAAGCCAACGTGACCAGTGACCATGCTGGCTGGAAATTATCAAGTTGTACTCTGAAAAAGTAACTTTTCAAGACTCTAGAACAGTTTTAATCATTTGAGATTAAGCACTCCTCCAACATTATCTGTTTATGACTGACTCTTAAACATGATCGCGAGATGGTGCCTCTATGTTTAGCAGCAGTAGGACAAGGAATAACTTTTGCAGCTATTGCTCTGTCTTTGTTCATTCATACTCCATGACTAGATCCTCTTCTTGAATCTTGGTTTGTTAACTGACATTTAGATATCTTCCAAATTCAGAAATAAATGGGGAAAAGTTGGGTATAAAGCTCAGCAGATGGGTGAGGAGTACTCAGGTGTGTTGGAAAGATCACCTGAACAAGGTCAGAATATTAACAATTTCACCCTTGATCTGATCCAGGAAGACAGTCCTTTGGTTCTGTATCTGCATTAGACATGCAACATATGCATTAAAATATGATCACCGCTCTGGTATTATATGGAATCAACTTCTATGATGCTTGATAAATGGTAAAACTACTGGCAAGAATTCTTACCAACAATTTTAGAATTCCTGGTAGGAATTTTTAGGATATAGCCCTATGCATTTAGGCATGAACTCTGCTTGCAGTCCTTTATTCCAAGTAATAACAGTGGCATTTTTATAGTGCTTGCAAAACAAAGTGTTGTACAAAATTAAATAGACCATGTCTGCAAACTGACATTCTCATCTACAAAGAAAAATGGGGAAGGAAAAGGAACACAAGAGGAAGGGAATTGGAAGAGAACAAACTAATGGGTAAAGGCCAGAGAATAATGAATGTGTCTTCCAAAAGCCATTTAAAATTGAAAAGCTGTTCTAATCTTAAGAGACATGGCATTTCAAAGATTTTGGTAATAATCCAACTCTGGACTTCTGTTAGTAAAACAGCAGAGCCCAAGCAGAAGGGTATGCTCCCATCTTCCTATTGCAGCCCAAACACCCCTGCCCACACCAGCTCTAGGAGGCTGAGGAGCCCTCAAGAACTGTATTTGGGCCACCTCCTGTGGCTGTAGGCATCAGGTAGGGAAAGAAAGTGCCACTGCTACTACAGCAGCAGTCCCAGAATGGATTTAAGAAACAACAACAACAAAAAAAGAAAAAGAAAAAAGGAATGAATAAGAAACAAAAGATCTTTGACAAGAAGTAAAGTACCACTGGGGAATAAAAAGAACAAGAGGTATAAATTACAATGCAATCAGCCCTCTTTTAGCTAGGAATATGTCCCATTGAACACAGTTGCTCTTATTTCTGAATAGACATGTGTAAGATTACATGATGTAGTATGAATACAGAATCTGTCTCCCCCTATGCTGAGATGCCACATCTCATCATTCCTGACTGTTGGCCCTGGCAACTGGGTCTTACAGTAGTTGGACCTCAGCAATACCTGTCCTTAACTGTAACCACATCAATACCAATGAGTTTCTGTCAACTTATCTGCAGATGGTTTTGCCATTACTTTTCTGAATCCTTTGCTTGAAATTCTTAGAGCTTTGTCAATTTTGCAGGATTTTGAAAAGGTCTAAGTGTTAAAAATAAAAGTAAGTCTGTTACTCTAGTAGAATGGGGTACTGCATATATCTATTGAATATGTACACTGAAGGTAGAGTTTCTCTGGCCCACAATGCTGCTATTGTTGTTAATTAGAATTCGATAAGGTACTTGAGTGTCCAGTAGGTCAGTTATCCAAATGATATAAAATGAACAACTCCCCATTAATTCAACAAATGACAAGCATAATCTCTCTTGGTTAGGTTGGACAGCAGCAATAAAAATGTCAGTTTTACATGTTTAATTTTTTGGCTCCAACATTGTCATTTCCTTTATCTTTGAAAGTTTGTCTTATTTGCAAAAAATAATTGTGATCTTCATTAATAAGAATAAAAACAATATAGGATTCAACAATCAACACTCTTTAAGCTCACTAGAAATGGGGTTTGGGGATTTTGAGCCTAGCTATATATTATGATGCTTTCAACTCGGGCATCTTATCAGGGTCATGTTAAATTGTGTAAGGAGTGGAAAGAGAGTTACCATATTTGTGATCTTTACTGCAATAATTATCCTAATTCAAGATTGCAGTTTCAAGAAGAACTTCGTTTTGTTGATGTTTCATGGAAGCAGATACATCAGATTATTCTATTTATGGAACTTCCAGGTACAAAAGTGCAGTCATTACAATCACTGAATTGTTTTGAAAAGATGTTATTTGAATGCCAAGTATTCTATGAAGTGCCTAGCTTTCAACCTTTGTTCTCTGATGCTGAAATTGTCTTCTGGGAAAATAGTGAAAGTTTAAAAGATTTGGGGGAAAGATTTGAGAGATGAGATTGAAAATAGATTTTGATATACTGTATGTTTTCAGTCTCCATTAAAATAAATCTCCCCATCTTCAAGGACACATAAGTATCTAAGACCAGTTAGACTTAAATATTTTAATTCTAATTGAAGTGGATTCTGTTGAAATGGATCTGTTATTCTTGGTACTTATATATCTTTGTGATGGTTTTGTCCACAGTCAGGTTTCTAGCCTGATATTTTTGCAGAAATTAACTTAATTACGGGGCAATCATCACTAATAGCTGCACATCTTATGCAACAAATCTACCAGTGAAGATTATCAGGTTCATTTTATATACGTGTGTGTGTGCGTGTGCACGTGCACGTTCACACATGGGTGTGCATGTGCATGTGCATATACACAACATCACAGTTAGTGCCAAAAACTGGAAACAAGTTTCTGATCGTTTTATAGTTTGAGAAGCAGGTTATGGAATTTTGCTCTAATATACAGATGATTGAAAATTTTGATAATGTTTGTTCTCCATTTATTCAGTCTGGTTCTGTTACTCTTGCTCCTCTGAAGTCACATGTAAACTTTTGAAATGATGTGTTGTCATCTTACTTTTGGATGCATTCATAGTTTATGTAATTTCTTTTTATTTGTCTTTTGTATTTAGATGTATTGTCCACAGCTTTTTCTATTGTTGCTATTTTTTTTAAAATGCATTAGTGTCTGTACTTGTGTTATCTAAGTAAAAACATTTATTTTTTGTTTAAAAAAGAACTAACATCTGTGGGGCTATGGGTTCCCTACTATAGCATGAAAGGAACAAGAAAACAGGAAAAGAATGTAGATTGAGATTATAGAGACATTTAAGTTGACAGAAGACATTTTAAATTAGCTTCCATAAGTCAGATTCATTGTAGGGAGAGAGGAAAGGAGACATACAGACAAAACGAGAAAACAAATTGAAATTATGTTGTTGTTTTTTTAAAAAAAAGGAAAAGAAAAGCCACAGGCTTTAAAGTATAGGGAAGAGGTTGAACATGAGGGGCAGTAAAGCCAGATAACCAGGTCTAGATAGCATGAGAGAACTAAACACTATTTTGTAACAGCAAGGAAAAGAAAAGAATACTGAGAGATGTTCAAATGCTGGGATCGATAAGATTTAGTTACAGCAAAAATAAAAGGAAGAAAAAGGAAGATGAGTCAACAAGAACTCCCAAATTGCAAACATGTCAAGGACAATTAATACAGAACCTCTTGCTACTGAAAGGAGAAGGTAAAAAAAAAAAAGGACAGAACAGGAACCTCAAAAAAAATCAGAAATTTGATTTGATATCAATACGTTTTCAAAAAAAATAATGAAAAAGGTATACATGAAAGAATTGAAAGGCTTGCAGAAATAGACAGGAGGATGAAGTTGGAGTTATCAACGTGAGTATAACAAATAACATTAAAAGAATGGGAAAGGGAGTACAATAGTTAGCATTGTATTAATAAGAGAGGTTGTGGCAAAAAAAGGGGGGAGAGGAGATGAGAACATGTGAAATGGTAGCCAAAGGAGGGAATGCAGTAATAGAATCTGTAATTGGAAAGTAGAATATTTAGAAAGACAGGAGCTAAATAGTAAAAGAAAACCGCCAAGTACAACATGAATAACAGGAACAATGGAATGATCAGAAATATGAAAAGCATATTAAAGGTCCCCAATGAAAATAATAAATTGACAGTAATTTAGTTGATTTTTGTTGATTTAGTCAACTAAACTGCATTCAAGTAAGACAAAGAGCAGTTTCAGTGTAATTGTCTAAATGGAAGATATCAAAAGAATAATTTGAAGAGACAAACTGCTATAATGAGGAAGGCATAAAGTAAGCTGTTGGACATGAGAGTGAGATATGGAAGTCAAGGTAAGGAAGAAGGAAAAAAAGAACCATGATTCAATATTGGGCAAAGAAGAAGAAACAGACCTAAGAGAAAACATATGGCAAACAAGCAGAGATTAAAAGGGATTCATTTTGTGATATCTCCCCGCTGCAACTAAAACAAGAAGGAAGAGATGAAGGGAGAAACATTCCACACAAACATACCCTTACATGTATTGACCAAGGGGAATGGTGAAAAGGAAATTTTCTGGATGAAAGAGCAGCAGGAGCAACAGCATCTAATGGGAAAATTCATGTTTTAATAAGTGCAAAACGAGAAAAATGATAAGAGGGAGAGAGATCATTAAGTACAACAGCTTTGTTAACTGCTGACCGACAGTTTAATAAACCACAAGAAATGAAAGATGCAGCACAAGAGATGGGAGCTGGATCAGCATAGCAACATTGTCAAGGGTCAAGATGATCCCTAGCAATAAAAGGAGAAGGGCAAGACATGACTTCGCAATAAAATATCAGAAAAGGGGGAAATGCAATTCTCCAGAAAATTTAAAAAAGGGGAATGGGGGGCAGAGTAAAAAAAAAAAAAAAAAGGAATAAAGAAGAACATTTAAAAATGGTGAAGATTGGTTGATAAATCATACATCAGCATAGATGGGGGAATCCACAACTTTACTAAGTCCTAGTCTCAAAGGACACAGTTTATCTCTGGTGATTGCAGTGGCAGAGTGGTACTGAACAAATACCTTTGTGGCATGGGTGGGCAACAGCAAAGCATCCAGGGGCTATCTCAACCCTTTTTCCCCTCCTCCACACCTTTATGGGCTACATCCCATCTTTTTTTCCAAACCCAAAATATAGTACTTCCCTCCCTTAGCAGTGGATAAGAGAATCATGCCACTGGAAGGCTTTTGGCAGTATGATTGCCATGGAGAGGGTGAGATTTTTCCCCCTCAGCAGTGATTTGGGGGAGTTTAGGGGCTACACAGAAGGCCTTTGTGGCCTACATGAATGCTATGGGACCACAGTTCCCAGCTGTTGCTCTGTAGGGTCCTGAGTCTTAGATGATCTCAAAAAGGCAATGGAATAGTACAATTCATCCCTTCAGCCTGAAAAAACAGCAGTAGCAGCAATAAGTGCTCCTGCATCTACCATGTCCCCAACTTTGGCTTTTGCTCTCCAGATTTTAAGAACACAGGAAGCTTCCTCAGACCATTGGCCCAGCTGTTATCATATGTGACTCCAGTTTTTGTTTCCTAGCTTTACCTGGAGATCCCTGGTGTTCCTTGCTGGTCTCCTATCCAAGTATCAACTAGGCCCAACTCTGCTTAGCTTCCAAATCAAAGGAGATCAGATGTGCTTAGAGTGGTACGGTGGCATGATTCTCTATGGCAGTGATAAGCAGAATTTATTTGGTATTTTTTATGAGAATCCTGAAATCCTCCCACCGGAATCATGTAAAAGGCTCTGAACGAAAACATGCGCATGGAAAGTCCTTCCTTCTGCAAACATCCATACTATCAGGGCAGACTTTGAGAGCAGAGTGGAGGTGGAGCTATACAGTACCTGTCCCTGATCGCATGTTCCATTTATTTGTTTTAAATAATGCCTGAGTAGAACTTTAGGATTATAGACTTATAAAACCTAGAGTTTGTTTTAGGTATCAGAATTTACTAGAGCTCACACTCTTTCCAGATAAATTTCCATTTCTTTTTTTTTTTTTAATTTTTTTAAATTTTTATTAATTATATAACTAAATCACAAATACAAAACAAGAAAAAAAAATTAAGCACCATGTGATATACATAATAGTGAATTAAAAAAAAAATAACTTTTTTTCTTTTTCTTTTTCTCTTCTCTTAAGCAATACTAACTTTCATTGTTATTTTGCACCTTTACCCTTAAATTTATAAATCTGTTCAACTATTATAATTTCACATTTAATTCAATATTTTTCACATCCCCTTTAATCTATTTCTATTGTTAATTCTTTTAACCTTTTTTTTTAAAAAAACATTGACATCACTTATCCTTTTAAATCTATAAATCACAAGTTTAACACACACACCTACTAAGAATTACAAAATATACAACATAAAAGAAAAACAAAACTAAAACTAAAAAATACCCACCCCCAGAGCCAACTTTTTATTTAATCCACTTTCCAAAATTGCCATTCTTCTTTTGACAGGGTAGTATTACTATCTCTTTTCAGAACTTTATCCAAAAATATTTTCCAAATTTCTTCAAAATCATTCCCTTTAACCAAACCTTTCATAAACCTAATTCTACATGTTAGTTTATCATTAATTGCGATTTTCCACACTTCGTTATACCATTCCTCTATTTGAAATTTTTCATTTGCTTTCCATTTTTTTGCTATTATTAATCTCGCTGCAGTTAACAAATTTGTTATTAATTCTTTCTTTACTTGAGTACACTCAACCTTATCATATATAGATAACAATGCAATATTTGGACATACTGGTATATCTGCTCCTATAATCTCTTTTATCTCTTTAAAAACCTTTTGCCAAAACTCCATTATCTTATTGCAATTCCACCACATATGCATATATGTACCAATTTCTTGACATCCTCTCCAACATAATCTTGAATATTTCTCATCTATTTGATTTAATTTCACTGGAGTCAAGTACCATTTCCACACTAATTTATAATAATTCTCTTTTATTCTTATTGATAATTTTTTTAAATGACGTTGTTTCCAAATTTTTCTCCATTCTTGTATATCTATATTTTGTACTATCTCTTCCTCCCACATTTTTCTAAGAAAATCCTCTTCTTGTTCTTTTGCTAATATTTTATATATTTCACTTGTAATACCTTTTAGTATTTCATTTTCTTGCATATTTTCTCTTTGAATAATAATTTGTTCAAATTTAGTATATTCTTTAAAATCCTTAACATATCTTTTCATACTCTTTGTCCATTGCTCTAATTGTATATAATTAAACCAGGATATTTTAGTTTCCTGCAATCTCTCTTTCATTCTATCTTTATTTATCATTATTTTCATCCATTCTTTTAATCTATAAATTTTTTGTTTTTTTATTTCTTTCTCTATTATTTCTCTTAAATTTATTGGAAATTTTTCCATCATCACTATCGGAGTTAATATTGATATATTCGGTATTAATTTTCTTTTATTTTTTTTCCATATTTCTATTATATTTTTTATAAAAGGATTTTCTATCTTCTCCATTTCTTTCTTTGAAAAATTCCTAAAAAATATATTTTCTAATTTTGTCTCAATATTCATATCTTCTATCTCTAACCAATCTAAATCACCCTTTCCTGAAACCCCCTCTATGATATATCTCAATTGATTTGCATAATAATACCATTTTAAATTTGGAAGTCCCAGGCCACCTTCTTTTTGACTTTTATACCAATATTTCTTGTTAATCCTCGATTTTTTATTTCCATTACAAAAATTATTTAATATCTTTTGCCACTCCTTTAATTCTTCCTCTGATATTTTTATTGGTAGCATTCTAAACAAAAAGTTAATTTTAGGTAAAATTTTCATTTTTACCACTGCTATTCTACCAAACCACGATAGCTTTATATTTTTGTAGTCCTCTAATTTCCTTTTTGTTTCTAATCTTAATTTCTTGAAATTTTTTTCCTGTAATTCTTGTAAATTTTTTGTAATCTCTATTCCTAAATATTTAATTGATTCTTTTATTTTAAGTAATCCTCTTTTACTACTTATAAATTTTTGTACTTCTTCTTTAGTATAATTAAATAACATTATTTCTGATTTGGCCCAATTTATTTCTAATCCCGTCTTCTCCCCAAACTCTATTAAATATTTATCTATCCTATCTATCTTTTCAATTGGATCCTTAATTGTCAACAATGTGTCATCTGCAAATAAGCTTATTTTATTTTTTTCCTTAACTCCAATTCCTTCCAAATTCTCATCATTTCTTATCACATTCGCTAACATTTCTATAACTATTGCAAATAAAACTGGAGATAATGGACATCCTTGTCTCGTTCCTCTTGTTATTTGAATCTGTTCTGTAAATCCATCATTTACCATCACTACAGATGTATTATGTGAATACAATTGATTTATTAACCCTTTAAATCTCTCTCCTAATCCTATTTTATTTAAAATTGTTTTTAATGCCGGCCATTCCACACAATCAAAGGCTTTAAATATATCTAGGGCTAAAATTCCAGCTTTTTGTTTATCTCTGTCCATTATATTTATTTTATTTATCGTTTTCCCTATTAAATTTGCCATCTGTCTTCCTTGAATAAAACCACATTGATCTTTATGTATATACTTATAAATAAATTTATTTAACCTCTTCGCCATTATTGCTGTCAAGATTTTTGCATCTTGATTTATTAAAGATATTGGTCTATAAGAACCTGGATCCATAGGATCCTTATTTGGTTTTAAAATTAATATTATTAGTGACTGCTTCCATGATAATGGAATTTTTTCACCCCTCAATATACTATTATATAACACTTTTAGTTTAGGAATTAAACCTTTTTTAAATGTTTTATAATATTCTGGACCTAGTCCATCCACTCCTGGTGATTTTCCTCCTTTTAAATTATTTATTACTTCTTCTATTTCCTCTTCTGATATCATTTCTTCCATCAATCCTTTATCTTGTTCTGTTAATCTTACTTTCCAATTTTCATTAATATACTCCTCTATGTTCTCTAAAGATTTATCTTCTGCTGAATACAATTCTCAAAAAAATTCCTCAAATATTTTTAATTTCTCTTTCATCAACCTTTTTTCTTTACCAAATTTATCTTTAACTACGCCAATCATATTTCTAGTTTTTTTTGATTGTACTGATTTAGCCAGCATTTTAGAATTTTTATTACTATATTCAAAGTATTCCCTTTCCAAGTATATTAGATTTTTCTGAACTTCGTCCATTTCTATCTTTTCTAATTCATCTCTTTTTGCTTGTAATATTAATTTCTGTTTAGTTCTATCTATTATATAATCATTCTCTAGTTCCTTTATTTCTTTTTCTAATTTTAATTTTTTTTCTCCTAATTGTCTCTTTAATTTGCTTGATTCTTTAATGCATAATCCTCTTACCACTGCCTTCATTGTATCCCACAATACATCTTGTGTTACTTCCTTATTGTTTATATCCCAAATTTCTTGCCACTCCTTCTCTATTTTATTTACTATCTCCTTATAATTAAATAACTTAGTATCCAGTCTCCACCTTTTTGCTTCTCTATAATTCCTTTTCATAGTTATATCCAAGTTCATCAGAGCATGATCTGTCACTTTTATTGTTTCAATTTCTGTATTTATTAATTTAGGTATCATATTCTTTGAAACAAAAATATAATCTATTCTTGAGTAATTTTTATGAACTGATGAATAATACGTATATTTCTTTTCTTCACCCTTTATTAGCCTCCAAACATCTATCAGTTCATTTCTACTCACTAATTTATTCAAAATTGTTATATTATTATATCTATCTCTAATTGATGGATCTGATTTATCTTTCCATCTATCCATCACCATATTAAAATCACCTGCGATTATTGTATAGTCTCCTTTCATTTTTTTGATCTTATTAAATATTTCTTCATAAAACTCTTTTTGCTTTTCATTAGGTGCGTAAATATTCATTATGCCATATGTTTCTCCATCTATTTCACCTTGTATAATTACATATCTACCTTTTTCATCTAACTCCACACTTGTTACAATGAAATTGCATCTTTTGGAAATTATTATTGCAACTACTCTTGATTTGGATGTACCAAATGCTTCCTCATAAATGGCTACCCAGTTCAGTCTAAGCTCATTTTTTTTATCTCTTTTTCCATGTGTTTCTTGTAAAAAAATTATATCGGCCTTATCTTTTTTTAATATCGATTCTATCCTTTTTCTCTTTATTATTGACCCCAAACCTTTCACATTCAATGTTGATATTCTCAATCTATTCTCCATTTTTCATATTTTGAATTTTCTAATCCCACTCCCCATTGGCTCTTTAATGTGATGGTGCTCCCCTTCCCCTTCCCTTCCCCCTCCCACTCCCCTCCCCCTTCCCGCCCTCCCCTCCCCACACAAACATTTCTCCCCCTCTTCCTCCAAAGCGCTTCTGCCTTGGAAACGACCAGCCATGGTCCTGGGGGGGGGTGAAGGTATGCCAACTCCCGGCATAGAGACCAATACCCTCTCCCGATTTATTTTCTTTCCCATATTTTTTTTCCCTCTCTTCCCCCTCCCTTCCCTCTCTCTACCCTCTTGCTTTATATATGTATAAATCTATCTCTATGCATTTATAATCTATAAGAATATATTTTACTCAGTAGTCATCTACCCTTCTCCTACTCTATGAAGTGCTCTTTCTTCTTCTTCTGTTATATCATATTGTTTCTTCCAGTCCTCCTCAGCCTCTGTCCTTTCGTTTATCTCCCGAAGTCTTCTTCTTTGCTCCTCCTGTTGCTCCTCCCGCTGCTCCTTCTTCAGTTACTCCTCCCACTACTCCTTCCTCAGTTGCTCCTCCCGCTGCTCCTTCTTCAGTTGCTCCTCCCACTGCTCCTTCTTCCGCTCCTCCAACCGCACCTTCCTCTTCCTTTTCCTCTTGCTGGATCAGTTTCAGTTCTCTCAGGAGTTGCAATCCTTGTTCAAGAGAATTTATTCTGTGGTATTTGCCAGCATATTGGAATTTCAGAAAGATGGGATATCCCCAACTGTATCTTATCCCAACTCTCTGTAGAACTATGATGCAGGGTTTCATTTCCCTTCTCCAATTTATTGTTTCGCGGCATAAGTCATTATAAATTTCCACTGTGTTATCTCGATACTTCAATATTCCTGGATTCTTTCTAACAGCTCTCATCAAATCATCTTTCTTGTTGAAATTCGCAATTCTCATTATAATATCTCTGGGAATTATTCCTCTTCTTGCAGCTGACACACGATGAATTCTCTCTATGTCATAATCTTCCCATAAAATCTCAGGAACAATGCTTTTTAGCCATTTTAAAACTTCCTCTTTCAAGGATTTTTGACTTTGTTGTGGCTGCTCTGCGAATCCACGAATCCTCACATTGTTTCTTCTGTTCTGGTCTTGGAGCTGGATAATTTGTCTCTCTAACAAAGAAATCCTGCCATCATGTTGTGCTAGTCTGGTCTGCTGATTCCCTTGGGTTTTTTTTATATCATCCACTTTAAGGTCCAATGCTTTTAACTCCTGTGAGATTTTTTCCTGCAATTGCCCCATTTCTGCCCTTATATTAGATGTTATTGTAGTAACAAGAGCTTGATTAGACTCTGTAATAAATAAATTTCCATTTCTAGTTACCTCAGGCTTCTTTAAATATATGTATATACATTCAGGTCACCTGTCAACTTATGGTGACCCTATGAATTTCATAGGGTTTATTTAGCCAACTAGAAGTGGTTCTGCCAGTTCCTTCCTCTGAAATATAGCTGTATAATTTAAGGTGTGGGAGAAGGGATGTGGAATCATTATGTTGCCATTACCATTATGCAAACACAAGTTGGAAATCCTGTAAATTACTGTAATTAATTACTATAAATTGATTGATTGATCCAGATCCAGAGACTAAAAAAATTACTTTGTTTTTGGCCCACTTCTTGGAGAATCTCAGTCTTGTAGTCCCAAAAGATACTTTACCCAAACACTACTTCTGCCAGTTCCTATTCTGTTGTGTCTCTTGGTAGTGTTAAGTTCTCTTCACTAATGTGATGGGGTATAAGCAGGGAGATTCAGTACATGGAATTGAGAATGTCAAAGGGACAGAAGAGAGAAGAACACAGGTCAAGGGGGAAACAGAAGAGCTTGGTCACAGTCAAGGCTGGATATGTGATAGAATGTCCTCAGTTTTATTCTCCTGCATTTTGTCTTGCCTCAGAAAATATTTTTTAACTTTTTACAAGGTAACGGTTATACGGATTCTGCCTTGGGCTATTCTGTGTTTCATCAGATCAAGATAAGGAGGGAAAGCCATCCTTTTTAACTCTGCTTTGTTGCTTTCCAAGTGCTTTGATGTTTAATGTTAAAAAGGAAACTGGGGGATGGTGGAGAGATGAGCAAAATATATGTATCTGCTGTGTGGTTCAAATGCTCCCACTTTTCAGATGAGGTTATGAGGGCAGGACTGGTTTGTTTGATTGTTTTTTTTTTCCCCCAGTAGAGGTTTCGTTTATTATTTGGCTTAGGTTATTGGCCTAAGAAATCAGATCATTTTATGGGTAGGGGTGTCTTTATTTTCCTTGTATAACAAAGTAAGTATGAAAAAAGACCCAATATGGCCCATGAACATGATAAAAAGGATGCTGAGTTTGTCTTGTCTTAATTGAGGGTTCCATGGCAGCTTGATGTTCTTAGTGGCCTTTGGTTATCTTAGAGATGTCACGGTCAACCTGTTCAAAAAGAGTGTCACAAACAGGGTCCAATAATGCCAGAATGCCAGTCTAGTGCACCCTGCAGCGATTCCCAAACGTGGGTCCCCAGACATTAATATACCATAATTCCTAGCAGCATTGACCACTGGCCATGTTGGCTGGGGCTTCTGAGAAGTGAAGTGGAAAACAGATGGCAATCCGTGCTTGAGGAATGTTGCTGTAGCTTATATGGTCCCTACACTGCCCTGTAGTTGCTTCTGGCCTAACCTATTTAACAGGGAAGCAGGCCACTGTGCAGCATAGGCTATTTCCACACTAGATTGTTATAGTGCTATTATTCCACTTTCAATATCCTATGGAATCCTGGAGTTTGCAATTTAAGGAGTCCTGCAAACCCCAGGATTCCATAGGATATTGAAAGTGAATAATAGCACTATATCAGTCGAGTGCAGAAATGGCCATAGTAAAATCTGAAAGGAGTATAGACCAGTGCTGCCTTATATCATATAGACTGTAAATCCATCTAAGCCATAGTTATCTACTCTGGCAGAAACTCTCCAGAATCTCAGGTCGAGTTCTTTCCCATCACTTGCTACAAGGTCGTTTTGGCCCTTTTCACACGTGGGGGAGCCGAAACAGGGCGGCGCACACAGGGACGGAGATTACCTGCATGCGTTTTGCTCCGTCCCTGCTCCGTCCCTGCGGGGAGCATGGCTCCGCCGCTTCACACGCCGCCGAATTTCGGCGGCGTTTGGCGGCGCCCAAAATGGCAGCTGGCGGCTTCTGGCAGCGCTCCGCCAATCAGGGCAGCGCACCAGCCGGAAGCCCGCCCCCGGGCAGATTTGCAGAGACGCACTAATGCGTCTCTGCAGATTCACATGGGGAGCAGCCGCGGATTAGTGCGGGTGAGTTTCATAAAAGCCACCTGGGAAGGTGGTTTTTAAAAAACTCACAGCGCCACCCTTGCGGCTGCGCTAGAGCGGTTGGAGGTGTGGAGCCTCACCTTTTCCAACCGCACTAGATCGCCCCGTGGTGTGAACGACCTCCATCTCCGATGGTCTCAACGCGGGGTTTTACCCCCGTGTGGAAATGGCCTTTAATTCAGGAGCAGGTAAAGCCCAGGTTTCTTACAGAGCTCTAGTGGAATCCATGGTCCCCCTAAAAAAAGCCTCTGGCACCCTGAAAAAGCCTCTAAATTGTACCAGCACCACCCTGAGTTGGGGGTGCTTCAATGGCCATTTTTAGAAACTGGAAGTGACACTTCTGGGAAGCAAAATTTGTGATGTAGGGACAAAAGAAATTCATGGTGTTGGGACGGCTGCAGCCCTTCAGGGTCTGGAGGAAGGTTGGGAAACTCTCAGACATTACCCATCTCTGTTTTAATTGAAGATACTGGGATTGCGCTAAGCGTATGTGCTCCACTACTGAGTTACGGCTATGTTATATAATCAAACCCAGTTCTTCATAGGAATGAAGGGGGGGGACCTTGCTGCCTGAGGTCAATATTTTTTCACTGATTTTTTTTAAGCACTTCATTTCCTACCTCTGCTGACAGAATGAATCTTGGGGTGCTACAAAATGTCAAATCTGGATATTATTTAAAAACAAAACAAAACGGATCCTTATAATTCCACCAGGAGCTATTTTATACTTTTCTTGTAAAATTTGAATATGATTCATTACTCTTATTTCTGGATTGAGAAAGCTTATACTTCCTTGTTGTCTGAAAACTTTTTCTTACTGCTCATAGACTTTGGATATTTTTTTCTTGTGTTTCATATTACCTTTATAGACTGTAGCTCTAAATATGGATCAGCAGTATGACACTGTTGGTATGGAAGGTCAATGAGGAGATAATGCCAGTTTGAGCTGTGTTAACCAAAACATGTGCAAGCAAGTTGCTGAAAATAAAGAGCTCTACCACTTTTTTTATTGGTTAAAATTCAAGTCAAGCACTGGGCCTTGTTTGGGTAATTTTTTAAAAAAGGAGGATAGCCACAAGAGGAGGAAATAAAGATGATTTCAGGTGGTAATGCTAAAGACACTTATTAGGGAGTAACATATTTACCTTTGTATACCCCTGAGTAAACATGAATGAAATTGTAGTGCATGTTGATTAAACAATTGAAGTTTAAGCTGGTTAATCCACAGTGTTTTGTCTTGAGGACGCACTTGTATAAGTCTGTGATTAAGACAGTGTGTTTCTGTCACAGAGAATGAAAAAGGAAAAATAAATGTAATCTGTTCTTCTAGCAGGAACCCCTCACACTTCCAACAGAAAGTGTGTATGGCAGAATTGTGCCTGCTTATGGTCTCTGGCACATGCCCCTGTCTCCTGTGAATGCTCACACAGAGCTGTAAAAGAGCCTCTGTGTATACAGGCCTAGACACAGAAGCATATATATGGGGCAGGATTAGTGGCTGCAATTGATACAATGCTGCTCCCCCATTTCATGTGTCCAGTGATATGAAGGAAAGAGGCTACTGAGTGAATAGATTGTGTTTACTTAATTACAGGCTCTTTAAACTTTGGTCCCCACATGTTAGACTATAGTTCCCATAATCCCTAGTAACCAGTCATACTGACAAGATTATGATAGGAGTCAGAATCCAACATCATCTAGGGAGCTGATTTTGGGTGCTGCCAGTCTAACCATACATACCCTTGACAGTTCCTTCAGCACCTTGATAAAAGACCTATCCTGGAATTTTGAAGCTATGAAAATTTATGGCCATTTCCATACTAAACTGTTATAGTACTATTATTCTTCTTTCAACATCCTATGGAATCCTGGGGTTTCCAGTTTAGGGAAGGGGATTTAAAATTCTCAGCCAGAGAGCTCTTTGCTAGATTTCCACAGGATGCTGAATGGGGAATAATAGCACTATACCAGTGCAGTGCAGGAATGGCCTATGTGTACTGAATGATGAATACGTCAAACTGCAGAGGATTAATCAGTCATAAATTCTTTAATGGGTTGGATGTCTTTCATTTAAGGTTGTTGGGATATGTCATGATGCATGGGGAAAAGTGGATCAAGCACTGGGCCAAAACAATGTCTGAGGGCCCTTATTTATATACCCAGGAATGTACCAGAGGGGAAGCGTTCCCATGGGAATCTGATGAAAGACCTCACAACCACAACCAACTGGGTGAGCCAGTACCTTGCTTGGCCAGTTGGCTTCCAAGTCATGGCCTGGGCAGCACACAGAATCAATAAACCATTGGCTGAACATAGCAAAAATATCTTTGTTCCCACCATACCCTACACATTACAGGAACAAAGAGAGGTGCCAATAAGGAGGGATCCCAGAGCTGCAGCAGCAAGCTTTCAACCTTCAATATAAAAGTTTGAGGAAATACAACATGGCGCAAAGGGAAGCTGGCTATGTTTTGCTTGAAGAGAATTGAGTTTTTTCGTTGGGTAGATGGCAGGAAGAGCAGTAACACACTGGGCCTCCTCCATGGTAAAAAAAAGAATCAAAGAGGCTCATTGGAGCAAAGCAGATTCAGATCCTGGAAAAATTATTTTTTAGGCCTTTGAATTTTGTGGACTAAAAAAGTAACTTTTTCAGTCCCTGGATATAACTCATTTTTTAGTTGTAGGAAGTATTGGGCAGGAGAACAAGCTGCCCATGGATATTGTGGGACCTCTTTTCCAAGCAGTTTCTGAAAGATGAGATACAAAAACCAAGGTGCACCTGATCTATGCAATCCAGGTGCCTTTGGGGTTTTAGAGTGGGTATTTTATCATATACGTTCAAGCTGAATTATGAGCTCTGTGCATTGAATATCTCTTTCTGATTTCCAGATCTTCCTGAATGTTTATATCAGTGAAGCTTTAGCATAAAGGCTTGCAGTTTGCTTTCCCCCTAACTGTTAATGTGAATCTTTCCTATGGCAAATTCTGTCACACAGGAGCAGTTTACTTAGAGGGAAGTCTTGAGGAAGCCAAGCAACTATTTGGACGCCTGCTCTTTAACGACAAGGTATGACTTTATCTGTGGCCTGGTTATGCCTAATAGCATGTCTTTTGCTTTGACAATCGATTTGAGTTATGCTGTGGTTCTTTAAAGCCAGTATTTCAAAGGAAAACTGAAAGAATTCCCTGTCTTTCAGACTGTACTCTTTCTGTCTAGGGAGAAAAAAAGTTGTTTATTGTAATTCATCTTATGCCTCATTCTTTTCTGGAAAATGCTATGTGAAGTGGGGATGTGTTTTGTAATTTTTAAAGGGGGTGCCTGTCCCTTTCCCCCACCATGGCTTTTCTTTTAATCCCCCCCCCAACTGTTTCTGACATAATAAATATCTGGCCATCCCAACTGCTGTATCACAGCTTGACACAACAAGCACTCATTTGTTTGTTTATAGCATTTATACGGTGACAGGGTTGACAGGGCAACTCACAATGAGCAATAAAGCTAACATTCAGTAGTAATAACAACAGTAAAAGGATAAATGGCAGATGAAACACATCACAGGAGGCTTAAAATTGCTGAAAGCTAAGACAGATTTTAAAAACTTGCAAAATTTTTGAAAGGGGAGGAGGATTTGCTTTGTGGCAAAATACAAATCCTTGAAAATATTACACAGCCTTGTGGCCACCACAGAAAGGACCTGGTGTATCCATCCACTACATCTCACTCAAAGGATGTCCAGAGAAGGTTGCCCAAAGACCCAGTTAGCTACACACGGAGAGAAGTGGTTGTTCAGATTGACTGCCAGGAAGGTGATGGTGCTTGAAAACCAACATGAGAAGGAAAAGGGTTAGAAGAAAAGCATAGGCAACTGATCACAAGAAGGTCAGAAGTTGTATTGTACCAATGTTTGAACCTGGATTTAGGATGGAGCACTCTGCTTGGAGAACCTAGAAAGCAGGTTGCATACTGGATGGACTCAGAAAGGTGCTAACAGGGAGCTTGCCCACAACCCTCCTCCCAGCTAGGATGTGTGCATATTGTGTGTCAAGGAGCAACTTGAGCAAAGCAAATTTGGTCAGTCTTAGAAGGGTGAAGCGTTAAGCCCACCCCACCCCACTGGTACCTCTTTAGTGCAACTTGCATTCCAGACACTTAGCAATGGGCATGCCTTGGCTGGAGTTCCCTGCAGTTTTTCCAGATTTGTCAACTGGCCCTGAGTGTCTCCCTAAACTTCTGTCCAGAAATCTCTGACAGCCTTTGATCTAGGTTCCTTGCTTGCTGTTTTCCCCACTCCAATCTTTCCCCCTCTTTTTCATTGTGTCTAATCCTGAAAGCACTTGCCCACAGCCCAGTCCTGATCAGAGCTTGGAAAATTCGCAATTCTGGCTGAGGGATTCTAGGGAGTTGTAGTCCAAAAATTTTTTCCCGCCCTAGTTCAGGTCCTGACACATGCATTTTTCTGTTTTATTCGACTTTGTGCATAAATTTGGTACATGTATAACATGATTGTATTATGTTGTGCCATTTGGTTGATTTGTGTTGAGGTTTCCCTCCCTCCCTCTCCCTTTTTAAGATTTCATATTCTCTGAGATGACTATTCTTGTCTTATAGTTAAAGAACTTTAAGCAACAAAAATGTAAACTGTTATGTAGTTCAAGAATTGTAAGTGTTCTCTCTCTGCCTAATTGATGTGAACTAAATGGAAGCACTACAGGCAGTTTGAGCAGAGCAAAGAATACCCACTTTAAAAATAAATAAATAAAAAACCCTAGATTGCCAGCATTATTGAATTTGCAATAAGCAGAGTCAGCATCTGAAACCATTTCAGTATTTCGCAGAGTGACATTTTATTTAGCAGTGTGGAATTTGTTAAATGACTCCCTTGAGCTTTAAAAGCGTCTCTCGATGTTTGCAGGACCTGCGGGAAGTATGGCTTAATTACCCACTACACCCTCTCCAAGTAAGTGTCTCCCTTTCCACTAACAAATTCCGGAGTGCCTTTTTATTATTACTTTTTTATTCCTCAGGATGTCGTTTATTGGCATTCAGCTGTGCTGACATCTTTGAGTGTTTAACAGGTACATGGCCTTCGTGATTTTCTGCAGCTAATGAGTGTTCAGAACTTTGGTTCAAGGACAGGCAAGTACTTTAGACTAGAGGTATGAGGAGCAGGCAAGCAGTAACATGACAGGCTAGTGTCAGTCACTTCACAGCTTTGTGGAGGAGTGACAGCCTAGTGGAACTGCGTGATTGCTCAAGATAGCATATTTAACGCCCATCCTCTCCAGTTTATCTTAGCAACCGCTCTGTGAAGTACGTCAGGCTGAGAAAGAATGACTGGCCCAAGACTACCTAGTGAACTTTATGACTAAACAGAGACTAGAACTAAGCAGAGACTAGAACCTGGATCTCCCAAGGGCCACTTTCACACTACACTGTTACAGCACTATTGCATGTGATTGTTTGTGTGCATGCACACCTGTTGACTTAGGGCAACCTCATAAATTTCATAGGGTTTTTCTTAGGCAAGGAACACCCAGAGGTGGTTTTGCCAGTTCTTTCCTCTGAAATATAGCCTACAGCACCTGGTATTCAGTGGTGGTTTCCCATCCAAGTACTAACCAGAGCTGACCCTGCTTAGCTTCCAACATCAGACAAGATCTGGTACTTCTAGGGTATTTAGACCTCTACCATACTATTATTCTACTTTAACTGCCATGCCTCCATCCTGTGGAATCCTGGGTTTTGCTGCTGTTGTTGGCCTTTAAATCATTTCTGACTCATGGCAACCCTAAGGCAACCCTATCTTGGGGGTTTTCTGGGGCCGAGAGTGTGTGACACACCCAGGGTCACTCAGTAGGTTTCCATGGCTGAGCGGGGAATCGAACCCTGATCTCTAGGGTCATAGTCAAACATTCCAGCTGCTATACCATGCTGGCTCTCATTTGCAGTGTGGGGAAGGATATTTTGGATTCTCAACCAGAGACCCAAGGACTTTGTGGAATGGAACCATGACAGTTAAAATGGAATCACAGCATTATAATTGTGTTGTGTGAAAGGGACCCCAGTTCAGCACTGTAATAGCAACATCATACTAACTCATAATCTAATAGAAATCCTGTTTTCACCTTTTTAGAAAGCATTCTACTCGCTTCTAGCTAAAATAATTCAGTTTGAACATACTGAATTAAGGAAAATAGACAGAGGAATTGAAAGTAACATAAAATTTAAAACCCTTTGAAATAAGACTTTTTAAAAGGAGGTCTCTGTATAATCTATAAATGTTCAAAATATCAGCGTTCCTGGGCTAGCTAAAAATACTTTTTTTAAAAAAGTGGTAACAGTCAATAAGCATCAGCTAAAACAGCAGAAGATATGAAAAATGAATGACGCAATCAAACATTTGGGAAGAAGTAATAAAAATTGTAAATAGATGAAAAAAGTTAGAGTAGAAGTAGAATAGAGGTATAGGCAACAGTCATCCAATAACACGACAGACTAATGTTTCAGCTGGATGTTAACAGGATTATACACTTGACCCCAGGATTACTTTTGTCCGGGGAGAATGTTCCAAAGGCAAGATGATACAACTAAAATGTGTTTCCCTTCTTTGTGGATGAGACAGTCTTTAAACTCTTCATAGTAGTTGTTCATAGTTCATAGATTACTGAGTTTGCACACACATAATACTCCTACATTACAGTTCCAATTCAGCATAAAATGTATGGCTGCATCTAGTCACTTCTAATATTAAGTTGAAAAAAAAATTACTGTTAAATGGCATTGCTGAATGTTTATTTGTAAGTGGAAGAGGCCAGTGATATGGAAACTTTCGATTTTAGTGAATTTCAAAAATCTTTCTACCTGCCTATCTGTATTACTTCAGAATTAGCCACTCTCTTTTTGTCTTCAAACAAACTTGAGGCTCTGTTCATGCTCTATTGAGCCAATGCTAAAGCCATAAAAAATCTGCCTTAGTGTGTTTCAGTCCCATGTCTCTACAGTAGTGCATAAAGTATGGATCATGGTATTCTGTCCTGTGCCAACATCACCTTTCTAAATTGAGCCTTAAATCTTTCCTCTGAAGTTCATGGTAACTTGCACTTCTCCCTGTTGATATTTATTTACAGCTCCAAGAATCCAATACTGACCGACAGCTAATTGAGACCTCTCCAGTCCTCCAGAAATTGACAGAGTTTGAAGACTCCATTGGAGTAATTTTTACTCATGTTCGACTTCTCGCACGGGCTTTCACTTTGAGAACAGTGGGATTTAACCATCTGACCCTGTGAGATTTTATTTTAGAAAGAATTTGATACATTTTCTTTCTGATAGACAGTTTGGGAAGATATTCCTCTACATCATAGGTAGGAATCGTGTATACCTCCAAATATTGTTGGATTTCAATTCCTTGCCTTCCTGATTCTTGGCTATGCTGGCTATCGCCACTGAGACTTGGAGTCCAACAATATCTAAAGGGCTGCATGATTCTTATTGCTGTTGAACATACTAAAAGATCAGCCATGGACTTTGGGCTCACAGCATCACATTAGGAATGTGGGAGAAATTTGTTCAGGTTACATTTAAATGTAGACTGTTTTATTTTGTACATCTTGAACCAGTACACAAAAGGCAGATATATATCAATATTGGCAGCTTTCCATATTATGCTGCACAGTTTGCCAGTCCAGAAATCCAGCAATATGTATGCTGAGGCCAGATATATGTTGGGGACACACAAAGTGTATGTTGGGGGAAATACTATACCCACAGTATATTATAATGGCAAAATTAGCTTCCCAAAAGAAATCTGCAAACAAAAATGTCCATATTGGGAGAATACACATGGAAACATATGGGTATTTCTTTGCAAACTTTTTTTTAAATCAGCAAATTGATACAGCAGTGGGATGAAATGAATTTAAGATCAAAATGAAGGACTATGAGAAACAAAACCAATTTACTACCTTTCCTCCTCATAAGGGTTTGGTCTAAGTTATGGTTTGGCCATACTTCACACGGAGGCAACTCAGTCTGTCTTTTCTGATCCTGGTTTGTTCACATAAAATTAGTCATAGTTCCTGATTCTCCGAATCTCTGCATATCTATGTCTACAGCGGTGAGCAGGTTCATACATGTAAATCTAAACAATGGTCTAGCATTGTCTCCGAACAAGGCCCAATCTAGTCTAATGTAATAGTTAAAACTTTAGTTATTGGCCCAGATGAAATCCTACCTCACTATCTCGGCTTCACTCACTCCCCCGTGCAGTATGGCAATAATAAGTGTATCTCTTCTATGGAAATGTTGCTGTGATTGCTGATGTAATCTCCAGGGAGATACCACATTGGTTTGTAGCAGGAAGAAGAAGTAATGTGGCACTTGAAAGTCTAAGAACTATTATTTGGCACATGCTTTCTTGGACTTTGGCCCATTTCATCTGGTGCTAATGGGCCTGCATCTGTTGAAGTGGGCTTCAGTCCACAAAAGCTTATGATGAGTAAAGATTGTTTGGCTTTAAGGTCCCACAGGACTGTTGTTTTTACTAAGATAAGATGTGTGAAGTGCTTTGAACAATTAGGGAAAGTGTTATGTAAATATTCAGATTTAGTTCACACATGTTACCTGACTGTTACCCGAGGTCTATTATATTGTGTGGAGATTTGCAGAGGCCATAAAGCTTGTGCTGCTCTTCACAGCCTTGTATCTTCGCTCAAGGTAATTCGCACACTTCACCACCAGCTGTCAAGCACATAAAAAATCAAGTTGAAAGGAAATAAATGTGTGTTTGTTTTGTTGTGTGCTTTCATGTTGACTCCCAATTATGGTGACCCTATTACAGTGTTTTCTTGGTGAAATTTATTCAGAAGAGGTTTGGCATTGCCTTCCTTTGAATATGGTGTACTGCACTTGATATTTCCTGCCAATGTCCTTTTCACGTACCAAGGCCTAACTCTGCTTAGCTTCCATGTATATGTAAACCCTGACTGTAACATTTTAAACTGAAAAGAGCTTTGATCTGTAAAGCAGTACAACCAATGGTACTGTCCTCTCAGCAAAGTGTGTGAGGTTATAGGGATGGTTTGTTTGAAGTCTCAAGCTCATCACAGGACAAAACCAACTTGGGAGTGACATTAGGAGTGTTCAGACAAATCCCTTCGCACATTAACCACACATGGCAGCGGAATCAAAGGATTACACTGGGTAGCTACACACTCTGCCAGCCACTCATCTGGTAGCTGTGTGTAGGGATCCTATGCACATTTTGATTTCCATAGGGCTCTTCTGCATTGGGGAGAATCCTGATTGGTTCAGGATTCTCAGTTGTGTAAGACATGTGGCAGTAGACATGACAACCGAACAGGTGATGTATGCACATCAGTGAGTAGGATTTGCTGGTGCAACCTTTGTGACTGACTCCCTTACACATACTTTCAGTACACAAATTCTTCTTATGACAACTGCACTTGTCAAAACACATTTTGGTGTTGCTTTCTGTAACTAACAACAGCATTATATTCCCTTACCCAGCTGACCAAAATAGCATACTAATAGTTTAAACTTGTCTGTCTTGATCCAGCCATTTAACTTCTTTTTTGGGTGGGGGCAAGCAAAAATCCAGTTCTGTGTCAGTGCAGACTTACTTTATAACTTTATTCATCTATGCCTCTTCTTGTTTTCTGTTTCAGGGGCCACAATCAGAGGATGGAATTCTTGGGTGATTCCATTATGCAGTTAGTGGCCACAGAATACTTATTCATACATTTCCCAGATCATCATGAAGGCCACCTTACGGTGAGACTGCCATCCATTGATCTTCCTACAGCAGAGCTTTCCAAACTTTTCATGTTGGTGACGTACTTTTTAGATAAGCATAATTTTGCGACGCAGTAATTCAGTTTTACTAGCAAACCGGAGGTTAAACTAACCCCTTATAAGAGATACAGACACATACATGAATTGTAATAACAAAATGTATGGGGACACAACATATCGCATGAAAACCTTTCATATATTTTTAAAAATATATGATTTATAAATAACAACATATATTTACACGATTGTAGATGACACACTTACACACTTCAGGTGACACACTAACATGCCATGGCACACCGTTTGGAAAGCCCTGTCCTACAGGCAGAACTGTGGAAGAATATGGGTGTGTGTGTGGAAGGGAGGCACTGCAGAAGCATTATTTGAGTAAATTATTCTAGGCTTACTTAGTATCATCAGCTTTGGTCCACTGCATGCTCTTAATAGGCTTCAAGTTAATTTGCAGATGTGAATCCGGCTGCAATCAAGGAAATTTTATCTATAGAACCTGAGTGCAGTGCCATCTCTTCTTTAAAACAGATCAATGGCTTTAATAACAGCAGGAATTAACTTGTTCCTCCTAAAACTAGAGATAATTCTTGTTCATTTTCTGGAATGTAAAAGCAATTGAAGTAGACAAATGCCATTCATGTGTAGTATTGTTTGGTTGTCGTTCAGGGCTAACAGATAGTCTAGGCATCTGTTTTGTCTAGCATTATTTTTATTTCAAAATGACATTGATTTATAATACTTACCTCACTCTTTCGTGGACTTCTAGCCATCTCTCATTCAAGGAACTGATCACGTCTGTAGCGCCTTAACTTCAAAAATGTTACAGGAGTGTCAGTTGACCCCAAGCTATTCAGATGGCTCTGCATGCTTATCTCAACCTGTTAACGTTAGCCTGTGGGATTTCATGGAGTATTTTCAAGCATTCTGTAACTGAAGTGGTCCATCTTTGGCTCTGTTTCTTGGCTGAGTGTGATAGAGAACTGAAGAAATGAGTTTTGCACACCTAGATTAGGGGCGTAATCACACAGTCCTTCAGATGTTTTAGAGCTGCAACTCCCATTATTTTTTACCCGTTGGCTATGCTACCTAGGGATGCTGGGAACTGTATTCCAAGAACAACTGGAGGGTTGCAGGATTCCATCCCTTCATTTAGAATCATAAAGATACTAGTGACCTTTGCATTACCTGAAAAGGATATCACTTAGTTGCTTTTCTTATCAGATATGACTGCGAATCCTCTTTAAGAGTTCTGTACTAGGAAGGAGGTCCAGCTTGTGCAATTGATTCCCCTCCACTACCATCATCTTCCTTTGCTCTTTGGAAGAGATTTCAATCCAATAGTACGAGAGCCTTAGTTTCAAAGAGCTGTGTGCTCTTTGAACCTGTAGTTGAAGAGGCAGAGTGGTTTAATGTTTTAACAAAAATACGTTACCAGCTGTCAGTGCATCTCCCCCTTTCTCTTTATTACCTTGATGCCCTTGAGCTAGTTTTTGCCCAAGACCTTCTATTAAACATAATTTGGGTATATCTCCATTCCTTTTGCTGTTGAATAAAATATTATATGTTAAATTTCTTATCAACAGGCCTGCCCCTGTCTGAGTTTTCTTTCATCTAATCAAACAGAAATAATCTTTTAAAAAATTGCTTTTATGTTTCATGCACGCATTACCTTCCATTTCACAGTATTATTGTCTTCTCTCAGCCACCGCCCATATCTTTCAATCTTTCACAGAAATTTCTCTTCCTTGGCTATTCATCCAAGTCTTCGCATCCTATGCAAATTTCAACATGTAGTTAAGTTTCTGCTTTCCAAGCCACTGATTCATAGTAGAAGTTGTCCCAACAATGTTACATGCTTCGTCTTTTGAAAAGTTGCTGCTGTTAATTAAAGCACTTGGCTCCCTCATCCTGTCAACTTGTTCTTGGGTCTCACAGTTCTTAATTTCCAGTTGCTACAGATGGCTGCATTTGTTAAAAATTAGCACTGCTTTCCTCTTGCAAAGGACACTTTGGATACCAACTTATTTTGTCCTGCACGAGAGGATTATATGTCGTCAAGTTTTTTATGTCAAATTGGCCAAAGCTGTAATAGCATTCACAGAACCAGAATGAGAGTAATAAATCTATAGCCAAATAACACGATCCATGCAACATCCTTCTGAGAACTGGAAGGGATTATATGTGAGAAGTATCATAGGCACATCTATCATTAGCAGGTTGCCAGTTTGTTAATCTGGTATTGAGAAATTCTCCCCAGTTTCTAAGCACAGTAAAAGTAGAAGACACTTAGAACTACTTTGAACTAAAGCAACCCAAGAGTGACACACAGTATTTGGAGATATCCCATGTGACTCTTCAATACTCCAACTTCCCCAATTCCTCTCCCCCCAAAAAATACCAAGAAAGAATGTTTTTTCAATCCAAAAATAACTCCAGGGTGTGTGGTTTTGCCTTGTAATGTAGTCAAGGGGACCCTGTCCCAAAACAACTGAAAATACACCTCCAAACTAAAATGACCAGAATGTCAGCTCTAGTTTGGGGAAATGGTGGTGATGTGGTTCACCAAGGCTCAGAAGAAGTTCAGGTTTAGTGTTAGGATAATGAGCTGTCACTCCCTTCCTCCTTCTGGTGAGTTAGCAAGGAAGTTTTGCTTGGAGGCTTTCATTTTTACCTTTTTATTAACCATGGCTTATTTTGTCATTTTCACATGATAAATTACTGTTGATCTTAACTATGATTAGTGGAAAGAAACAAACATCAAGCCGTGGTTTATGGCGCTGGCTTGTTTTCACTGATCATAGTTACAGGGTTCACATTATGTGTGAAAATGTAGCTAATCTAAAAGTGGGGAGAAAGCATACTAGTAAGAGCTTTACTGTGTCTCTTTTTCAAAATGCTAAGGCATCATTGAACTTTATACAAACAACCCAGGTATATATAAGAAAAATACAAGTTGGTGTACTTTCTGCTTTTACCTTACTCATAAAATGTGGGACATGAATCATGCAGTTGAGTGGTTAAGGCCTAATGCCAGTAAACTATTATAATGGGCAGGACACATGCAAGCCATGTCTTCTACTGTATTTGCTGGCATATAAGACATGCTTTTTTTTTCCTAAAAAAAAAAAAAACCCTCTGAAAATGGGGTGTGTCATACACCAACAAATATGGGTAACGCTAAATGCACAGGGAAGGGAGGGTGAGCAAAAGGAGTTCTCCCTGCTGAGGCAAAACAGGAAGGGAGGGGAGTGAGGGAAGCCTGGTGTAGCACTCCTTATTTTCCCCTCCTCTCCTGTGCATTTTGACTGTGTTGGGAATTCTCCCTGCTGAAGCAAAACAGGAAGAGAGGAGGTGAGGGGAACCTGGTGCACCACTCCTTTCATTCCCCTCCTTTCCTGTGAGATTTGCCTTGTCAGGGTACTAAAAAAAATTTCCTGAAAAATACTCCTTGAAAAATGGGGTGTGTCTAATATGCCGGGAAAAACGATAATTCAGGCAAAACAGCAAACTACATTTTGCTTTCAGCCAAGAAAGGATTAAAGAAATAATTATTTCTACAACTTCCTCCTAGTCTCCTGTTCTATAGGAATTCAGAGTAGTAGGGACATGGTTTCCTGTCATCCTTGTTCTTCTCTTGGTGCAGATTCCTTAGCTGGTCACTCAGTATCTTCCTTGGCTTTCCTTTCTACCTTCCATACCTATCACCATTTCCTCCCTGTTGCCCCCCTTTGTTTGTTCCTATTGTTTTCTAAGCAACCTAGTCCTTTAAATGAGGCAGGCAGCAGGCCACAGCTTCCTAATAACTTTTCTTTACACTCTGTAATTTCAAGGTTAGCATAACTACTACAGTCTAGCAGCTCCCAAGAAGAGACTGAAGTCATTGACACACAGCCTACCCGTCCTATTCCTTTTTTGAAAGGAACAGTTTTATTGGAAAGAGCATGATGCCTGTAAAGGGAGATGGAAAAACTCTTACTTCTGAGGGTCTCCTTATGGATCATACTCAGAGTAGTTTTGCCAGTAGTTTTCCCTGCATTATGTGACACTCTATCATCATTACTAGATGTTCCTAGCAGTAGTTGGTGATGGCACATAATGATGCAACATAGACAATGGGCGAAATAGCAGATCATCATAGTACATGGCTTCCTTCTACTTGAAGTGGCCTGTTAAAAACAGAGACAGAGAACTCTCTCCTTGATTCAACTACTAGTAAGGCTATTTCCGCCCTACACTGTTATAGTGCTATTATTCCACTTTCAACACCCTTTGACATTCTGAGGTTTGTAGTTCACTGAGGCCAAAGAGCTCTCTGGCTGAGAATTCTAAATGCCTCTCCCTAAATTGCAAACCTCAGGACTCCATAGGATGTTGAAAGTGGAGTAATAGCACTACAAAAGTAGAGTGTGGAAATGGCCTAAGACTCACACCGACAATGATGTCACTCGTCTCTGAAGCATAATTCTTTTGTTCCTTTACCTTCTATCCAAATGTAAGTCAGATTGTGTTCAAAAGGTTCCTCAGAGGTTTTTCAGTAGTTCCTCAGTAAGAAAACTGTGCAGTGGCATTTTAACCTTCCTGAGAGACACTTTGTCACTCACCATTTGCCATTTCCCCCTGCAACACATAGAAGAGGGTAAGGATATATTTCAGGGTGTGCTGGATGGACAGATCTAACTGGACAGCACCTTGCATTTAGGCCCTAGTAGATGACTAAGAATCAACCCTTCAGGAGATCTGTAGCAAACACATGGGGATTTCCCAGAAGGGCAATCTGCATAGAAAGAGAAGAAACAAAGTTTGAAAACCATTGCCATTAAGTGGTTAGTATGAATATCAGTTTGGACTAACCAGCATTGAGTAAAAAATTACACTGTGTCTGCTTCATTGGCTGATTTGATGCATGCCCTGCCTTATTGAGACTTGAGGTGGCTGACAATACCACTGAATAAAAATACAACGGAAGCATACCACATATTAAATATCAAAGTTGGAAGTATATCAGTGGAAGAAAGCATGGTAGCAGGCTGTAATAATCCACTTGAATAAAACGGCATTTAACTGGGTTGTATCTTGTCTGTTGGTAGCTGTTGCGGAGCTCCCTGGTCAACAACAGGACGCAGGCCAAAGTGGCGGAAGAGCTGGGCATGCAAGAATTTGCCATCACTAATGATAAGACCAAACGACCTGTGGTCTTGCGAACGAAGACACTGGCAGATCTCTTGGAATGTGAGTGCAGTGGCCGCTACATCATTTTCCATATAAAGTAAACTGGGAGTTTTTAAAAAGTTGCATGAGGAGGTAGCAGAAGCAAGAGGATCTTCTGTGCAACCAAAGATGCTATCTAGCACCCCAGTAATCATCTCTGTGTAAAAAGCACTGCATCTACAGAGTACCACTGAAGACCTATGAAATGTTCAAGGTGGACTTTTAAAGGAGATGTATATGATCTTAATCTGTTTTTCCTTATCCGACAGGGTTTGATCAGCATTTATTTGTTTATCTGTCAAGTAGTTTTTTAGCCTCCATGGGGCTTGAGGGTAGCATTAATGGGGATTACAGCATTGTCCTGTGGAGTAGATTCAGCTGGCGAGAGTGAATAATAACTCAAGGTCATACACTGAGCTTCTAGCCTGAGATTTATAAATTTACTAGTAAAAGAACTAAGCATTACCTGGTTTGGAATAGCTCTTAGTCTGATACACCACAACCTTCAAAGTTGTTAGTGTTGGCCATATTGTGCCCACACTGTTTCATGATGCTTCTCTACAGCCCCATGAGGTAGGGGTCTGGCCACTCTTAGGTAGGGGGCTGCCTCGCAGCCACAAGGAGGGAGCAACCTTATTTGTCTTTTGGATTACTCTTCACGCTTTCCAGTTGCATCCATTGTAAACCTGTGTTCTGATTTGGGAAGTCAGCTACTTAGTGAATGAAAGCTGCAAGTTTAAAAGACAAAAGCACGTTAAAATTAACTTTATTTTAAAACCAAACAACCTTGAAGTGCACACCTCAAGAGCCTCATTATTTTGCATGTCAAGTTACAAATGTGCATGGTTTCATTGTCTTGAAGCCGTGGATCTGACAGACAGACAGACAACCTCTATCGGTATTATTACAGGTGTGTGATATAGAGAAAGTGTGTATAGATATGATTCTCTCCCTCAATGTACTAGAATTCTCTCTTGCAGTGCTTTTGCCCTGTTCTCCTGGCTGCAGATTTTCCCAAGAAATCTGTTTGGTTGCCTTGAGAAAAAGTACACTGGTCTAAATAGGCCTTTGGCCTTTCCAGCAGGGCTCTTTCTTGTCTTCATCATCTGAACCCATTACTTTCCAGGACTCATCTGCCAGTGTTCACCATGTCACCATAGCTAGGTAGATTAATAAACTTGCTTGTTTTTCAAACTGTTTTTCTTCTGGTCTTTGCCAGCAAATGAAAAAGAGTATACCAAAAATGTCCTCCTCCTTGTCATGTATGGTAGGTTTTGCTTTGCTTTGCTAAATTGTAAGTTCTATTATACTTCTTTCATTCCTTAAAGAAGGTATTTTTGAGTTGTGTTTTCTGAGATATTTTATTTTTCATTTAACTAGTTCATTGTTCTTAATATCAGCATCAACTTTGATTAAAGCCATTCAGGATTTACAAGTCCCCTTCAATCTAGTTTCAAATCCTTTTGAAGATGAAAGCCCTGGTTAGCTTTAATGTTCCTGTAAATGGAAGCCTTAACCAAGATAAAGGTTAAGTGAAGGGCAGGTGTAAGTTTTCATCAGAGGGGATGGACTTGGAAGGGAGCCCATATGGTCCTATAGTTTATTATTTAAGAAACAAGGAGCATTATGTTGGCAGTAGCCCTTAATGTCTATATTAGGAAAGGAAACATCATAGAGGTATTACCTGCTCTTAGATATCCTTATGTTACTAAAGAGACAAAGGAAAATATTTCATTTGAAATATAATCAGTTTGCAATTTCGTAAATGGCATTGTTTGCAAAGGTACATTGTTTCCAAAACCATCCAAATGCTGAAGTATGAATCACCTTTCCATTAATTTTAAGGGTTGTTTTTTTAAAAGATCTCCTTCCAGTGCAAGTGAAGTGGCAATAAATATCAGGCTGAGGAAGTTAATCTCTATCCAGAGCATTTTAATACATTTTGAGAGTTGAGCAGGCCCGGTGCTTCTTGCCAAGTCCTTTTAGTAAATGGAAGTTTTTCACAAACAATTGTGATTTATAACCAAAGCATTGAGAGTGTATACTTTGCCTTGATTTATTTCTAAGAAGTTATAGTCTGCTGGCTAAACCACAGGATTTGAACAGCTGGCACTGCCCCAACTCTTCAAAATGTTTCCTTTTATTAATTTGCAGAGATGTTGATATTTTCAGTGACTTCGTTTTCAATTCTTGTCAAGAAAGGGAGGTTAACTGTTACAGCACAGGATAGGTTACTGGCTACCTGTAAACTTTTGTTCTACAGTTTGACTTGAATAGAAGCAACAAGGAAAGAGCATTGCTTAGATTTGTCAGTCAAAACAATTACAAAATCTGAGCTCAAGAAAGAAGATAAATGTGGTACTTAGTCATAGGTATGGGGTTAGAAAACAGGTGGTTCTCAGTTACATGTGACCCTCAAAGCTTTTTTTGGTGGGCTTACTGTATTGCCCTGTTATCATCCAAATTTTGCCAGCAAAAGCACCGAAACAGCACTGGCAGTGTCAAAACCACAGGCAACCCCATTCTGTCCCTTCTCCAATACCAGAATATAAGTCCCATGATGTCCCAGCAAAACCTCATTTTCCTTATTGCTTCCTTGTTTTCTCATCTCCTCTTGTTTTTTGATGATGTGACTTCTGATATTCCTGACAAATGTATCTTTTAGAGCCCTACTTTTTGGGGAAGGGGGGTATTCTCTTGGTGATAGGTTTTGTCCCTTATTGTTGTTACTATGTTAGTTAGGTTCCATTTTCTTGATTTTTTTTTTCAACCTGGTATAATATTCTTTCTCTGCAGCTGTGTGATGAGGCTGATTCTGCATAGGTTGCTTTCCTATACTAGAGGAAGCTACAGGCAAACCTAATTGTCTAAAACACCTACCTATTGGAGTGGATAGGAATAGTAAACCGTCAAAAAGATGTCCTCTGTTCACTACAGAAAATGTCACAGTAACTACTAATAATCCCATTTAGTGAGAAGCATATGTCAGATTTATGGTGAATTTTCTTGTACTGCTGAAAAAAGCTAACTCAGAGAGACACTACACTGCAATACATAGCAGCTTTCAGGAATGTCAAAGAGAGGCACATCTCAACAAAGCAGGCCCTTGAAAAAAAATAAAGATGGTTGCACAGCAACAGGTTTCACTTGAAAAGCACAGGATCAGGACATTACTCTTCAAATATGATCTATGAGAACAGCAGTTCAACATTGATAGTTCCAGAGCAATTATTACGAAATTATTTGAGGACATTAGCTTTTACATAAAGCAGTTGGGAACTACATCAAGAACATGGCAATGTAGATACCAAGTTCCCCATGAGAATGCAGTTGCAATAAATTAAGTTCTGAGTATAAGCATTAAAGCTCCACTTGCTCTCTTTCGGGATGGAATCAACCCAGCTTTAAGGAGACATGTGAGGAGATATGCTTGATTTGGAAAAAATTCGTGATGACACAAGAGAAGATATCTTCAAGAAGATTGTGTCTGCAGTTGATGTAAGAGTGGCCTAGCTGCAGATATAGTGCCTGCCATGATTGGATCTCAGAAGAAATCTGTTGCATTAATGAAGAAAGTAACAGCACATATAGATCTTGGTCCTGCTAGCTGGTGGTATGCTACTGTATCATAACACCAAGAGGATTTGTGTGTGTAGTCCTTTTGTGTTAAAACAATCATACTTAGTAGTCAAAACAGTTAACAACAGCAAAACTAGACAACAGGTTTCTCTATTCTTTCCGTGGCTAAAATGCCAAACTACTCAATTATCACTCATGAAGTTGTGACATCCAGATTCTTTACTCTGGCTCAACTGATCTCCAGCCCCATACTGGTTACTCAACGTGAATGTTGCCAACTCATGATCTAGTTTCTAGCAGCCCTTGAATGAGCTCATTGATTTTGTCAGCCCATCATGTAGGAAATAAGATCTCTTGGTTTGAATGGGGTTTTTTTTGTTTTGTTTTTATAAAATGAAGAGTTTAAAAATAGCAAATTCTTCCTCCAACCCATGCAAATTTGTACCCATGTGAACAATGAAAAATAACATCTGGCCTCCAACTAGCATGCAGGCCTTCTCTGAATTACCTCTGTCTACCATATACATGGGTACAAATTTGCATGGACATCTAATGCTGGTACCCTTAAATGTCATTATTAGATGAAAACTGTAGGTGGTGGGTTGTGTTATTTAAATAACCCAAAGTCTCTTGATTCATAGTGCTGAAGGGAACCTACTTTCCTCTGCAGTTAGGAGAAATTAGAAGATGAGGCCTGGTGAATCAGGGACTCAACTTAATTCAAGGAAAGAAATACATTCCTGCCTCAGACCTTCAGTGTTGTTTTCAGTGCCATATTAGGAGAGTACATCTCCCACTTATGAAAAAACTAACACGTGAGACATGGAGATAAAACCATTCAGATGCCTCTGTGTAGATGTATTCCTATGCAGAGTTAATCTTTCCATGAAGATTTCATATTTCCTAGAGTGTAATCCTTCCCTGAATTGTAGGGGAAGCAAAAGTTTCTCTGCACCCTGCTTCTGTGCATTTTTTATGCATGCCTTGACTAGGCTGGAAAATTGAGAACAGGCAGTAGGAATGTAGATCATTTATTTAAATTCAACAATTTTCTTCTCACTGCAAGAGAGTGAAAAAATATTTTTTTGAAGACCATTTACAGTTTGGGACTTTTCTGAATAAGGAAAAGATTTTTTTTTTTCTTTTGCACAAAGATCAGGATTTCCTGCTTACTGGATATTAAATTGTGTTTTTCAGTGCAAAAAAGTGAGGTCATATGCAAAGAAGCTTAGATTGTTAAGCATGGATAGATTTTGCATGGAAAACTCCTCAACTTCTACCACTGCATTCAGATTTTCTCAGCCAGAAATTCCAGTGCTTAAAACAGCCTTTTCATTTTTATCAAGGATGTGAAAATAGGAAAATATTTTTTACATGCTTAGCAGACAGACAGATCTCTCCCATGGTTCCTAATTCCTATGATTCTAGAGGCCAAATTCCGTTCCATGTGTTACCTGACAATACAAAAAGTGATAAGTGGGCCAGCTCTTTGTCTTTAAATATCCTTTTTGGCTTTTGAAACTCTGTCTTTCAGGTGTCCTCTATGTGTGCTGTGGGCCTTTGCAACTGTGCTGCCTCTTTGCTTCATTCTGTCTTTCCTCATTCCCAAGGTGGTGAAAACAGCACTAGCTGAGCCATCTGTCTTTCTTTTTTCTGCCTTAATTTGAACCATGGCAGCTTTCTTGACTTGGGGTCTTGGGACATAAAAAGGGGACAGTTTGCAATGAAAGACCTTGAATGCTTTCCAGTATACCAATTCTCTAATAGTGTTAACTGTTTATTTGAACCTGACAAATAAGAGTAATAGTCCTTACGTGTTTTGTGTTTGTTTCTTTTCATCTACAGCCTTTATTGCTGCTCTGTACATAGACAAGGATCTAGAATATGTCCACACCTTCATGAATGTCTGCTTCTTTCCACGCCTAAAAGTAAGACCACAAGCCACTTCACACATTTACACAGAACAAATCTAAGTTTGGCGTCCGATGTGCACTCATCAAGGAGTAGCTGTACAGTAACATGACTGTACCTGCATGGCAAGGGTGATCAATTGGGGCAGGTCCAGGGACTGCTTTTATGCCTCAAGACCCAAGTACATGTGAAAGGGATCTAGGAGTCTTAGCAGACCACAAGCTGAACATGAGTCAGCAGTGTGATGCGGCAGCCGAGAAAGCCAGCACAATTCTTGGTTGCATCAATAGGAGTATGGTATCTAGATCAAAGAAAGTAATAGTACCACTCTATTCTGCTTTGGTCAGGCCTCATCTGGGATACTGTGTCCAGTTCTGGGCACCTCATTTCAAGAAGGATATTGACAAGCTGGAATGTGTCCAGAGGAGGGTGACCAAAATGGTGAAGGGTCTGGAAGCCATGCCCTATGAGGAGTGGCTTAGGGATCTGGCTATGTTCAGCCTGCAGAAGCAAAGGTGAAGAGGGGAGATGATAACCATGTTTAAATATTTGAAAGGATGTCATATCGAAGAAGGATCAGGATTGTTTTCCACTGCTCCAGAGACTAGGATAAGGAGCAATGGATTCAAACTACAGGAAAAGAGATTCCACCTTAATCTCAGGAAGAACTTCCTCGTGGTCAGAGCCATTCCACAGTGGAATATGCTGCCTCAGAGTGTGATGGAGTCTCCTTTGGAGGTTTTTAAACAGAAGCTGGATGGCCATGTGTTGGGAGTGCTTTGATGTGTGTTCCTGCATAGCAGGGGGTTGGACTGGATGCCCCCTGGGGTCTCTTCCAGCTCTGTTACTCTGTGATTCTGTTACCATTCCTGGGCCCCATAGACTACTAAAAAACAATAAGACCCACGAGGTGGTTAGAAATCCCCATCTGTTTGTTAAAAATAGTTTGCTTTGTTGTAATTTTAAACAGTACAAGGATGCCTTACAGCCTATTTAAAAGGTAAATTGTTGTACTTGGAGGCTCTCTCTTTTTTGGTTAGAAAAACATCACTCTGTGGACTCTGGAGATGTCCAGGGCTACAAAAAAAAAATCACACTTGCTGTATGGTAATATGCTCTCAAACTTTTCTTCTGTCACATATGTGTTTTGCATTTTTACTGGTATCAGAATCTGTGTGTGTCTCCGTGCGCACAGATGCACACACACTCACCCCAAGGAAGGCAGAAGTCAAAATGTGATGCTTTTTTTTTTATATAAATACTTCTTTTCAAGCATTCTCTTAATCTTCTTCAGTTTTATAGTACCCCCCTGGGATCCGGGTTTTACCTGAAAACAGTATTTTTTTGGTTACTTTTTTCAGCTGTTGTTGCTGCTGCTGTTGTTATTTAGGTGCACTTCTAATAGCAAAGTTCCCATTTGAACATTATAAAAGCTGTTTCCTGTTTCCACCCTATTTCTCCTTCCCTAATTTTAACCTGTAGTTATTTCTCCATTCTTCTCTACATCATCCTAGGAGTTCATTTTAAACCAAGACTGGAATGATCCAAAGTCACAGCTCCAGCAGTGCTGCTTAACTCTCCGAACAGAAGGGAAGGAGCCAGACATCCCTCTCTATAAGTAAGGAGATTGTCTCTTTTTCCTTGCGTGAACTAATTATCACTTTATGAACCAACTCTCACTTTCAGCCTTATGCTCAGCATTTATTTTTGTCTCTGTTTCCACATGACTCGGATTAAGCGTTATCTACCCTTTGTTTAAGAAAAGAATTAGTTCCCACTTCTAAAACCAACATGTCTTTCACTTTTGGATCCCAGGCTGTGTTTAAACCCTGGCAAACATGAGGAGTCACTTCCTACAGAAAGTGTGATGGGTTTAAATACAGTAAAGCACTGATTGTTGAATCCTTGTCAATAAATATTATTTGCCCCACACAGAATGTTCTCACCTCCTTCCCTTGTATGTCAGTGTGGAATGCATATTGCTTAGGTAAAACTAGTTGTTCCTGCATGTGCCGTGCACATTCTCACAGAGCCACTCATCTTTGGCAGTGGAAATGCTGATTTTCTGTAAGACGCAGGTGTAAGAATGTCCCTAAGAGGAAGGGGAATGTTGTGGAGCACTGAAAAACAAAGGGGGAGGGTGTGAGGGAGTTCAGTTCTCTATGAATGATAAGCACATCCTTGGATAAAGGGAGAAGACCACACCCACAACTCCTTGAAGCTAGTTCTCCATTTCTACATGCCTGAAGTCAGCCACAATGAGGAGCTTCCTTTGTATTTAACAACATGGCTGTCGTTAGGACATTTTAGAGGAAAGAGCTGAATTATTCTGTGGCCCTGGCAACCTTGTCCACTGAGAATCAGTCTGTTCCTATCTGAAGTATAGTCTCTTCTCTTCACCTGCATCTCCTTGGCCTGAATTTCTATTTCTTGGTGACAAACACATTGGAAACTGAGTGGGTGGGTGGGTAGATAGATGAATTAATGTGAATTAATTTATTCTACTAGTCAGTGAAATGCTCTTTTTTTTTTTAACAAATCTCTTGTTTGATTGTTTTTCATGCCATTATTTTATAGGAAGAAGTAGAAATCTGAAAGAAATATGCATTATTTGTGATCAGATCCTTGGTTATCATGAGCTGCAGTCCTGACCATACATTGTTGTTGTTGTTGCTGCTGCTGCTGCTGTTGTGTACCTTCAAGTCATTTCCAGCTTATGGCGACCCTAAGGCAAACCTATCATGTGGTTTTTCTGGGGGCTGAGTGTGTGTGATGCACTCAGGGTCACCCAGGGGGTTTCCATGGCCGAGTGAGAAATTGCACTCTTGTCTCCAGGGTCGTAGTCCAGTGCTTAAAGCTCTACTCCAGTCTGGCCAATACTTACCTGAGTGTTAAGCCCATGGAATGTAAAAAGACTTATTCCTGAGTACGCATGTACTGCTTTTGTTTAGTTCCCAGTGTTTACATTGTTTGTTTATATTCTTGGCAATGCAGTCTTGTCCATGTCTACTCAGAAGTAACCCTCACTGGGTTCAATGAGACTTTCTCTCTGGTTAAGGGAGTGTAGGATTTCAGCCGACAGTTATTAAGTATTTTCTGAAAGGTACTTTGTTGCTGATAGTAATACTAGAACTAATTCCCAGTATGACAGTGGAAACAGATTGGTGGGATAGACAGGAAAGGGAAGCAGATTTATGGTGTGCTGAGAAACTGTGTCTCATCTTAAAATGCTTGCAAATTTATATCAAACTCTTAGTCAAAAAGAGAAGCTGCCTAGCTACCGACAGATCTTGTGTAACGTTTTGTTACTGATGGAGCATTTGCCATTTAGACTGACAGCCTTTTTCATAGCACCTTATATTAGAAGATCCAAGTTTGCCAAAAAGTGTAAGTGCATATAATTCTACCACCAGCACACATAAATACTTCACTTTTAAACCAATGACGTGTCAGCAGTGTCTTGTAAAATAATACATAAAGCTCTATCCATCTGTAGTCCTGCCATATTCTTTGTAAACATGATGGAATTTCTGTTAAGAAGTCCTGCAATGTCCTTTTTCTTTCACACAATGATTGCATTCTTTCACTCTCACCAATGATTTAGGACTTTGCAAACAGTTGGACCTTCTCATGCCAGGACGTATACTGTTGCTGTATATTTCAAGGGCGAAAGGATAGGATGTGGTAAAGGACCAAGGTATGGCAAATTTCTGGCAGATTTTCATAAGTGTATGTGGCTGTATATCTAAATCTACATGTGTGTGTGTGTATGTGTGTGCGTGCGTGTGTGTGTGCCAGCCATCAGATCATTTCCAACCTCTGGGGACCATAAGGCAACACTATTGGGGGTTTTCTTGGCAAGATTTATTCAGAGGATGATTGCCATCCCTGTTTTCTGATGTTGAGAGAGTGTGACTTGCCCAAGGTCATCCCATAGGTTTCCATGCCTGAGCCAGGATTTGAACTCTGGTCTCCCTGAGTCCTAGTCCATGACTCTAACCAGTAGACCACACTGGCTCTCACATCTACATCTACTAATTAACCAGGATAGTCAAACAATATGCTTGGAAACCAGAAGTTTTAGGTAGGGCTGTTGAAGGAAGAGAACTACATTGCTACTCATTCTTCTCCTGCCTGAGATCAAGGGAACATAGGGAGGGGACATACAGACAACACACAGACACACCAATGCATGTGTCATACAAGTGCACCAGTGATGTTAATTCTCACTGTGGCTATGAAATGCTCAAGTCCCAGAGTGGGGTGGTAATGTCCCTTGAAGTCATCATCAAACCCCTGCATAACTGAGATTTCAGAAGGTGACTACTCCTGAATGTGCCTTTTCATTGGCAGCCCCCAAAGTATGGAATCCTCTCCTATAGAAGTTTGCAGGGAGCCTTTCCTATTAGAACATTTAGCTCTGATCAAAACTATTTTCATTTTTTCAAACATTTTAATTCACAATATTTCCCAGATTTATTTTGCACTGTCCATCTTGCACTCTGAAGTTAGATCTATTGTTATTCTTTTGTATTTGCTTCCTTGTCACTGTTGAGTCTCTGTTTTGAAAACGTTTAGGGTTTTTTTAACTGCTGGATGCTATTACAATTGTGTTCTGAGCTTTTGGTTTTATTGATTTTGTTGTTTTATTGTCTACATCTGTGTGAGAGCCTGGAATGTAATGCGATTCATAAATTTAATAGTAGTAGCAACCTCAGTAGTTAAGAATATCTTATAATACCTAATAACAACAATACTTTGGCTATCAGGTAGGGAGCAATAAGATTGCAGGACCAGTAGGCTAGATACCTCAGCAACAACCTTTCCAGTTCCGGCAGAATGTTAAGATATCTCAGAACTTCCTATCAGTAAGTAGCGTCAACTTGGACATCAGTAGGCTTTCCACAATCAGAAGGGTGCTGTTATATGAGTATCCTGGCTAAAACTGCAACCTGTTCCCTTCTCCAGCCACATACCCTGACGCTGAAGTGTGGGCAATGCTCTGACCCACAATGCTCCCTTCACAAGCCCTATGGTACAGTAATCCAACTGAGATGTAACCAAGGCATGGTGACACATCCTGGTTGGGTTACCTCCGTTGCGACAGCTCCACTGGCTGCCAGTCCACTTCCAAGCACTATTCAAAGTGCTGGTGATGACCTCTGAAGTCCTATATGGCTCAGGTCCAGGTTATTTCAAGGATTGTATTCTCTCTTATGAACCAGCCCCGGCTTTGAGATTTGCTGGGGAGGCTGTTTTCTCTGTCCCACCACCTTCACAGGTACATCTAGTGGGAACAGGAGAGGGCCTTCTCAGTGGCTGCCCCCAAGCTCTGGAACGTACCTTCCCAGAGAAGCTGGACCAGCACCCTCCCTATTTTCTTTCTGCAGTCAAGTAGAAATATTTCTATTCCAACAGATGTTCAATGTGTGATTATGGCATGTCTGATAAAAGGTGTTGGCTATTGTTAATTGTGCTGAAGTTGCAGAATTTATGAATGTGTGAGTTTTTAATTATGTATTTTAATTTTGTTTTAATTCTTCTTGATTGTTTAATTGTGCTTTAACTTTTGTATTCCGTGTTTTTTTTAACTAGTTCTTTTTAATTGTTGTAAGCCACTTTGAGTCCCAACCTGGGAGGAAATCAGGGCATTGATGATGATGATGATGATGATGATGATGATGATGATGATGATGATACAGTATGCCAGATAGTAGTCATGATGATGTACAACTGTTGCAAAGGCCTGCACTGTTGTGCTTGGTGAATGTGGGAGGAGCTTGGACTTTGTCCAGGCTCTCTGTGTGGAGCTTACATTGGCTTCCATAATGTGAACCACAGCTGTACTGAATGTTGCTCTTCACTTGCACCAGAAAACATGATGAGAGGAAACTGAGGATCTTCACTACAGAATTATTACTGAACAGAAGTGAGAAGTAGAGCACAAAGGAATGATGAGTATGTAGATCAAAGGAGTAAAGAACAAGCCTGTTGAAGAAATAACTGCATGGAGAACCCAGGGAAAAGGCACCCACCAAGTCTGTGGGGAAGGAAGACATTCTTTGATTAATTGCTTCTTTCATCTGCTCCAGAGGCCAAGAGTATTTTGTCTGAAGAATGCTTCCACATATGCAGCAACCACCAGCCAATATCTTTCTTTCCTGGCTGCAGGGAAGACATTTCAGATTTTTTTTTTATTTATTTAACTCACTGGCTCTTCTTTGTCTACTTTGTCTCAACTTTTCTTTCGGTTCACATTTTAACTCAGTACTTCCCTCATCTTCTAGTACCCAGTACTTCTCTCATCTTCTGTTTTGTATGCTTGCTTAGTTCTGTTTTATTTTTTAAAAATGATTTTTGTTTCACTTCAGAGGAAATAAAGTTTTAAGCAGCTTGCTTCATAATATTGGGTTTGTGAGTCTGTTGAAGCCAGAGAGTTTCCTGTTCAGCATAGGATCTTCCAATTAGGTGAGCTGGCAAAGGAATCTCAGTCCCTATGATTTGGGAGATAGAAGCTGTTCAAGCTACCAGGTCAAGGTAGACTGCGGAAAGGTCAAGATAGACTGTGGAAATTTTGACCATGGCACCAGTTGGTCATTATCATTGATAGGAGAAGAAGACTTCAATGACAAGCTTGGAGACAAGAAGAATGAAGGGCAATATGTTAGCTTCCTTTAAATATCTGATGATATGATGCAGAAGATGGCATAAACTTGTTTTTGATGCTTATGAGATCAGAACAGGAACCAATGAATTAAAATTACAAGGAAAGAGACACCTAAACATTATGCTAAGAACTGTTTAACAAAGGAATATACTGCTGAGGATTTTTAATATATTTCTAACATAAAAGCCCAGGACCCTATAACTAGAAGTCAAGGGACTTTTTTCTCTGAAGCCACTAGAGCAGAAGAAGTTGTTCTGTCCAGAGAGATGTCTGTCTTTCCCAAGCCCAACAAGATCAAGGGGAAACTTCCAAGGATAACAGTGGCAAATTGTGTACTCATCTCTAGATGATGTTTCCCATAAACAGGCATATCAATAAGAATTTCCCACTTGCTCTGTGACAAGTGTAGCCATGCTTCATAGTTCAACAGGCCATACCATCTCACAGCAGCACATACTGTGACACTGCAGCTGCTATTCTGAATGAAAGTGATGTCACATCACTCCTGGTTGTCTTTTTTGATGGTGTTCCTATTTTGGGGAGAGTGGCACCCAAAGCAGCAAGAAAACCATTTTGTGGAACATTTTCAACTGTTCTTAATCTTTATATTTAGCTGGTGGGGAAATGCCTTTTTAGCCAAACAAATTATGAGTGAGGTGCTGTGAGCTTAGAAGTGGTCAGCAGGGGTTCCAGCAGCCTCACTGGACCTTCTTAAAAGAGAGCACAATGCCACCCCTGTTATGTGAGAAGTTCACAATTTCCACTGGTGGATGATCTTCTACCTGTATTGGTCCTTGACACTGTGGTTCCACAGGTCTGGATTACACTCAGCATCTACTTTAGCCACTGAGATGGTATCATCACCTTCTCTTTTACTGAGATTCCAAGGAAAATGTCTAGAAACATTACCAACTTTAAATCTGTGTAAGTTTTAGCAAGTTATCCAAGGTTTCTGCCCGTGATGAAAGATATAAGATGAATCCTTAGACTTTTTCTGCCTGCATTCTGACATTAAATGCAATCAACAAAACATATAGGATACTTCAAACGAGAGAGTCATTTGTTTTTACCTTTCTTTGGCAGATGCTTGTTTTGGAGAGGTTTAAGAAATAATAGGATCAACGACAAGAAGCAGCTTCTTACTTTGTCCCCTAGAAAAGAAAAGCAGGAGGAGAAGTTTTCAAAGGCCTTTATTAGTTTCTTATGGCCCTTGAGGTAGCAGTTTAAGTGCAAAGATTATGGGAATTTCACATTTTTAGACAAGATGACAACATGCTGTCACTATGAGGAGGGTTAAAAAGTTTCAAATAGCTTTCCATTTTTCTTCACCGACAAATACCAAGGCATTTAAGAAGGTAATTGTCCAAACTTCTCTTCGTTTGATATGTGTAAACCTTCCTTCGTACTGTAGGTTCAAGACAAAACATTTCCTCTTCTTTGAAGACTCAAGTATCTCTTTATATGTCAGAAAACCAAACAGATCTCTTTTTAAATCTTACATTTAGATTTATTGATCAGGTATATCCTCAAAAGAAGTATTTGCTTCCTCCGCTCCATATATAATTCAGATTTGCTCATGGAAGCAATTGATACTACAGCACTTCCATGCTTCCCTATTCATCCAGTGGCATTTACAGAAGATCACATGTCAGCCTCCAAAGACTTGTTTGTTTTTGGCCAGCTTTGACTGTATAACCTCTTGAAGTGTGTTTTAGAAGGTAAGGTCATTCCAGGGCCATAGGGCTTCCAGTACAGTATGTGCCCCATAAACCAGATTCCGTTGAATCTTCTTCTTATTGCAAGCTGATTATAGCTCTTAATGAAGGACAAAAAGGGCAGCCCACAGGCCACATGTAATCCCCAGCACCATTCTGTGGCCCCCAGAGCTCTCTGTCAGTCAAAAACTTTAAATGCCCCCAAATGCCCTAAAGGAGATGTGGGAGGCATTTTCACCATTTTTTTAGGCCTTTTTGAGCCATTTTAGGCCTTTTATTTTAAAAACAAGAAGTGAGCAAAAGTCTCTTCCTTTTTACATTTAGGAGGGGAAAATGAGCCTTTGTTGTTCTGGATTTTGTTTTCTTCTTCGTGGTCTCTGTAACTCACACAAGTGGGTCATCTGCGCCTGTGCAGTACGGACTACGGAAACTTCTAGAACTCTAGGCCTAGCATTTTGGTGGGAACTCTGCTCCCTTCCCCTGTGGCTATAAAAGGCTGCCTGGAGCCCACATACTCAGTTCCTTTTTTTCCGCCGCGCTGCTGGTTATTGGAGCTTCTTCACTTCGCGTCACTTTCTTCCTTCTGGTATCGAACTCAGCAATTCCTTGAACTCATCTTCAATCACGACTTCAACTCCTAGGCATCAACAGCTTTTTTTAAGCGCTGTCGGTCATGCAACGCCAAGATCCCTGACTACGATGGGCACTCTTGTTGCCTTGTCTGCCTTGGCGAAATGCACAACGTTTCAGCCTGTGCCCACTCTCAGGTCTTCACTGCACAGACCCAGAGGAACAGAGAAGCTCGCCTTCGAGCTATTCTCTACGAACAGGCTCTAAAGCCGCATACACCTCCCTCAGCATCCGCATCGTCTGCCACTTCTGTCCCATCGGCGCCTTCGGCTTCATCTAGGAGGCTTCCAGGAATGGACACCTTGAAGAAGGCACTGGGCAGATCCACCTCAAAAGGACCATCTAGCCATCCTTCCCGAAAAGATGTCCCACAGGATCAGGCAGCTTCTGTTCCAACTCTGGGCCATTCTCAACAAACCTCCTTGACAACGATGGTCCACTCCTCGAGATCCAGACCTTCTGCCTCGACAGTGCTCTCTCCACCACACCCTGCCACTCCAGGCAGATCCATCGAGAAAGAGATAACCAAGGCCCGGAGAAGGAAAGACAAGGAGAGGTCCACACGGGCCCAGTGCCCGGAGCCATTAACTGTCGAAACAATCTCAGAGTCAACATCAATGGGCCCCACAGAACAGCGTTCCACTCAGACACTCCAGCCCTCACTCAAGGCTGGCCCTATTTCCCACTCACCATCTCTCTGCTCCCAAGCTTCTGAATGAGATAGCAGACCTCACTCCTACCGACCCTCCTCCAAGAGAATCCATAGATGAGACCAGGGCTGCATTACTTCCCATTGATGACGAATGCCGGGAACCCTGGCCTCCACCTCCACCTCCTCGCACATGGCCTTCTAAGTCACCTCCCCCACCGCATCATGCTCGAGAACACTCTCGATCCTCCTTGAGATCGATGGCCCGACATCAGCACCACCACCATTCTCCACCTCGACGCCGCTCTTGATCGGTATCTAGGTCCTCTTCAGGCCAATCTCGTTGATCTCTACACGGGTGTTCCCCACATCGAGACCGCTCCCGATCCCATTGACACTGCACTTAAATTTATTATTCACCCTCCCGATCCTCTGACGGATATTCTTCGGAGAAGATCTACGTTCCACATCACCACCACAGGAGGCATAGATACTATAAGGAGGTGGTGAACCTCTGCTGTCCTGCTGCCGGCTTCTCCCTCTCATCATTATCTAGATGACTCTGTGGATTATTCTCCAGTACTCCATACCGGCCAATCTCTCTCCAGGTCTCCATCTAACTCTTCAGAGTCAGCCCCCTGTCACGATGACAGACCACCAGATATGGCAATCTCCTACAGGGAGCCCATCTCACTTTCTGATGATGTCAAGTCCTTCTCGGACCTCATCTCCTGCATGGCCAAAAACCTCAACTTCGCCACTGAGATGGCCAGAGAAACCATCGAGGACCCAGTGTGTCACCAACTCCAGAAACAGGCACCATCAATAGCCGCCATTTCTCTCCTACCTTCCTTACTCCACATCTTTAAGAAGCCATGATCAATCCCTCCTCGACACTGGTGACTTCAAAGAAACTCGACTCTTTCTACAAGGTCATCGAGGCGAATGAACAATGGCTGCAAACCCATCCAAAACCAAACTCTGTCATCGTGGATGCTGCCCAGGCTAAAACCTTGCAATCTCTCCAAGCAAGGTAATTCCTCCTTGCCTTTGCCACCGGCAGGAAGGCTTACAGGTTCCAAGTTCTTCCCTCTGGCCTGAACACAGCACCAAGGGTTTTCATGACATGTATGGCGGTCATGGCGGTGACTCTTCGACAGCGTGGAGCTTTTTCCATACATCAACAATTGGCTAATAGTTGCCCTTTCTTCTTCGTGGTCTCTGTGCCTTCATACACTAGGAGCTTTAGCGCCTGCGCGGTAGCGTTCGGAAACTTCTAGAGCTTGTTCGCTTGGCGGGAACCCCTCCCCCACGCCGGTACTGCGCATGCTCCTCCCGCCGAGCAACGGTCTCTCCTCAGTTCTTTCTCGTCCGCCGCCGCGTACGGAAGGTTCTTTAGTTTGTTCCTCTCACGTCGTGCTTGGCTTGCTGTTTTTTCACGGTTTTACGGACTTTCGGACTGTCTTTGACCTCTCTTTCGGACTCCCCCTTCGGTTTTCGTCTTTTTGGATTTCGGAGTTTGGCGTTTCTTCGTCTTATGTCCGCGCTCTTTAAGAAGTGCGTGTCCTGCGGCCGCAAGGTTGCCCTCAACGACGGCCATAAGGAGTGTCTCTTCTGTTTGGGCGAGTCCCACAACATCCGGACTTGCCCAATTTGCAGGGATTTTACTCCCCAAACTCTTCGCAACCGCTCCGCGAGACTCAAATCTTATTGTTGGGAACAGTCTCTGCGGGCGATAGACGAGACCTCCACTTCCAAGATGGCCGACAAGAAGACGACCACGCCATCGACGGTATCGGCGGCTGCCGTTCCGTCCACCTCGTCGGTATCGGGCTCGGTACCGGCGAAACGCCGATTTCGGCGTTACCGAGGATCCCGAAGCTGTCGGCGGCTGCCAAGTCAGCGAAAGGATCCTCGACGGCGAGGAAGGCTGAGGCTCCCCTTACGGAGACGCCTGCAAAAAAGCGCCCTGCTCCGGACGGAGGCAAGGGCAAGGAGAAGGAGAAGAAGAAGAAGAAGAAGGAAAAGAAGCGCTCCCCGGCTGGGGACGCTCAACCTCCTACTCCTCCTCCTACTCAGCAGCCTTCCAAAGGGCGAGGCGAGTCCGTCGACCTCTCGGAGGATGAGATCGAGGACGTTCCCCAACAGCGCCCGGACTCGCCTGTGGCAGACCCTCCAACCCTGGTGGAGGAGCGCCACCGCCCCTAGCCGTCGCAGGTCGGCCGACCTGCAGCAGAGAGAGCCCTCTGCTTCTCCGGAGCGGCGTTCGACCTCCTTCAGGTCCCGGTCCCGCTCTTCCGAGCGTCCGGTGGCCTCGCCGCCTCCGAGGGAGACAAGAGAGGAACAACCTCGCTCGCTGCCTCCAGATACACCTCGGCGTCCTACGTGGCCAGGTACGCGAGGGAATCTGAATGGAGAGAGCGCCCGGCCTCCTATCGGTCGCATTCGCCATCGTACCGGGATCGGTACCATCGTGGCCCGAGTCGCTGGGAGACCTTCCGGAGGTCCCGGTCACCTCGTCGACAGCGCGAATAGCTCTCGCCTAGAGGGGACGAGGCTCGGTACCGTCGACGCCGAAGCCGATCTCCGTCGGACCGCCGCTCCTTCAGCCGCTCTCCCTCCCCTCGATATCATAGGGCGAGGGAGCCTTCACCACGGTATCGGGCGATATCGCCACCTCCTAGGGTCACGGCAACGGCGACGCGCCCTACGGAGTCGGTGGTGACTGAGCGGGCTACGACGACGTCAGCCTGCCAGACTACCCCGGTCACCACCAAGAGGGTGAAGTCAGTGGTCAGCCATCCCAAGCGGGACGCTGCTGCTACCACCGCCCCGGCTGCGGAGAAGCCTAGGAAGGCAACACCTGCGGCGACTACGAAGGAGCCGGAAAGCGAGCGGCGAGAGGACTCACCGAGCTCGGAGTCGTACGACTCGAGTGCGGAGTCTGAGGTGTCTGAGGCGGCCTCCCAGGAGTCTCCTCCGTTGGGATTCGGGCCCGATCCCAGATTCTGCTCCAGAGGACGTCCACCAGTTCTCTGCGATGCTGCTCCGCATGGCCACTACCCTCGGCCTTAAGATCGCCGATGCGGAGCCGGAGGATGACGATCCAGCCTTCTCCGTTTTCGAGGAGAAGCGACCTTCCACGGCCCCGCTGCCTCTCCTGCCCCGAGTATCCAGACTGGTGAAGGCCGCCTGGGATAGACCGGCCTCGGCTCAGCCGATACCGCAGCGGTTAGAACACCTCTACAGGGTGCAGAAGGATAACGCCGGTTATCTATTTAATCACCCTGCACCGAACTCTGTGGTCGTCGAGTCCGCGCAGACGAAGGGCTCCGGCAGGCAACACACCACCCCGCCGGACAAAGAGGGCAGGAAGTTGGACGCCTACGCAAGGACGTTCTATTCAGCTGCCTCCTTGCAGATCAGGCTGTCCAACACTCAGGCTTGCCTCGCGGCATACCTGAAGAAAGTGCTCGATCGCCTGCAACCGGCGATGGAAGCGGTACCGGAGGACATCCGCCAAGCCTCCTCCGTGATCTTCAATGAGGCTATCTCCATCGCTCGGCACCAGATGGCCTCCTCCCGGCACGCAGTGGAGATCGCCTCCCGGGTCATGGCGGGATCCGTCGGCCTCCGCCGCCATGCTTGGCTGCGACCGGCCGACATCCAGGAGGACACCAGAAGGAGGATTGAAGATCTCCCCTTCGACGGTGAAGGCCTATTCAATTCGTCCACAGACGAAGCTTTGGACAATCTCGTCAAGGCGAGACTGACCGCAAAAAAGATCGGGCTGCAGCCGGCCACGCAGGCCCGCAGGGCCTCCACCTTCCGCCCATCCTGGCGACGATCTTCCACCTCGTCGTTCCAGCGTTCGGCCCAGTCTGGACAGTCGAGACCGTCCTCCGGCTCATCGGCCAGACGCACGATTAGGCGGCGCCCGGCTTCGTCGAAGAAGTCCTCCTCCGAGACAAAGTCTCGGTTTTGACGTGCCTGGCAGGACCCACCAATACCCACTCTTCAGCCTACCATCAGCGCTCGGAGACCGACCGACTCTCGCTCGACACCTAGCGGAGTGGCAGTATGTCACTACGGACTCTTGGGTGCTTTCCATCGTCCGTCTTGGCTACGCCATCGAGTTTCTCGATATTCCTCCTCGCGGCGTTTACTACTCCACGCCGTCGAGTCCGGCCCTCCTGGAAGAGATCCAATCCCTCCTCCAGAAAGGGGCGATCGAGCGGCTCCCGCAAGAGGCCAAGACCACCGGCTTCTTCTCCAGGTACTTCACGGTACCGAAAGCCGACGGTACCCTCCGGCCGATCCTAGACCTCAGAGGGGTGAACTACTACATCCGCCCCAAAAGGTTCAAGATGGTCACGATACCGTCGATCCTACCCTTCCTACATCGAGGGGACTGGTTCGCCTCCATCGATCTCCGAGACGCATACTTCCATATCGCCATTCGCCCGCAGCACAGACGGTACCTCCGCTTCGCAGTCGACGACACCTGTTACCAGTACAAGGTGCTGCCGTTCGGACTCTCGACTGCCCCAAGGGTCTTCACCAAGTGCATGGCCCCGGTGGTATCCTACCTGCGGACGAAGGGCGCTTCCGTTTTCCCCTACCTCGACGATTGGCTGTTGGTGGCGTCCTGCAAACAGAGACTTTACCACGACGTCCACATGACGTTGTCACTCCTGACCCGCCTTGGTCTACGAGTGAATCCAAAGAAGTCCCACCTCGAGCCGGCGAGGATCTTGGACTTCATCGGGGCGACGCTCGACTCGACCTCCGCCAGGGCGTACCTACCAGAGTCTCGAGCACGAACCTTGATCCGGGCCGCCGCTCACGCTCGTACGGCCCCGACGTTATCTGCGAGAAGCGTCCAGCAGCTCTTGGGCTACATGGCTGCGACGACCGCTGTGACATATCTCGCCAGGCTGAGAGCAAGACCTCTTCAACACTGGTTCGTCCGCATATTCGACCCCCTGCGAGACGAACAGACACTCCGACTGCAGCTGCCGGGAGACGTCCGCTCATCCCTCCGATGGTGGCAGTCGCGATGCAATCTCATGTCAGGGATGCCTTTCCAACAGCCGACACCGAAGGTGACGGTAACGACCGACGCCTCCCTGTATGGATGGGGTGCCCACTGCGGCGATCTCAGAGTCCGCGACAGATGGACCGACGACGAGACCGCTCTCCATATCAACGCGCTGGAGCTGCTCGCCGTCTGGAAAGCCCTACGGGCGTTCCGCCATGCCGTGGCGGGGCGCACGGTCCTGATTCTGACGGACAACACCACCGCCGTCTGCTACATCAACAGACAAGGTGGGACTCATTCCACGACCCTGCTCGACATCGCGCTCGACCTGTGGGAATGGTGCATTCGCCTGCACACGCATCCCGTGGCGGTTCACCTGGCCGGGCAGGAGAACACCACGGCAGACGCCCTCAGCAGGGACACCTCATCCCATCACGAATGGTCTCTCTCCGGAGAGGCGTTCAGACTGATTCGGGACCGCTGGGGCGAACCATCGATCGACCTCTTCGCGACCAGGGAAAACGCGAAGTGTCGCCGATTCTGTTCCAGAGCGGGCCACGATCGTGCCTCCATCGGGGACGCTTTCCAGTTTCCGTGGACCGGGGAACTCCTCTACGCGTTCCCGCCGTTCCCGCTGCTCGGCCGGACGATATCGAAGATCCTCGCCGACCGAGCCGACGCGATCCTGGTAGCCCCGTACTGGCCGAGGCAACATTGGTTCGCACCCCTGCTACAAGCCGCGCGAGACGACCTGCTCCGGTTGCCACCGACACCGGACCTGCTCTCCCACTCCGGCGGCCGAGTCCTCCATCCGGACCTGCCACGCCTGGCCCTCCATGCCTGGAGGATATCGCACTAGACGATCCGTGCTCGGTACCGTCCTCGTCACGGCCAGGAAGGAATCCACCCGTCGCAACTATCAATACAAGTGGCGACGCTTCCTGACCTTCGCTAACGAGAGGAGTGAGCCGGTATCGCCCGCGGGGCTCTCGACCGTCCTGCACTTCCTCCTGCACCTCCGGCAACAGGGCCTGGCGTTTCCATCCCTGAAGGTGTATCTCTCCGCGATCGTGGCATACCAACCGCCACGATCTGCTGCCTCGGCCTTCTTCAGGAACGATACCGTTCAAGCGGTTCCTGAAAGGACTTCATCATCTCTACCCGCCGGTATCGCCGCCGCTACCGCCGTGGTCCCTCTCGCTGGTGCTCTCGCAGCTGACGAAGCCGCCCTTCGAGCCAATGGCGACCTCGGATGACAGGCTCCTGACAATGAAAACTGCCTTCCTGGTAGCGGTGACCTCAGCGAGGCGAGCGGGTGAGATCACAGCTCTTCGTTCCGATGAGCCCTTCACGGTCTTCCACAGGGACAAGGTGGTCCTGAGACCTGACATCTCGTTCCTGCCAAAGGTGGTGTCCAGTTTCCATCTCAACCAGGACATCATCCTGCCTGCCTTCTTCCCGAACCCGACGACACCGTTGGAGCGGTCCCTCCACTCCCTGGACGTGCGTCGGGCATTGGCTTTCTACAAGGACAGGACTGCTTCCTTCCGACAGACGCCGCATCTCTTTGTTTGCTATGGGCGACGTCGGAAGGGCCTAAAAGTGTCCACCCAGCGCTTCTCCAAGTGGGTGGTGAGGACTATTGAACTGGCGTATGAGCTCGCGAGGAAGCCTCCGCCAGTCCTGCTTCGAGCCCACTCCACCAGAGCTGTGGCTACTTCTGCGGCCCTCCTGCGAGGAGTTGACCTGCATGAACTCTGCCGTGTGGCGACCTGGTCCCAACCGTCGACCTTCGTGCGCCACTACAGGCTCGACTGCTGGTCGCGCAGAGATGCCCGGTTTGGACGTGAGGTGTTGGCTTCCGTGCTGTAGGACCTGACCCGCCGTCCGACCGGTAAGCTACACAGTCTCCTAGTGATGAAGGCACAGAGACCACGAGAAGAAGAACAGGTTGCTTACCTGTAACTGTGGTTCTTCGAGTGGTCATCTGTGCCATCATACACACCCGCCCTTCCTCCCCTCTTTCTCAGGTCCCTGTAGGTTCTACGGCGGACGACAGAACTGAGGAGAGACCGTTGCTCGGCGGGAGGAGCATGCGCAGTACCGGCGTGGGGGAGGGGTTCCCGCCAAGCGAACAAGCTCTAGAAGTTTCCGAACGCTACCGCGCAGGCGCTAAAGCTCCTAGTGTATGATGGCACAGATGACCACTCGAAGAACCACAGTTACAGGTAAGCAACCTGTTCTTCTCAACACAAGCTCCTTCTCGACATCGACGAGACTCTTCACTTGCTTGTCACCCTGGGCCTTACTGTCAACTTCGACAAGTCCCACCTCCATCCAATTCGCCGAATTCAATTCATCAAAGCTATCCTCGACTCCAGTGCCAACTGACCTTCCCTCTCCAGCAATGGGTCATCTGCCTTGCCAAAGCTATCTCACCCCTTCAAAGGAACCAACACACCACTGCTTGCTCTATACAGGTTCTCCTGGGCCTCATGGCCTCGATGACAGCAGTCGTTCCCTTTGCCAGACTCCAGATGAGTCCCCTGCAGAGCTAATTCCTCAACACCTTCGACCCGATCCTCGACAACCTCTCTCGTCACTCTCGATACCGAGACAGGTGGTTCAAACCCTTCTCTGGTGGAAGAATCCCAGCAATTTCCTCAGAGGCATGCCTTTTCACACCGCAGAACCAACGGTGGTGGTCTCAACCAATGCATCCTGAGAAGACTGGGGAGCCCACACAGGTCACCTCTCCATCAACTGTCGATGGATTCACCCCCACCTCCACCTCAACGCTCTCAAAATGCTGGCTGTCATCAAGGCTCTCAGAGCTTTCAATGATGCAGTCCAGGATTGTACCATCCAAATCCTGACAGACAACACTGCCATGACCTACTACATCAACAAACAGGGTGGTACCTGATCCCCAACTCTCTTGAGCCTCACTCTCCATCTCTGGAACTGGAATTCTTCCTCTAGCCCTCCACTTACCCGGTGTCGACAACACATGGGCGGACCATCTCAGTTGCTCCAACTCGGCCTCCCATCAGTGGATGATTGATGCTGAGACTCTAGCAGATCTCTTCGAAGATTGGGGTACACCCTTGGTTGACTTCTTTGCCTCCCCTCTCAACAGACAATGTCCCCTCTTCTGCTCCAGGGGGGAGTAGACGAAGGCTCTCTGGGGGACACCTTTCTCTTCCACTGTAAAGGGCTGATGATTTACCTGTTCCCCCACTCCCCGATTCCTCTAATCCCAAGGGTCATCAAGAAGCTAACTCAAGCTAACGCCTTGGCAATCCTGATCACCTCATGGTGGCCCCGCCAACCCTGGTTTGCTCCCCTCCTCCTGCTGTCGAAGGGACAGTATCGGAGGCTGCCACCCAAACCGGACCTCTTTGAACAACAGTACCATGAGGCATCCAGACATCGATCATCTCAAACTGATAGCATGGAACCTCCTTCCTTGACCTGTCTTCCACCAGCTGTCCAACACGTGATTAAAACAGCCTACAAGCCATCTCGACTGTTCGATCCTACTCCTACAAACTCTTGAAGTTCACCACTTTCCTCTAGGATAGAGGCCTCAACATCAACTCCTTTACCACCACTCATCTCCTAGATTTTCTCTCATCACTAGCTGACAGCAGCCTTTCCCTCTTCTCCATTTGTTGTTACCTCTCAGCTATCTCCTCCCATCTTCAACGAAGGGACAGACCCTCCTGCTTCCAAGACCCCTTGGTCTGCAGGAACCTTCAGGGTTACAAACATCTGCACCCTCTAGTTCTTCGTCCTACTCCAGGATGGAACCTATCCTTAATCCTCTCACAACTTTCCAAGCACCCCTTTGAACCGATGGCTACCTCTGACCTTCGGCTCCTTTCCTGGAAGACCGCCTTCTTAGTTGCAGTCACATCAGCCAGGCGTGCTAGTGAACTGTGTGCATTAAGAGTGGACAAACCATACCTTCACTTCCACCACAATAGGGTGGTTCTAAGGCCAGACATCTCCTTCGTCCCCAAGGTTGTCTCCGATTTTCACCTCAGCCAAGACATTGTCCTTTCCCCCTTTTTTTCCTAACCCCACCTCTGTCATGGAGCATAACCTCCATACCCTAGACGCACAGAGGGCACTCGCCTTCTATGTCCAGTACACCGCAGAGTTTAGGAAATCACAGAGACTCTTTCTTTGCTACTCATCCATAAAGAAAGGCCTTCCACTTTCTTCGCAGCGTCTCTCCAATTGGGTGGCCTCCACCATTCACCTTGCATATGAACTGGCAGGGAGAGACCCACCTTCTCACACCAGGAGGCATGCAACCAGAGCCCTCTCTGCTTCTGCAGCTTTCCTCAGGGGCATACTGCTACAGGACATTTGCAAAGTGGTGATTTGGTCACATCCTGCTACCTTTGTTTCCCACTATAGGATCGACCAGAGATCCTCTAGAGATGTCGCCTTTGGCAGAGCAGTGTTGTCCTCCACAGCATTATAAAGTCTTGGTAGTCGTGCTCTTTACTTTGTGGTTTTACTATGCCTAGCATTGGTTTAGATTCCTCCTCTTGGGTGCTGGACTCCCGGGGTTCCATGACACTCCCATTTCCTGTGATATTAGCTTGCCAGTCACCCACTTGTGTGAGTTACAGAGACCATGAAGAAGAAGGACAGGTTGCTTACTTGTAACTAGAGTTCTTCGAGGGGTCATCTGTAAACTCACACAATCCCGCCCTTTCTCCCCTCTTCGTGTCCTGTTACGCCCTTTGTGCCAGAACCTTGCAGCGGTCAAGGAACTGGGTACGTGGGTGCCAGGCGGACTTTTATAGCCGCAGGAGAAGGGGGCAGCGTTTCTGCCAAAATGCTAGACCTAGAGTTCTAGAAGTTTCCATAGTCAGTACTGCGCAGGCGCAGATGACCCCACTTGTGTGAGTTTATAGATGACCACTTGAAGAACTCCAGTTACAGGTAAGCAACCTGTCCATATCACTGGTCACAATTTGTCTGTTGCCACATCATATGTGCTAGTTTGGCATTACTACTTTTTCTAAGCTGTGACCATTGTGAAGCAGGCTCACGAGAGCTCTTCAGTCTGATTTGAATGTACATACTTACCAGAACAAATGGAAGAAGAAAGCCATTCAAGAATATTCTCCATTCAGTGAAAAAAACTATCATATCATGGTAACTAGCCAGGATTCCTATTCATAGCTCAACACTGGGAAGTGGTTAGTTCTAACATCCATCTTTGAGAGACTTCAGCTTGTTTCTTGTCTGGACTGGAATAGATTGAGAAATGTTCAGTTTGGCAGTGCATGCACACTCCTGGGCTAGCTACCCACTAGTACTCTGAAGCTACATCTTTTGGGTTTTTTTTTCTTTAGAAGTGTCCTTCATCCTTCTTTTTTGAAAGGGAATTATTTTAAGCTATTGTACAGATGGCATTTGACACCGGCAAAATTAGCTAAAGTATACAAAGGGTATAATGTCAGGTGCTGGAAATGCAAAACTAAAAAAAGGGACATTTTATCACTGCTGGTGGCAGTGCCAGGTGGCCAAAAAGATACTGGAAGAAGATACATAAAGAGATTACAAAGATATTAAAGAAACAATTCCCAATGAAATCTGAGTTCTATTTATTAAATACAACTAAGGTGTTGGAAGGATATGTTGAAAAACTAGAATGGAAAATACTGCTATATATGAATGCAATGGATCGGATCCTATATGCAAAGGAAGGGGGAAAAATGATAAAATACCGGAAATAGACAATTGGTTAATTGAGTTATACAACACAATGAAAATGGATAAATTGACTATCTTTCTAAAAGATAAAATGCTTGATAAATTCAGAGAGGACTGGACCTGCTTACACAATTATTTAGAGAATAAATGGGTGAATATTTCAATGATAGCTGTCAAGGAAGATTAAGAAATAAGAATTAGGAATGATGGAAATAAGATTCTAAGAAAAAGGAAGATATATGAAACAATTTACTCAGAAAATAGTAGATGAAAGGCTATTTTTGTTTTTCGGTACATAGAGTTCGAATAGACATGTATATTATGCATTTTATGAGAGTCATTGCATAATAAGGAAAAATAAAATAGTAATAATAATAAAAAAACTGTACATTTAAAAATACGGACTATATTTGGATAAAAAAAAGTTATGCAACCAAAAAAAAAAGTGTGCTTTATCCTTACTTGATGCATGCGCTAAAGCAGCAGCGAGGGCTGCTTCCCTAACATTCACTGTGCCTTCAGAGTTCTTTCATGTGCTAAGGCAGTCTGAGAGCAGATCACAGAAAGATAGCTTCTGTGGCCATTTCCACACTACACTCTTATAGTGTGATTATTCCACTTTCAACATCCTATGGAATCCTGGGGTTTGCAGTTTTGGGAGGGGCCAAATGGCCCCTCCCGAAACTGCAAACCCCAGGATTCCATAGGATGTTGAACATGGAATAATCGCGCTATAAGAGTGTAGTGTGGAAGTGGCCAGTCCACTGTAAATCAGCTGGAACAATCTGTGCTAGTGATGTACAGAACCGCAATTAATGTGAACTACATCAGTACGATGTCATGTGTATTTCAAATCCATCTTCATGTTTACTGACCATGTATGAACCTACCTGTCGGTCAGTTTTGTACCAGGTTAATTGTCGCAAAGTCCCTCTCTGTAGCCAAAGACTCCTCTAAGAAATGGGGTTCGTTTTCTACCTTTCTTTTAATGCTCTCTTTAACAAAAAAGAAAAAAAAGGGAAAACTGTTTTGCTTTAACTGCTTTGTTTTAATAGCTTGATTTTTAATTTCATTGCTTTTAAAGCTTTTACTAACTTTATTTTGTTTTAATGTTGTAAGCTACCTTGGGTCCTGCATTGTGAAAAAGGCAGGAAATTAGTTAATTCATTGTGATTTGCAAAGATACTGACTAAGAGAGCCTCAGTCATTGCGTGTCTACTTCAGCCTCCCCTTCCTCCCCTCCCCAAATCTAAGTCAGAGTCAAAGCAATTTTTTTAAAAGAATTCTAGAATAAAAGGCTCTACTGGAAGGTACAGGTTCCTGCAAGGTGGGTGGGCATCTGGTCTTCTAACTGCTGGTAGTTTCCCACCTATGATGTGTAGCTTGATAAGCAGAAAGGTGGCTGTGAAAGGCCTGGATTTAAATTCTGCTTTATCCACGACTTTGTGAATGACCTTTGGAGCCACCAAATTCTCCGAGCCTGGGTTTTAATTTCACTAGGGAAAAAAATTATCCTGCTTCATCGGTGTGTAGTAAAGATGAATGAAAGAAAAAGCCATTCTGAGGAAGAATATCAAGTATGCAATAAATAATATTTAAAGGGTTTTTCACTCATCATTGATTACCTCTTTTCACCACCCTCATTGATTTTTAAGCATAAGATTTGAAATAAATTCCTAATTAAAAAAATTAGAGGAAATGGTGTTATCATTGCTATTCTAGTACTCTGGGAGTTGCTTGATTTTTCAAAAGGATCCTTTCATTAAAATAATTCACTGAAGAACATGAAAGGGGAATATATTAACAGTATTGATCTAAGTGTTAAAACAGCTCTGTGGAAGATGGAAGATGGTTGTGTGAATGAAGGGTTTTTCTGGGAACAACTGCCCAATGATTATTTGAAGAATTAGTCTCAGAGGAACAGAGTGGTCACTTCTGGGAAACTAGTTTATCCCATTAATACATATAAAATGACTTCTCTCTTCTCCTTTTTTTCCCTACAGCATTCAGCAAGCAGAGATGTGTGCAGCAATGGATGCCCTGGAAAAATGTAAGAGGATTTCTTGACCAGTGCAGAATTATTTTGTTTGTGTGAAAGGGGGAGGGGGAGGGAGAGAGAAATAATAGTTAACAAAGGGTCAGAGATAGTGAATAAAGATTGTTTTTATTCAAGGATAAGCCTCTGCAAAACATGCTTTTGCATTCTGCTGTCTGTAGGACAGAATGATCCTAGATGTTTACAACATTATCCTGTAAAATCCTACCTGGAAATATATTCAACTGTGTTCAGTAAGCCTATGCCTGAGTGAACATGCATCAGATTACAGCCATAGGCCTGACCCCTTTATCAATCAGACACGTAACTTGAAACAGTTTTGCACTTCACTTTTTCAATTCAGAATTTTACCTATGGTAAAAGCAGAGGCAGACCTCCCTCACCTCAGCAAGAAAAGATGCTTCATGTAGGTTGACCACTGTATCCCAAAGTTTGAAGCAACTAGTTACAGATAACAAATAATTCTAATTAATCTCTCCAGTAAATAAAATCTAACTACGTTATGATTGTAACTTACCAATGCTTAACTTTATTCTTTAGGTAGTGTAACTAAAATTGTAGTTACTTTTATAGTTATTGACATATAGTGTCATTAAATGTTGAAGGACAAATATTACATGGTCAAGTACCAGCTGATGTTGGATTTCATGCTGTGTTGTAAGTACTGAGGGAGTGACACAGTGAAGAGAAACAGATTGTGTTTTGCACTATAGGGCAGTAACTTGTAGTTCAATTCAGTTTTTTAAAAGGCAGCTAAAAAGGACCAATTTTAGTAATATATGAGAAAAAAGGGAATTTTTGAGAGAAAATGTGCATTGGAGGAAAAAAATATAGAACAATAACCAGCTTCTTTGAGGGGTCTTGAGATTATAACTGTGGCTAATTTTAGTTTAAAAGTAACTATCCAAACTTTGACGATTTGAAGGCATACAACAAGGCATACAGTCTATCCTTTGGTCTTCTTTGCCCTGCAGTATAGAGCCCTTGGAAAAGTTCTGTGTTACAAAGTCAGAAAGGACTCATTTTTTTTAATAAATGTGGGATCTCCTAGTTCACTTGCTGTATTTTACTTACTGTGAGGAAAAAAATACTGTCTTAGCCCAGGTAGAATGTCTGAAGAGATTCCATATAAAGTGTTCACTTTATAAATACTGGTGCGCTTCCACATTGGCTGGCATCTGTTGGGCTAGAATCATGTGTAATTGTCTTTGATTAATGAGAAATAGTTTCCTGGTTAAATGGAAATGTTAATAAGTGGTACCACTGAAATAAAGTATAGAGCAAACCAATCTGTTTAAGTTGTAACCACACCTCAGAGATCAGATGAGCTTGATTTTTTTTTAAAGTAGCTCTGCTTATTGTGTGACCTTCAGATAGTTCAAATGTTTGAATATTGTGGCTCTTTACTTATGATCAAAAGGGTGTGAGCATTATAATGACAACTTGGGAAAATGTAATCCATTTATGATCAATGTTTCTGTTAGGAAAAGTCTCTGCTTTCATTTCTGGTATCTGCTGATGTTTATACTATGTCTAGGTCAGCAGTTCTTAATCTTTGGTCCTTGGACCCCTAGGGACCACGATGTCCTCACAGGGGCTCTATGAAGACTTGAAGGAGTATTATGAGTTTTTACACTTAGAAAGAAAGACAAATTTGTATGGAATCATTCTGATAAAAATGTAATAGGACTGGGGGCATTTATTTCTCCCTTCTCTCCAAATGTGAAAACTCTTGATGAGCAACTTTATATAAAAAAATAAAAAAATAAACTTTGTATAATAAAGAAGTAAACAAACATATTTGTTGCACTTTAGGATTTTAAATCTTGAATTTAGTCTTGGCAACCAAAAATATTTAAAGGGAATCTGTGATAAAGAAAAGATTAAGAACTGCTGGTCTAGATGTTTGAATACTAAGAATAGCACATTTTGCATGTATGGACACACAAATACACACACACACACACACACTGTTCACATGTTGGATGCCACTTCACATTGTTTTTATGTGCTTTTTTCAAATACAGTTCTACTTATGCTGACCCTCTGGTAGGGTTTTCTTTGCACAATTTGTTTGGGGGACAGGGGAGGTTGCTGTTGCTCTCCTCTGAGGGTGAGAGAGTATGACTTGGTGGACACCCTATGGGTTTCCATGGCTGAGTGGGGATTCAAACCCTGGTCTCTTGCAGACCAGCGCCAGTACATACACCACGATAGCACACAGCCTCTCTCACATTTGCTTATAGACCTGCAGTTGCGTAGCCCCATACTTGTAAGTCTGAGCAGCACAATCTGAGCACCAGAGAACTATAAGTAGAAATCCAGGCGGTTTGGGCTTGCCTGCTTTATACCACCAGACCCCAAACAAATGTAATCTCAGTTGGGTAGTTCCAGGGCAGCCCTGGGAGTTGTTTGATGGGGGAAAAGTTATAGGGAGACAGCAACAAACACATCCTTGATCCTCCTCGTGTATAAATCCTTTGAACATTTGTATGAGACAAAAGCTGGAAAAAAAATTTAGTTCAACTTAAAATGTTACCTAAAACTTGATAAGTTTTCATTCTTCAATACGTTTATGACAAGCATTCTCCCTTTAGAAGCATAATCCCTTGGAAACATTCACAGTATATCAGGCCCAGTTGTCAGGGACTCGGTCAAATAAAGTGCTGAGCTCTTTGGCCTTGGTCCAGCAAAGCACTTAAGCCTGTGCTTAAATTCAGACACACGAGTCATTCCACTGACATTCATGATCTAGACATGGTGATTAAAATAAAGTCGGTTCTTTGTTAGATGGGGGCAGAGTGCTCACCTTGTAGGATTGATTGCAAAACCTACAAGCTGCTGCCAAACAGGAATTTAAATCTTTGTGTGACAACTCCAGATAACTCTCCATCTCATTGAAATCTCTGGCATCAGAGTTGAGCTCATCTGCTTACCTCAGCCAAATAGCCAGTAATCTTCAGGCCCCTCTTTTCTTTCATTTGTGGGGTTTTTTCCCCAGTGTACATTTAAAGTGTGTGCACTTGAAAGTTGCTCATTTTTAGACTTCTTTCAAGTTGTGTCCTTTCTCGTATGAAGATGGAGCATAAATATAGTCCTAACGTTGAATCACACATCTCTTATCCATGTACTAGATTTCCTTCTTCTGCCTTCACTCGGAGACAAATCTCATGTGCCCCACTGATATCTTCAAGATGCATAGGAAAGTAGAACAAAACAGCCCAAGAAGTATATTTTTGTGATGTCTAGTGCTTAAATTAGTTGCAGACATCAGAATAGTGTTAGGCAGTATTGCCATTCTGAGGACTTGCAAGTGATCCTGGGGAAAATGACGAAGCGCAGAATTTCTCTAAATTTCATTCTCCGTAAGTGAAACTTAATGTTTGTACACATATAGTTTGGAATGAGTTACCGGTAGTTAAATATTGAAGTCTCCTTGAGTTCAGAAGCGTCAGAGCCCTTCCAAGCTTTCTTCTTCGCCTCTAGCTTCAGCTGTGTTTCCTATGCAGTAACCATAAAGCCTCATTTTCCCAAGGACACCAGCTGTTTCAGCGTCAGCACTAGCTAGTCAATCAGAAATAGCAATTTGTCTCCTGGCACCAAATTCAAGGCAGGCAACGCTTTTCATCAGTGACCTTCCACCTGGCATCACCACTGTTGATGATGTGTTTGTCTACCTTCTATTGCTCTGCTTTTGCTGAGCATATATTAATTGTCTTTGGCTTCTAGATTGTGTATGTCGATTTTTCAGAGTCTAACAGCTTTCTCTCTCCTGCTTCCTCCCTCTGATGCCCATTATGGTGGTAATGGGGGAGATTATCTTGATTAGCTCCAGATGGAGCCCTTCTTGTCCTTGATGAAAAATGATGGCTTCTCAAACTACTGAGACCTTCCCGGCATAGCTCAATGATATGCGATACAGTTACAATTTTTTCATAATAAGGATATTCCTTCCCACTGAAATGTTTCATGATAGGGGTTTGCAAACTGCTGAACAAGTACTTTATGTGGCAGATTTAAATAGTCGCTTAATTAGCCAGACCCACAATTAGTGTAGCTTTGGGTGAGGGACAGAAATGGAGGCCCTTATTCCTTCTATTGGTCGGTATGCTTTCTATCCCACCTTTCAAGCCAGGAGAATTCCTCAGGTTGTTGTTTGTTCTCAAGTCAACTTTGACTTATGGTAACTCTATGAAAAAGAGACCTCAAAGAGTCCTGGTCATCAACTGTCCTGCTCAGGTCTTGCAGACTCAACACTGTAGTTTGCTTGATTGAGTCTACCCATCTATATTGTATCCTGAGGAAGACCACTGCCTGCTACTTTACAAGCATTTTCATCTGTGCTAGTGGGTCATGTCATCTCATAGTCTATCCAAAGTACAACAGCCTCAGTTTAGTCATCCCTGCTTCTCCTGAGAGTTCAGGCCTGATTTGTTCTAGGGCCCATTCATCTGTCTCTTTAGTAGCCCATGGTACCAGTAGAACTCTGCTGGGGATTCTCTCTTAGGGATGAAATAATCACCAAAGTAGCATACATAAAATAACAAAATACAATTAATCTGAGGCTTAATCTTATTACATACAGCATTACTCTGGGAGGGCATTCCTAACCCTACAAGAAAAAAATGGTTATGTTGTGGTGGCAGATCTTGTCATCTTTCATCCCAGAGTCAATCAGTCACTCTTCTGACAGCTAGCACTTGTCTGCTTTATGGCACTTGCCCCCTTAGTTAAACAATAAAATAAAATAAATACAATCATTTTGGTTTTTAAAAGCAGAATGAAAGGAAAATAAGGAGTTGCCAGGCAAACAACAAACAACTTCTTAGCCACCTTTTGCTCTTGTAAAACTTTGACTGTTTCTGCACTAGACTATTACAGTGCTATTATTCCACTTTCAGCATCCTATGGAATCCTGGGGTTTGCAGTTTAGGGAGGGGCCTTCCGGGCTTCCATAGGCTGTTGAAAATGAAATAATAACACTGTAACAGTCTAGTGCAGAAATGGCCTTTGAATGTATCTATGGAAGCAGTGGTTCAGTGAGACTAAGAAGCAAGATCTTCCAATTCTTAATTTAAGTCTTTCTTCCAACAATACTTCAAAATAATTAAAGCACTAGAGATGCAAGTGCATCTGTTGCTGTAATCAGATTTGTCCTATTTAAAATAAGTTTAAATTTAGAACAACTTCCCAAAAGACCAAGCCATGCTGTAGATCCCCTTTGTAGATTGTATGATAAATGCTGAAGGTGTTATGTAAAATTTTCTAGGGTACATCAGAGTACAGAATGGAAGGATGCCTTCTGGGAAGGCTACAGAGTAAAAGTAAGAGATGTTAACACTAGTCTGACTAATGTTATTCAGAGTTAGGTCCCATCATTATCACCAGGACAATTTAGCCAGAAATGGAACTAAATTAAGATGAATTGATTTTAAAGAGGCTTGACCACAACTAAGTTTAGTTGGATTGGGCCCAGCACTGGGTCTGTTTGTTATCTCTTCAGATAATTATCACTCCTTCTGCTTAGGCCTTCCCATAATATGTCCTGATGTGCCCTTTTGATGTTCACAAATAGTCATGTATGAATTATAAGCATTTCATAATATCCACCAGCCACTGTGGTCTAGTGGTTTGAGCACTGGACTATGACTGTGGAGACCAGAGTTCAAATCCCTGTTCAGCCACAGAAATCCACTGGGTGACCTTGGGCATGTCACATTCTCAGCATCTGAGGAGGACAAAGGCAAACGTCTTAACAGATCTTGCCAAGAAAACTCCATGATAGGTTTGCCTTAGGATCACCATAAGTTGGAAACAACTTCAAGGAAATAACAACAGTATCCTCCAAACTGTAACATTTGTACCTCCATATCAGTCTGCAGTGTTTGTATAATGTTGCCACAACATCAGCATAATGAATTTTTATTGAGATGTTCTGTAAGCCTGTTGAGTCTCCCAAAACAGAGGTGGGAATTGTTTGCCCTTCCAGATGTTGCTGAACTACCATTCCCAGAAGTCCTAAGCAACATAATCAGTTCTGAGGATTGTTGGGACATAAACAACATCTAGAGAGTCACACAATCCCCTTTATAAAGTTTTGGAATAGGTCTCAGAAAGAATCTGCAAGGTATGTTCAACATGGAAAAACACCACACTGAATAAAAACAAACTGTGTCATGTCCATTGATAGATCCAATGGAACTAGGAAGACCTGCCTTCCTTCTTCCCCCAAAACTAGTTCTGGAGGGTTGGGAAACCTTTTGGAGTTGGTTACAGGCAGCCCAAAGATCTGAGAGAGAAAGAACAGAACATTTCTCTTATAACTGGTAGTGAAACACAGGACTTAGCCCATTTAAATCCTTTAAGAATTTTAAAGAGAAGAACATACAGGACACAAATGTGACAAAGAAATACACTGACTAATGCTATCTGGGAGCTGTTCTCATATCGGCTGCATTCAGGCATCACAACAAGATGGGAATTCCAGGTTGCCAGGGATGAGCCACATGGTGGTACGTGGTAACTAACTGCTTCTGTTTGCAGTGGGAATTCATAGTTAGCTTGTTTGGCATAGGTGAACCCAGCAGGAACCAGCTTTTTGCCAGCTTTCTCTCCGGACAAACCAGAGAAATAAGTTTGCTTAGGGTTAGTTCTTTGGCTTGGAAGGGAAACTAGCTAGGAAACTGCTTCTCTGCTGGAGGTTCACACCACTTATCACAGTGCAGACCTCAGCACACACCTCATCTCCATTAAGCCAGGGTTCCCATGGATCCGTGCCTTACAATCCTATGTGAACCAGGTCATTGTCTTCAGTTATAATAATAACAACAATAATAATAAAGTAACACTTGGAACATTTTTCATATCACTGGCTGGCCCTTATTTAACATATAAAACATTTTTTCTTGTCTCAGATAACTTTCCTCAGATGGCCCATCAGAAGCGGTTCATTGAACGGAAGTACAGACAAGAGCTTAAAGAAATGAGGTGGGAAAGAGAGCATCAGGAAAGAGAGCTGGAGGAGACGGAAGACACACGGAAATAAGTGGAAGCAGTGGAAGCCATGGCATATTTGCTTACCTAATAACTTTGATGATGCTCTGTAGAGACCTAACCTAGTTTTGTGTAAATGAGTGAATGAAGCCTGCTCATTGAATCATGTTTCATCTTCACTGGCTTTTTCCTTCCAAGAATGAATTTTCTTCCACTTTTAGCTGTAAAGTTTTATTCATATTGTTTAAAAGGAAATAATTTCTTTTAATATTCCTGCCAAGGAGTTAATGCCTTTGTTTTTCTAACTTGTGGTTGTTAAACAATAAAGTGTTCTATTTCAGAATACTTACTGTTCTGAAAAAAAGAAGAAAACATCGTGTTAACTGTTTTATTTCATCATATGAAATAAGAAGGTGTAAATGACATTCTGTTTGGTTTCTTTTTGGGCCAAGAAGAGAGGTTAAATCTGTGCTTTGGCTAAGGAAGCACGAGATTGTATCTGAAATGTTGCCATGGTAGAAACAGCTAAGTACTATGTAGTATCTGACATCAGTGTAAAGGAGGAGAAATTGTGGGCAGACTTCATACACACACAGACAAGGGAAACAAAATGCAAGGCTGTGGGGAAAAAAATCTGAAAAACAAGAATTTTTCATGCATGCAGTTTCACCTTTTGTACGCTTTATCTGATAGACACTTGCGTCCTGTTACATACTTAAAATGTTGCAAGCTTAGCTTATAACCTTGTAACTGTTTGGTATTCACATTTATGGCACCACTGTAATAACTGGAGGTGCTCCCAAAGCACACCTTAAAACCCAGGCAGCCATACTGAGAGATGGAGTTCTGTGGTGTTCATGAGCGGGGTGTTGAAGAATGATCCATCCAGCCCCTTCTCTCCATCAAGCTTTGGTGTTGGCTTCTCTCTGTTGCTGTTGTTCACACATACCCAGGAAGGGGTTTTGGAGTCAGCTGCTGGTACCTTGTCAGTTGTAGGCCAGCATATAGAACTTTGCCGCCCAACCCACGAAATAACGAGATCGCAGACAGAGCTTGGGTTGAACTAGGGCAATTTATTAATATGCCTAATTAACATAAAGGGGTGAACTTAAACTTGAACTTGACCTTGTATTTTATGACCTGAGAAAGGGGGGGTCAACCTATCTTCGGACTAGGGTCAAGAGGCAGCTCCCAACCATCTCCCCTAGCCCGTTGAGCGAGATACCGGGCCCCAAAGCCAACCGCTGAAGTTGCACGATGACTTTTGGCCAGCCCTTGTCTGGGAGGTGAGCCCCAAGCCCCACCCCCCGCTGCATAGCAAGTGGGGTGATCCCAGGGCCCTCCTCAAGGATAGGATTTATCCTACACCCCAAAAAAGGGGGTGCCATAGGTACACGCCAAACCTTAAGACCCCCCCATACCGGCCACGGATAAGGGCAAGCGTCTGCTTAGTCCTTATCCCCCCATCCCCTCAAGATCAAGTCCAGCCCCCTTTGCAAATCATTTAGGAATATCTCGTAGGCAGTGTAAGGAATGTAGTAACCCTAGTCCCGTCTCAAGGCACAGACGAAGCTCTTTGTACTCCAATCTTCGGGCACGTTGTATGAGCCGCGGGTCAGCGCCCCTTCCCCATGTCCTTCTTGTACCAATGCCGACCAAACACGACAAGTGTGAGGCCATGTGTCTTGGATGAACCGCACATCATGGATGGCCTGTATACACAAGGCCTTTCCTTTCAACAGACCAAGGTCATTACCGCCATAGTGAATGACCATCACCACACATCATGGATGGCCTGTATAACCAAGGCCTTTCCTTTCAACAAACCAAGGTCATTACCGCCCCGGTGAATGACCGTCGCATCAGGGGGAGGCCCACCGCACTCCCCGGACAACAGAGGTAGCACGCCATGCCACCGCAGTCCCCTCTTTCCAAGCCAATGTATGAATGCCCGAGTGCCCAGTCCCAGGTTCGGGCCCATATAACCACTACGAGCCTGCTGGTCGGCCCAGAGGATGAAATTGTGGCCGCAGACCCACGCTTGCTTCCTCCCCTCCACAGCAGGTCGATCTGAAAAGGAACTCGAAACGTTAAGGCAGATCAATTGGCCTGACATAGTGCCAGAACACCGAGGATTTCCACCCACCAGTCCTCATGATGTCATCAGCCTACGTGCCCATCTGAGCTGCAGTGAAGGCTGCCCCCCTGCAAAATGCGTGTGTGCCAGAATTGACTCCCTGTATGCCCCATCGTAGCTGGGCCTTCTTTGTGATGGTCCAGAAGCGGGAGGAGTTACGTCCGCATGACCGTAAAGAGGCCCAGCATGTGTTCCCTTGCTAATGGTGTAAGTTCTAAGCGCCTTCAAGAACACAATGTTGCGTCAGCGCATACGCGCAAGATCACCACAGCGCCCCCCCCTTGGCCTGATCTGTCCTGGATCCCCTTATGACCAGACAGGAATCCCCCCCCCCAGACGGGTCCTGGAATACCAGGGCCCTGCTCGAGCTGTCCCTCTTGGTGCGAGCAACCAATTCACCTGCTCTTAGCGCCCAAATGCACGAGGGCCCCCGCGTGGAACAAAAGAGCCTCCTATGTTGAAGAACTTGCTATTTTTCCCACATCACCCAACCCCTCCGGGTGCCCGGAAAATTGGGTGCCCACTATCACGTTAAAGTGGTTGCTTGACGCGCCCGTCTATGATCCTAAAGTGGCATGGGGGAGAGGCCTGCTTGCTTAAGGACCATACAGAATTGCAGATGCAGTCTACTGGGAGTGGCCCAGTGTCCCATAACCTTTGGACTTCCGAAAGCCGCTGAGCTCCCTGGTCGCCTTACTGTGACTCTTCTAGATGCTGGGTGCGATTGACCTACCTATCATCCTCGTTACCTCACCCCGCCAAGACTCCCCAGGCCAGTGGGTGTCGGTTCTGGGAGGGGTGCAGCGGCTAAAGCCGATTCCTTGACGCGCTCCATTTGCGTACGGGAAAGAGAGTTAGCCCAGGGATTATCAACGCCCACAACATGTACTACTTTAAAAACAATCGTAAAGCGTTGACATTGAAGCATGCATGCCCACACCAATCTCATGACACGCTGTGTCTTTGAAGGAAGATCGTCAATCCCTCTGACTGTGGCGCGGTTATCCCCAGAATGGACTACGCCACCCACCACTCACGTGGCCCAATCTTGACTGTTACAAGTATAGGTATAGGGAAATTCCCGGAAATGCAAGGTCAGCTGTGATGCCCACTTCCACCCAGCTCTCGGACCATCTCCGCGCACACCACCTATTTCTGAAGAGGACACAAAGCCAATGGAACCGGCTAATGCATCCCTGACCCTGATCTCCTTATGCCAAAAGTAAACACCACTGAAGTCTGTTAAGAACTCCCGACAAACCTCCAAGTCCAACTCCATTTCTTTTAGTGCCCCCAATTCGGTGGAGTGCCCTAGTGATGCCCTTGGTGGCATCGCAAAGCCACCCGAAAAACACCCAGCCAGGCGTTATCACCCTGCCTGCAGAATTAAGAAGCCCTCACATCCACTGGAGTTCGCTAAGGGTTGCTTTGTGCCTGCCCAAGAAGGATGCCACCCTTGACCTAAGGTCCTGTACTTTAATTGGCGGCAGTTTACCGGTAGCTATGTCGGGGCCCCATTTTTCTTGCGCTGAGGGCACGCCTAACTCTCGTGAGGAGATGTGAATGTGCTGCAAGCAATGTGAATTCTGCCAAGCGAACTCAGTAGGGCTCAGCATGATTTGCATTTAAGTAAATGTGTTGAGAATTGTAGCTTCAATATGGAGTTTGGATTAACGCACTCTATTCATGAAACAGTAGAGCCGACTATGTAATGTTATTCAAGTTTGTCTTGCTTCAATCATAATCCCAAGTAGTACCTGACAATTCCAACTGCTAGCGTTGCTTCTGTTTTACTGCTCCCTCTTCCCTTTACTGCTGTTATCCAAGCCCCCCTGTTACCATCTCATTCTCTTTAAGTTGCTTGATTCTGGGTTTTTCCCGTTGTAATTTATTCTATATTCCTAAGAAGTGCTACTCCCCCTATCTCCTTCGTGGACTTCAGCACTTTTCCCCCCCCTTATTTGTTTAATATATATATATATATATATATATATATATATATATATAAATTACCCTCTTTTAAACGGCTCTTTTGCCACTGAAGGTTGAAAGACCAATTATTCTCAAGGCAGAGTTCCTCTGCCCACCTTTGTGCAGTGAATCCTGTCTACAGCTGCTTATTGATTAATGTGAACTGCCTATTTGGCATTATGAAATTAAATTAGAAAAGTAATCACCTGAAGCAACCCTTGTAGATGCAAAGGCTACACTTGTATCTTTATGCATTTAACTGGCAGGACTGGTCACTTTATCATGTGTAGTTCCTATCCTGCAAACAATGTCACGGTGAATCTATGTTCAGTCCAAACCCCAATGGTGAGGAAGGAGCATGAAGACCTGAGCACGAATTTGCAATTGTAATGAAGTGTAAGCATATCCCGTTTCTATTGTGATTGCCTCTCAGGCTGCAGCCCTGGAGCTGTTACTCAAGCCTAGTTGACCCATCAGAGGCTACTCAGCAAAAATAGGGAAGTGCTGTGATTCAAACCTCCAGCATTTCTGTCCCGCCCACATGAGCTATCTGCAGATATACTCGGGATGACGGAAGAGAAGGACTGTTACCTGAATTGGGCTGGGACAAATTACAAAATCGTAGATCGTAGGTATTGCTTATTATATCCACCAACAAACTGCATTGGCCCCTATACCTTACCTTAAGAGTAAAGTGTTCCTAGCATTCTACTCTCCCCCCTTTTTTTTTTGGGCCCCTTATGTGCAAGGGTGGGGACCTGGGGCTGGGTTTTCTGTAGCCTCCGAGTTCTAACTTTTTATTATTATTTATTTATTTAATTATTATTATTATTTATTTATTTTAATATGCATGCGGCCCTCTGGGCCACAGCAACAACCCCCAGTGCTCCCCTAATCAATAGGGAACTCAGCTATGTCGCCCTTCCTCCCCTCTAGAAGGGCCTGGAGGAGCTATGCCTCAGAGCGGATGCGCTGCAGGGGCAGAGGGCCGATCCCACACCCCAAAGGCCCGCCGCAGCAGTCACAGGGCTCAGCCAAAGGAGGGCAGGGGCAGATGCAAGACCTGAAGGGCCCACCGGCTGAAGCAGGCTCCCGGCGGCATGGAGGATGGGGAGTTGTTGTTGTTGTTTTTTTTTTTGTGGGTTGCCACGAGGCACTTTTAGAGGCCTGTTCCTCCCCCCCTCACACAGTTTGAGGTCTGGAGGCCGGTCTCTTGGTTCCTCCGCGGCCCGCCCACTCACGGCGGCAGCGGCCCCACACGGAGAGTGGATGGCCGACCAAAAGGCCCGCCGCAGCTGCCACAGGCGCCCCGCGTTCCCGCGGGGGGGAATGGATCGTCTCCGGGCCCGGATCCGCAGCCCAGCCCCCGCGCGGCCTGCCCGCTTGCGGCGGCGGCTCTGCACGCGGGGGGCAACAAATTTAAAAGGCCCGCCGCGGCCGCCACAGGCTCCCAAAAGGCCCGCCGTGGCCGCCACAGGCTCCCCAGGGGGGAGAGCGGATCGCCTCCGGGCCCGGCTCCGCAGCCCAACCCCCGCTCAGCCTCCCCGCTCGCGGCGGCGGCAGCCTTGCGCACCGAGAGCGGCAGATTTAAAGGCCAGCCGCGGCCGCCACAGGGGCCACCGGCCCGGCTCCGCAGCCCAACCCCCGCTCGGCCTCCCCGCTCGCGGCGGCGGCGGCCTTGCGCACCGAGAGCGGCAGATTTAAAGGCCAGCCGCGGCCGCCACAGGGGCCGCCGGCCCGGCTACGCAGCCCAACCCCCGCTCGGCCTCCCCGCTCGCAGCGGCGGCGGCCTAGCGTGCCGAGAGCGGCAGATTTAAAGGCCAGCCGCGGCCGCCACAGGGGCCGCCGGCCCGGCTACGCAGCCCAACCCCCGCTCGGCCTCCCCACTCGCGGCGGCCTTGCGCGCCGAGAGCGGCAGATTTAAAGGCCAGCCGCGGCCGCCACAGGGGCCTCCGGCCCGGCTCCGCAGCCCAACCCCCGCTCGGCCACCCCGCTCGGCCGCGGCCGCCACAGACTCCCTGCGTTCCCGTGGGGGGGGAGCGGATCGTCTCCACGGACCACCCCTCCTCCCTTCGCTCAGGCCGGAAAGGATGCCTCCCCTGTACGGAACCCCCCCGGCCCCGCGCCCGCCGCAGTGGGCTCCCCTGCGTTCCTGCAGGGGAGAAGAAACGGATCCGCCGACTCCGGGGTGCGTGTCGGCGGCGCAAGAGCCGCAGGGGATGCTCCCCCAACGCTACCGCCCCCCGTTCTCGCCGCTCGTTCCCCCGCTGCCACGGCCACGCTGAGCAGCCGAGGCCCTACCCAAGCGGCCACTGAGGCGGCCGCTGGTTCCTCCTTGCCCCCAGAGGGGCCTTCGGGACCGTTGTAGCGCTGAAAAGAAGTGAGGACCAGTCGAAAAGTCACCCTTTGCTGCTCCCGCGACGAGTCTGCCAGCCACCGACACGAAAAGGCCGGCCAGCCGACTCTGGATCCCAGCGAAGGAGGAGGAGGTATGGGCTACCAGGCCTCCAAGGCGCCACGTGGCGCCAATAACAAAAACAAACCTCCTCCTCCTCCTTCGCCTGAGTCCAAAGAGAGGCCGAGAGAGAGGCGGGGCAGCCCTAAATACTAAGCTCAGCCCCCGCCTCCTCCCGTCGGCCCCAGCAGCGCGATCTCTTCTCGTGGGAGGGCGGCAAATGCCGTCCCCCCGCCACTCGCGTTGCTCGGGCGGTGTAGGACGAATAAGCTTTAGTGCACTTTTTACTGTAGGCTAGCTGCTGGAATTCAATAGCACAAATCCATGCTTTTCCAGCCCTCCCTCACAATGCTAATGCTTTTTAAAAAAGTCTTCCAGTTAAAACGAGGAAGAAAAGCAGGGGCAGGGTTGCTGGGCAGGCATAAAAGGAGTTTGTCAGAGGCTTGGTTAACTGTGGTATGCCTGTATAGTGCTGTGATCCCACTTTAATTGACATGACAATGTCCAGTGTAATTCTGGGGTTTATAGTTTGGTGAAGCACTAGGATTCTGTTGGCTGAAAATTCTAAATGCCCTTCACTAAACTGCGGATCCCAGGACTCCATGAGACATGGCCATTTGCAGTTAAAGTGGAATCATAGCAATACAATTAAGCAATGTAAAAGAGCTCTGCTCATAACTTCCTACTGTTTTTGGACTGTTTGTCCAAAATACGCCAATAAGTTCATTTGAAACTCTTTTGAAGATACTGCAATTCTAACCTGAGTTGGCTTCTTCTGACAGTAGAAGGGAGGGCCAATTTGGGTGCATGTGTATCAGGTTAAGGTCATACCAGTGCTATCATACCTACTGGCAATCCCTTCAAGTCCAAATTTCACTGTGTACTTTCTTGCCCTCCCACCTCCACCATCATTGGCAGTTCAAAGAACCAGACCCTTCAGGGGGTCAGATCTATTTCTCACCCCCTTGAAATTAGGTTACATTCTTCTTGAGCCCCAGTGTTCTTTCTTCAGAAGCTTCTTTGAGAAGATGTTGACCTGATATGAAAGGCTGTTTCCTTTTATCATTCATCACGTCTTCTCTGAAAGATCTTTTCTTGCAGGATTTGAACAGTGGTTAACTGCCAAGTAAGGCTGTTCCTTTTGTCATCATTAAAAAGAGTAAGATTACCATAACAATATGGTAGATGGCATGGGGAATGAGATCTCTCTCATCTTGTCACAGATTCATCCCGGTATTCTTTATCCTTCAGTTGAACTGCTAATTAAACCATCTCTCACGGATATCTAACGGTTTTCATATGCATGGTAAAATAGGTTTGTGAATTTGGAAGGTGTCAGCTCTTTGATTGTTGATTTGCTCATCAAATTTGCCATCCATTGTTGGCTTGTTATTTGCTGCAATGAAGACACCTAAGGATTATGCTTTGAATTTTATGGCAAGCTGGGAGGGAATACAATGGGGAGGGGGGAGCTTTTACCATTAGTAATGCAACTTTTCTTTACTTCCTGTGTGTGAGGCCTTGTCTCCAAGTGGGAAGGAAAGAAAAGAAATTCTCCAAGGCAGTTTCCATTGATTGTGTCAGCCACAACTATAACTCAGCTTGTCATAACAAAGTTTGTATAGGAATGCAAACCAGCAAAAAAGCCATTTTGAACACAGTGGTTATTAAAAATGCTAATGTTATTCAATAACCAATTATCCAGATTCTGGGAAAGCCAATTAAAATTCTGGAAGACAAGACGTCTTTGTGACTTCATTGGACAGGTCAGTCACAACTGCTTTATCAGCCATCTGATCTTGGGGTGATAAAGATTTTCAATTGTTCTCCTGAACCTTTAGACTTTGTCATAATTATGGGAGGAAATATGATTTTGATCCTATTAGTGTAAGTTAAAATGACCTCCATTTTATTTCATGTGAGGCTGAGTCATACATATATCCATGCCAGGTGCTGGTTGCTGCTATGCTAGACGGCATGTTGCTTAGACATTTTAGCTTCCTCTTGTGTTTCCATAGGCCATTTTATTCAAGATGTACTTCCTCCCCATCCCACTTTACTGGAATGCATTTGCTCAGGTGAAAGAATAATGGTGCATGAGCTCATCTATAGCTCCACCCTCAAACATCTACCCAATCAATCCTGTGACATGTTTGTATCGAATCAGTTCACATACAAACATATATTTCCTGGAAAAAAAATACTTATTTTGGGCCTTGCAATCTTACTGCTTTCCTGTGGCAAGAGTTGTTTTTGTTTTTTGTTTTTTAAATCTTGCTCTACCATTCAGAATCAAATTCTGGCTTCCACCTACAGCTTCCCATGTTTTCCTACCCTCTTTCATAATATCACCTACAGCAGGTTGTTTTGCCCTGCTGTATGCAGAATTTGGAGAAGTTCCTTTTTAGATTACAAACTTCCTTCCTTCCCCAGCATAGCATGGGAAAGAATCTGGCTGTGCTGCGGAAAGCAGACTCGTGTCCCTCAAACTCCCTTCAACGGAGAGCTGGTTGGGTGCGGAGGGGAGCATTTCTGTTGTGGAGAGAGTGTTGCCTTGAGGAAATGGTGTTAAGTCTCATTTTGGGCTTCCATAGTGAAGACCTTTATATTTTCCAGTGAAAACAAATGGTTGCCAGTTACCACTGTGGTGGGGAAGAAAGAGAGCTGCAGTTGACATGAGTGTGGTTAGGGTAAAAGATGGGAGACTGTTTAGCAATGCAGCGTGCTCCCTAAGGGGTCTTCTGCCCCTCTGTCTGATAATGGTAGGAATTTGGGTATTTAAAATAATATAAACTTGCATGAAATGAACTTGATTTGCTTTTTTTCTCATAGGTTTGCATGGATGTCTACATGCATATATGTCTTGTAAATTATAGATGGAACTGCCTGCTGGTTCTAGGATATATTTTTTTGAAAAATGGTTGTAGCTAATGGTATTGCATAGGCATGTCTCCAATTATCCTGATTTGGCAGGAACATTCCTGATTAATCCTCTACCATCCCACTCTTTCAGCTCCTTCTAAAGTATCCCAGTTTCTCTTTCCTCCTCCTATCTTCCCCTTTTATCCTCAGATTACTTTGGTTGCTACAAACTGAGTTCAAAGCGCAACAGTAGTTTGCAATCGATTATCTCAGCAGTGGGGAGAGGAGAGGAATGAGTGGCATCTTGCCCTTTGCAGCAAGCTCCGGCAAAAGCCAACTGTTGCAGCCTCTCCTGGCTTGTGTGTTCTTCCTTAATAAAGTTTGCCATCTTGATCATATTCTAATGTTTGGCCAGATGTGTCCCATTTTCATGTGTGGAATACTGGAGGGGATGCCTAAGGGATGAGAGGGGAGATCTAACATGTGCCTCAGTCTGCAGCCTGGAGTCCTGGTGCAAATTTGGGCACACATGCCAGTTATTTGTATTGGCATAAACGAGGGATGTAGAACTTTTGGCTCTCTAGAAGTTTTGACCCATGATTCCCATCAACCCTATCCACCATGATCAATAGAAGGAACTGGGAGATGTAAGCTAAAAACATCTGAAAGGTCATCAGTTTTCTATCCCACCCCTGGACAGAACAGTTCCCATTCATATCAAACCCCTTGTTTTCTTGTTTTTTTTTCTTCTGTAGGGGAGATATGCTTATAGCATGAGGGGATATCCAGATCCAAAGGACCACAGCAGAAAGCAGAGCTCAAAAAAGTGGCCTTTTGAACTACAGCGCCAAGAATCCCCTAGCCAGATGGCCACCAGCCATGCTGGCTGCAGGAAATCTGAGAGTTACAATTCCTAAAAAAAAACTTCTCTTGAGTTATGGTAGGGGATAACAGGCAAAGGCCACCCTAGTCCGCCCATGGTACAGCTCTGAATGACAGGCTTCCGTACCTGCTGTTTTCTTTTTGAAAGCCTCTCCACAATTACTAATTGCATCAATTACATATTGTCTAGTTGAGCTTCCAGACGTGCTTATTGAGAGATAAAATGGATGCGTCATCTTCCCCAAAAGCTAGTTTTGCATTAGCAATAAAGTGAAAATAAATGTTTTTGTCTGCCATAAGAGCTGTTATTATAACCCATTTGCTTCAGATAATAATGGCTTGTTTAAAAATACTTAACATTAAGACTGAATATTAGGTAAAACTGGAACATACATTTAAATGAAGAGCTAAACAAAGTCTTCTCATTTGCGCTGCTTTATTAGTAAAAGATTATAAGGTATAACTGTTGTGTGGGGAGAAAATGTATACAAGTAATAACTGCCTAAAGTTCAATTATTTTAAACTTTATTTCGGATTTTTTAAAAACAAACAAGATACCTGCCTCATATCCGAAATGTAGACTGATCATATATTTCAAGATATATCCATGCCACCAATATTTTAAATGTTTATTGTGGAAAACACCACATACTATATATATATATATGCAGAAAACATGGCTGCCATATAAAGAATGGAGAGGTCCTTGAAATGTTTTTAGGTGAGACCTGAACTAAAATATAGTTAGTATCCACATTTAGTGCCAAAAAAAAAAAAAAATCTGATTTATCAATCAAATTTGATAAAGATAAGTCACAACACCTTGTTAAACTCAGGAACAATCATTGTAAAATAGTCTTGATAGTGGAAGTACTTAATTATGAAAAATGATAGTATTTATTAAAAGAACCAACAGGAAAAGAAAGTAAATTTAAAGTGTGAGGTTTTAATATACATGGTAGAAAATACTGTCATTTTTTGCTATAGATGTTTATTCATTCAGTTAGGATGTAAGCTACATGACAACGCATTGTGCAATGAACAGTGTTATTCTTTGTTGTCGTTTATTTCTTCCCTCTTTCTTTTTCTTTAATAAAAATATATATTTTAAAAAAAGTTTATCTTTTCTTTATTACTGTTTGCATCTATTTCCCCAAAATCTGAAGATTCACATCAAGCATCTATCCCAATAAGCTTCTGTCCACCCTCTTCACTTGCCTTTTTCCTGGTCCTCTTTTTCTCAAAACAGCATCATGAGGTGATTGCTTGAGGGAGCATTCCATGGCTCCCTCTCTTCTGTTCTACACCCGATGCTGTATCTCCCACACCCTTCCCTCATCTTGTTTCACTTTCCTAGTTCTCCCTCCTTTTCCTCACCTCACACCCTTGTGGTACACCCCTCTTCTGCATCTTGCATCTTGCTCACTCACTTTTCCTTTATCCCCCCAAATCCTAGGCAGATGTGTTTCTTGCACAACATTTTGACAGAAGAGTGCCACCACATTTTGCCCCATAATTTAGCTTCTACAAGGGCTAGAGCAGAGCTTTCCAGACTTTTCATGTTGGTGATACATTATTTAAACATGCATCATTTTGCAACACAGTTAATTCAGTAAATGGAGGCAGCCCCTCCACCTGAGCCTGGCCCACCATGGTGGTGGGAGAGGCAGCCCCTCCACCCATTACGATTGCACAACATACCTACACTCTGCAGCTGACACACTGATGTGTTGCAACACAGAGTTTGGAAATCTCTGGGCTAGAGGCTTACTTTAAAAAAAAAGAAGAAGAAAGATTGGAATCCAGGTCAAATTATCTTGCAAATAAGCACGAGGTGGCATGCCTTGAATCTGGGTAAAATCCAGCTATCTGGGTGGTAGGGCACGCTTAGCCTTACTGTAACTCCCTTAAGGTCCAGGCAACACAGCCAATGATCAGAAATTTTGAAAATTACACTACAACACTGAACAGTCACAAAGAACTTACAAAGACATGCTTTCATATGAGTTTGGAGAATGGGCTTCATTTGTATAGATCATGCAAGTTTAGCACTGAATGACTTGTTGCACAATCTGTTTCTATAGTTGCAAAACTGAAAATCAGCACTTAAGCAATGGTGCATTCACACACCTTCCCATATTTCATAAATAAAACTGGGACACGGTGGCCAAGCAACATCAGAGTGTAGTCATGATGATACAAGTTATGAACGAGGAAGAACACACAAGCCAAGAGAGACTGCAGCAGTTAGCTTTTGCTTGAGTCTATTGAAAAGGGAAGATTCTGCCCCTTCTTGTTATCTTCCCCCTGCTTAGTAAATTGAGTGGAAACTATTTATTCAGTTTGTATATAGTTTGCAGAAACTGAAGTAAGCTGAGGACAAAGGGAGGGATATGGGTGGAAAAGAGAGAAACTAGGACATTTTAAAAGCAGCTTAAAAATGGGATGACAGAGGATTAGCTGGGTCTGTCACTGCCAGATTGGGACACTTGGTATGCATTCAGAGTTGCTGTGTTGGTGGGTCTTTTTCACTCTGTTATTGTTAAACTGGATTTTGGCCCCAATGCGCAGTGGTGGAGGTATGTGAGCTCCTGTCTTACTCTGCCACATTTTGCAATGAGTATAATGAACAGAGATACAAACTCACTCAAGTCTTCTAAATGTGTGGTAATGAAGAAAAGCTATATGGACACCTCCTCTTTTGTCTGTTAACTGAAAAAATATATTCTCAATTTCGTTTCTTTTCTCTTTCAAAGTATATATATAGTCCTGTTACCTGGTTGTAATATTTTTTACCAGGCAATTTTGTCTGGGGCATTGGCATATCAAGAAATAAAGGAGAGTGAGAAAAGGTCTAAACAGGCCTTTACAAGAATTCTACACCTCCTGGGCAACCTTGTCTTTTTGTAATTGGCTTGTGTTTTTATTTTATTTAATGATACTGACCTTTGCCGCAAATAGGTTTGCTTGAGGTAAAAGCTAGGATCTTTGACCTTTTGGGACTTGTTGCTTAGAAAACTGAGATTTCCCCCACTAGTTCAGGTCTGTAGAAACAGGCCTTTGTTAACCAAACTGCCCTTTATCTTATTTACCCAAGTGCCCTTTATCATTTAATTGACAAGGTAGGCAAGAAGAACCCAAAGCTTTGTATCATTCTGGAGTGGGTTGGAAAATAACAGAGACACTTTCTTAAAAGTCTTATATCTTGGACTTGTGATTCTTGGACTTTCGATCCTTTGGAGGGATCTAAAAACTAGATCATGGCTGCAGATCACATGGAAGCAGACTATGGAAGGCCTCTATCTGTGCTGAGTTGTTTCCCCAGTGGTGAACATGACTGCTTCTTTAGTTTAGTCTGGTATTTAAAGGCCCAGGGCAAAATGATTTCACTTATCTACAGACAGCAAGTCAACTTGAAGAAGAGGGGTTGGAAAAAACAAGAAGGAAGGATAGTGTGTCAGAAAACTGTAAGGATTGGAGCATTCTCTATAGACTGGTGGAACTGAGAACTGTGGAATCTTCCCGCAATCCTAGCTGATGGTGACAAATACTGGGAGCTGTAATCCAACAACATGTGGAAAGCGGCATAATCACTGTCCTGTCTGTGGCGGTTTAACACCCCCACATCCTGGTTGAATGCACACAATCCAGACCTCAAATGCCTCTGCTTAGTAATCTCCAGTGACGAACAGGCAGTCAGCTAAGCACTGATGTAGACTTGAGTCAATTGACTTGGTCTCAAAGTCAGACTCAGCTCACTTCATGACTTGACTTGTACTTGATTCAGCAATAAATGATACACTGACTCAACAACTTGTGACTTGTATATTTTTAGAGACTAACTTGCTGCTCTTGGTTCAGTAACAAAACACATTCATCCAGAAACCATACAACTTTGAACAGTGCTTCCATCTCTTTTTGCCTACTGGTCACATGACAATCTGACTCAAGCCCCAAATGTGGGTGCATTTCTCAGAGGGGAACAGCAAATGCATTAGACATTGGGCATGAGGTGGGGTTGAGGTCTACTTGGCAGTCTGTCCCAGTTGAATATCTAAAACTTTTCCTAAAAGCAGAAGGCAAGAGTTGTCCCAAGAGCGCAGAGCATGTTTCTCAGAGAGGAACAGCAAATGTGTCAGGCAATGGGCTTGAGGAGTAAGAATCCTTTCTAAAACTTTTGAAGCTTCAGTAATGGAAAGTAAGAAGAATTTTCCATTGCTGTAAAAGCCTCCAGCTTTGGAAATGAGAAGTTAAAAAGGATCCTATTCCCCACTTCAGAAGCTGCAGACTCTTAAATGCCCATTGACACAAAAGCCTCCAGCTTCAAGAAGGAGGAGTAAGAAGGATCCTATTCCCCATTTCCAAAGCTGCAGATGTTTGTAAGACCACTAACCCACCATCACCACCACAACCTCCTTTTTTCTGTTAAAGTTGACTCCCAAACTTGAGACTTGACTTGAAAGTATCTTGCACAGACTTCAGACTCAACTTGGGACTTGAAAGTAGAGACTTGAGACCTGGCTTAAGACTTGGAGTAAAAGACTGAAATGCATAACTGCAATTAAGTATTCAGTTCCATTACTGAATCAAAACAGACTTTTCCCCTCATGTTCAGTCAAGATTTACCCTTGTATCTAAGGCTGATGGACTGAAACCTAGAGGGGGTTCCTGCACTTTCCATGGTTGTGTAGAAAATGAAATTTCAGCTGGAAATGTTTGCCAGGCAGCCAGGTGACAACCAGCATCTACTCTTCTGCACAGTCTTTAAAGATATAATTTTCACTCTGGCAACTGAATTCCATTGAGAGCAACAATGGGTGGGTTTTCCCTGGAATGCAATGAAGATTCAAGATTTAAAAAAAGAGAGAATATTTTACTCAACCTAGGCCAAAAGAAAGAAAGATCTCCAGGAAGATTTCTACAAATCAGATGTGCCAGAACAAATGAAGACATACACATTTATACTTGCCCATAAGATAATGAATTAACACACTAAATTACATCAGTGCTACATAAAATCTGGTGGGCTTCAGGTATCAGGGCACGTGTTTTGGTCATGTCATGAAGTAGCCCCTCAATGTATCAGTTATCTGTAGGGTCTGCTTACATTCTGCACTCTGGGCTTGGCACTGCTGCCTCCTTCATTATCAGTAATATAGATTCCATTCTCCATGCCTATATGTCTCCCAGGTCAAACTGTTGCTTCTAAAGGCTGGCATCCTAATTCCCGGGTGCTAGCCATCGCTGCTTAAGATTCTATTTTATAAATAGCTGTTACTAACAAAAACAGGCTAGTAACTCAAAGGACACTGGGAGGAAACTCTGCAGAGGCCTGGTTAATTGATTCCTTTATACTATTCTATGCTACTCTAAGTCCCATCATTCTCAGGCTTCTCTATCATCACTGAGACAGCAAGTCAGGATTTGGAGAGTGTTACTCATCCTCATCTTCCTCTGCCTTCTCTTCTCCAGGTTAAACCAACACAATTTCTTTACAGTTTCCTAAAAGGCCTTCCCTACCATACATACCCTTCACGATTTTCACTGTGCTCCTCTGCTCCTCAAGTGCTTCTTTAAGAGTGAGCAAGGACAAGAAAGGCATTTCCCAGGTTGCTTCTTCAAAGGGCCTTTCAGGTTTTCCAGAGACTTATTTCAAACAGAGACTTTGGCCATTTCCACACGGGGGTTTTAAAACAGGGCAGAGTGTCCTCCAGGGAGGACGTCTGCACCTGGGAGTGGACTGGTTCGGACCTACTTAACGTCAATCCGCACCCCAGCCTGCTCCGGAACGACCCCAAATGGTCATCCAGCGTGTTTTTGAAAGACCGCTAAAAACAGGTCTTTCAAAAGCACGGAGCGCGTCACTGCAAGCCTGCTCCCTTATGCAGATTCTCAGGCTCGCATTGGTGCGAGCCTGTGATCTGCCGGGGGTGGGCTTTAGGCTGGCGAGCTTCAGCAGTTGGTCAAGACCCTCGACCAACCAGAAGCTGCCATTTTCATCCCCGGAGTGCAGAGCAGCGGCCACGCGCCGCTCCGGAGCAGCGTGGACCAGACCGGGGAGCCCAAAAGTCCAGTGAGTAGCATCACGGGGACACTCCCTCGCCCTGTGCGGAAATGGCCATTGTGAGGAAAATAGAGTACAGTCCTTGTCAGGCTCTTATTCTGGCAGCTTTCTAGAAGGATCAAATTCTGATTGGCTCAGTAAAAGTCTGGCTGGAGTGGCAACCCCAAAATAGACCCAACAAACAGCTTATCTATGTGAAAAAAAATTAGTCTCTGAAAACACTGGTTTCAAGGCACACACAGTTATGGAAACCAAGGGAGATTCCCTGTGAGAAGATGAAGGGCTTATCTTTTCTAACTCTGGAAGACTGTGAAGAACCTACCCTCTTCCCCAAAAAAATATTTTAGCCTTGGTCGAACCATAATCATTACTTGGACTACAATATCAATGCGAGTCCTTGTCCTTATTAACACTTTAACCACAAACATGAGAGTATAACTCTGAGATCAGGGGTGGGACATTTTCATCCTACTGGCTCACAATGCTTCCCATTTGGCTTGCAGATCATTCCTTTTGCCCAATTGTCTTAAAAATTTAATATATAAAAGTCAAAATTTATTTGTTTGTGTCAGACGAACACCTCATATGATTGGCTGCCTGTGAAGATTCTATGGAATCCTGGGGTTTGCAGTTTAGGGAGGGGTCTTTAGAATTCTCAGCCAGAGAGATCTTGGGCATCAGACAACTGTGCCTGTTTTGAATAGGCCCATTGCTATGGAGATGAGGCCTATCAGCAAGGAGGAGGACAGTGTATTCCCCCAGGAACCCAGCCTCTGTATGTTGTTGACTCTGAATACAGATTGGATTGGGGAATATGGGGAAAGTTACAGATGCTGGACAAGACAGCTCAGGGAATTAGACACACAGGATCTCAAATCTTTCTAACAAGTATTACCTATGAGAAAATAAAATCCCAGGCAATGCTGGGTATATGCTAGTAAATACATAAATACATAAAAACAAAACATGGATTGTGCCATTTGAAGGGTGTGGGGTGGGATCAGGTGCTTTTATCTATGGGAGTGCTGTTGCACATAAAAGACCTAATTATCCTCTTTCCATAAACCATGAAACCTCTTCCCTTTCCCAGTTGCCTCCCATGCAACAATTAGGTGCAAATGAAGACTTTTCAAAAGGGACAACTGAAGGGTGGTCACAGTTGGGGAAGGAAAGTTTACCCTCCTGTGCATTACAACACACACTCCAACACATGTATCATGCATCAACCAGTCTTTTGAAGAAAACTTCCTTTAGTGGCAGCAGATATTTTTTATAACCTAGGGGGTTGATGAGGAGCAGACAGTTGCAGGTTACTTTAATCTATGGAATTCTGAGATTTGTAGTTTGGTGTGGGGGCTTGCACTTCTCTTTGTAGTTCAGGAGACTACATTAGAGCAGTGGTTCTTAAACTTTGATCCTCCAAATGTTTGGGACTTCCGCTATCAGAAATCCTGAGCGTTAACCATTCAGACTCTGGGAGGCAAACTACATAACATCTGGAGAACCAAAAATCCGGAACACTGCATTAAAGCTAATAGAGAACTGTAAGCACCCTACCAAACTATAAATCCCAGGATTCCAGAAGCTGGAGTCATGGCAGCTAAAATGGTATCAAACTGCTATAATTATGCAGTGTCAATAGACTTCTGGACAGAGAAGTGTGTGTTGGGGAGTAGGGCTAGTCAAAGAGCAGGAAGGAAAGAAAGGAGGGAAGGGAAGGGAAGGGAAGGGAAGATAGAGATAGAGATAGAGATAGAGATAGAGATAGAGATAGAGATAGAGATAGAGATAGAGATAGAGATAGAGATAGAGATAGAGATAGAGATGAGATCAATCTATCATGGCCTCTGCACAATACTCACTATGGAAATTTTCCACATCTGTATGGTATAAGTTAGGGCTCTGAATGTCTACCGAATATGAATTAGAGCACCATACAAAGAGTGACCTGATCCAGTCAGGGTCTCCCCTTGACTGGAAAAGCAGCTATAACTGTGTGTCTCAGTCTGTGAGCAGAACACTTTCCTATTTCAGTCAAAGGAGCAGATGGTAGAGAGCCATTTCCACTTAAGGCATCCAGGCCTTGGCTCCAGCACAAGGTACTGCGTCTGCCGTTGTTTCCCATGCATGAGGGAGAAATGTGGACCTCTGCTGGGTCCCAGCTCATATATGGGAACAATGCCTAAGTACAGACTTGTGCCATAGACTCTGCCGCTGTCCCATCTCTGGAACAGGGACAATGAAGAAAGTGTGTGTTTAGGACAAAACCTAAGAGAAAAGTGCTAAGGGCTCCATAATAAAAAAAAGGAATCAGCTTTAGGATCGTTAGCTATGATGGGAAGAGACAAAAGAAGACATCAAAGCCTGGGAGTCAGCCTCTTGCTGCTCTTTCAGTTCTTATCTGGAAGCACAGTACCCTACCATCTCTTGAAATGTCTCAGGTTAGATAAGAAGTGATGATTATCAGGTGCAGGAGAACTCTTAGAACACCTACATTTTATAAGACTGTTAACTCCATCATTCCCATTAGCATTCAAGCTAATGAGGCTGCATTTGTTGATATTTGCTTTAGTTGTACCTCTACTCCTCAGACTCTGTTCCAGTTTTCTAATGATTTGTAGCCTTATGCCTCTATTTAGTTTAAACCTTTTCCCTTCCTGAGCTTCAAAGCCTTTGCTCCTTGTTTCTTCCTCCTCAGAGGTTTTGAATATTTTCCCCTCTTCTTTCCTTTATAATGTTACCTTGAAGATGTTGCCGCGCTCTGATTATATCCCTCATGACTCTTCCCTTTTTCATATTACAAAACTTTTAAGCTCTTGGGTTTTTTCTCCTGTGATATATTATTTCTACCTCTGCATAATATTCACATGAACATGTGTCCTTGGACTATGATGGCAGCTTTCTACAATTGCTTTGACATCTTGGCTTATTTCAAATCAATTGTTGTATTTCTCTTACTTGCCTCACTTTCTACTCTCTTTGGCATACAATGGGATTTTGTTATCTTCAACTAAGCTTAGGGAAAACTTTAATTTAGCCAGTCTTTGGAGTGGGTGAACTGTAGATTTGGGGAGTGCTTCAAAGTAATGAGTTAAGATGCCATACCTACCTGTAACAAGTTATTTTTCTTGATAATTAAGCATTACATTTCAACAGCAATGCAAAGAGTGAGAAGAAAGTTACTTTCTGGGTGCAAAAAGTTTAATTTCTAGTTATTTCAATATTGTTTTTATTTTGACAGGATCTTTTCCCAAGTTTTGTGACATTCTTTTATCTTTCCTAAGATATTTTATTTTTAATCAATTACAAGTAACTAGCATGGCCAGTTCAGGATCACCCCAAGCCCTAAGTTTTGAGGGCAAAAAGCTGAGATGTAGAGATGTCTCCTGGTGATGTTATTATGGATTATGCATTAAGTACCAACTGCAGTTACTCACAGCTTGTCGTTCAAACACAAACAGAGAGAACTTATTTTCCTGTTTGGAAATTAACAGAAAGATCTTAGCTAAGGGGCTGTTCACAGATCAAGGGGAAATTAGGATGTTATTCCTTCTCGCTTACCTAGAATGATGAGATAAGGAACACTTAGCCTATCTAACTTGCTTCTGGCCAGAAGCTGGATGCAGAACAGCATGGAGGGTGAACCAGAGCACCACAATGACTGGAAGGGAAGGAGAAGGCTAAGTAAATATGTAATCCTCCTAGACAGCTTTTGCCAGTTGCAGCAAGAAATGAATTGAGCCTAGTACATTGTAGCAAGCTGCTCTTCTCCTAGCTGACCTGGAGATACGCACACAGCATTTTCTTCTTGTTTGGAGCTGAGACCCCTCAGACCTGGAGAATTTGCACCTTGGTCTCCTGCCTGGAGATGATCCATGAAAACTGAAGGGCTCTGAGATCTGGCACCCCTAAAAGTAATGGAAGAATTATGAGTAACACAAGGAGTTGCTTTTTAAAAACACTGCTCTGAGTGGCAGCAATGAATTACTTGTTTCCCCAGCATGAGCTATTGGTGGAGGGACCAGAAATGATAACATGTACCACACTTGCTTGGAGGTAAAGGGCCACCATTTTATTGGCACAGCTATCCAATATTGGCTTGGCATGATGCACAGTGATTGGATGACTTGCAATTGAGTCTGTGGACCTGAGTCTTTCAAACACAAAAATAAGTAATGGGAATGGATTACTTTTTAAAAGTAAATCTCCAAACTAGTGTGGCTTACAGTTTCTACCATCCATGATAGCATGGTCAATGACTGAATGCCAACACATTGTCAAATGTCAAATCCAACACTTTGAAAGAGTGCCCAACTGGAGCATTGGGAGCAGACTGTAGTAAAGCACTACTAGTAGGTTTTCTTCGGGGATGAAGGAAGTACGGCCTATGAGCTGGAAATGATTCCAATGCCTTTTCTGAGTCCCCAGAGCTCTTAGACACCCCCCCAACCGGATTTATTTTATTGGGGAGGAGATTTTAAAAATGCTACCAAATGGTGAACCACCGTTCCTGGAGAAATTGTTTAGTTCCAACCACCCTCACCTAACCCTAAAATCATACCCCAAACCCAGAAATGGAAACCAGAAGTAGGCTTCTGGTCACTTCGGGCCACCATTTTCAGTCTAGATTTAGCCAAAAATGGGGGCTGCAGTCTGCAGCCCATTGCATTTACCCCAAAATGTGGGTGGCTCAGGGGTCCACCCATAATGCCAGTACCTCTGTTCAAAAAAGGGGAATCTCTGTTCAGGGAGCCTGAAAGGAGAGGTAACCTAGCAAGATCTTTCCACCAATGTTTATGAGGTCTTCGCAAGGAAGAACTAGCCAGAGATTCAAAAGTAAGCGAAAACATGTTTTATTGGAGGAATCACAGTCACATGCAAGACACAGCACTCATGCAACCACACAAGGCTAGCTGAAGGAGAAAGAGAGGAAAGTTGTTGATAGTGAAGATTAAGGCTGATGAGGGTGATATTTACCAATTCAGAGAGCAGCAAAGAAACAGCAATGTGGCTTAAACTTGCACCTAAGGACAGTACTAATTTGAAAATAAGAGCAACGGTGTGGCATTCAGCAGGCAAGATACTGCATCTGATTGCTCAAAACTAGGGGTTTTTATATCCAATTTCTACCTGGAGGGCATGGGTATGAATGGCTCTCCAGCTGAGTAAACAATGGAGGTTGCAGAGTGGACACTGAGGTCCAGACTGTGTTAACTGTCTTAGTGTTAGGTTACAAAGAGTTAATGGCTATCACGATAGCTCTGTAGTGGTGGATAGGTGTGTGGACAATGGGGAAAATGCACAAATCAGTGGGAAGAAGGCTTGAAACAATCAGTGGTTTGGTGGGAACTTCGCCATTGCTACTGTTTGACAGCAGAGTTGTTACAACTTAGCTTAAGCCTATTATCTTTGGAATTACCTGATGATTTCCTGGCTATGACCTGACTATGCCTAGAGGGGATCTCTGACCTACTTTGTGGCGCACATGTTCAGCCAATGTTTATCCTCTTGTCCTGATTGGCTGTACAGTCACATCAGGGTCCATTTTATATCAATGCCAATTAATATATTTTGCCAATTAAATAATATTTCACCAATTAAACCAAAACAGGTTGTGGTGGTGTACAACCTTGTAACAGGTCTGTGAGAATGAAAACTGCCCCTTGCTTGTCTCTTATTTAGCCCAATGATTACTTGATAGTCATCTCTTTAAGGTGAAGATTTTTTTCATGGTATATTTTTCTTGCCTACTTCAGAAAAGTGTTCACTAATTACTGTGGTTCATATTACTTTTCTTGCCAAATCTTGAAAAACTTAGGAAAACAGGGAAACCATTAACTTTTTTAAAAAAGGTAAATAGATAATAGTTTTCTTTATTATGATAATTGGTTCTATCTGCATCCCATAAATGATAACATTAACATAAAATAACACATTATGAAACAAACACAGCATAATCTGTCATAATAGGAGAGGTTATATTAGCAACTCTACCTCAGACAGCCAAATGTTTTGGGCTAGGCTTGTCTGTTTCAACTTGCAGCGCAGGGGGAATTTTTACTAAAAATTACAATATGATTCAAAGGCCTGATTTTAATTTACAATCAGGATAAATTGTCAGCAGTACTCCATTAAGAAATTTATTGTGGGTATATGCAGCACATTTTTATATTTCATAGTTAGTCATAAGTTATCCTCAGGGACAATGGTTGCATGAACAACACAGAGAGGTTTGTTTCTAGTCTTTTCAGTCAGCACTGTTGCCTACAGGAGGCATTTACACAGAAATTCAACAACTTGTGTATTAGCCAAACAAGACTGTTTCCATTTCCGTTATGCAAGGAATGGTCACTTGAGTGAAAAGTAGTATTGTGAAGCAAGAAACTATTCCTTGAAATAAAGGAAAAGATAACAAGTCTATTGACCCGCAGAAGACAGCTGAGAGTGAAATTGTATGTTTATCTTCACAAACATAATTCCAAGCCAGGGCCATCCAATGCATATGGGTGTCCAATCCCCCTCCATCTCAATTTAAGGCACATCATCTTCTTTGCTGTTGTTATGTGCCTTCAAGTCATTTCCAACTTAATGGCATTTATGGCATATTTCCAACCTGAAAGCGAACCTATCACAGAGTTTCTTGGGGTTGAGAGTGTGCGACATGCCCAAAGTCATCCAGTGGGTTTCCATAGCCAAGTGGAGAATCAGTTCATAGTCTCCAGTGTCATAGCCCAATATTCAAACCACTACATCGCACTGGCTCACATAGTCCTCTAGACCAGCCAAACTATTTTGGTTCCTAAAGCTCTAGAATCTTAAGAGCTTTTTTCATGAATGCTAAACAAAAATTGAATCCACACTTTTCTATAAGAGCAAAGTGGTATTTCACTTTCTGCAACAGCATTTCCATTAATTTTCACTTTTTTAAAGAAAAAAGATCATAATGTTTTTATAATTACTGCAGACAATTCTGGTTAACTTTCAAATGACCTGAGCAATAGTATTCCAAATATTTGAGCTACGTACAAATTTGCAATATTTGAGCTACATACAAACTTTTTTATGTTTAAAAAATGCATGAAGCATAGCACATTATTGAAAGTACTGTCTGACAGGTTTATCATTGCCCTCAGTTTTTATAGCAAACACATGGAGACAGTGAGTACTTCAAGGGGTGTAATGGGATTTTTCTTTGAAACTTCAGTTCAAGCTTCTGCCACTCACCAACACTTGTACCATCATAATAGTGGCTTAACAGCTTCAGTGGCTAGATGGTTTTCTTCAAATATCTTCAGTAGCAGCCATGTAAGGATGCCACATAAAGGTTGGAGATGTTTCCTATATATAACAGAGATTCAAAACCTTGGCATTTTTTTTATATGCACTATTACAGTATTTCTAAAGCAACATTTTCCTAATTGCTTTTTTGTCTAGTAGTCTTCTAGTAGTCTTCTAGTAGTCCTCAAATATTATGTTTACTACTATGTCATCTTGAACAACTTGTGCTAACAGTTTTATTCTGCACTTCTGGAGAATGATTACTGGCATTTCCTGGAATATGTTCATTAATATGTTCATTAATTTCAGCCAATTTACATCTTTTTTTTTAAGAGTAGATAAAAATACATTTGTAGATAAGCTGTGCTTTTCTTTCCATTCCTTAAACATGTTCCCTGTATTGCTACATCCCTGATGACTGAAAACTGAATAATATCAGCAACTCTTTTAAACAATGTGGACTTCCAGATTTCTCTCAAGACATGTGAGTTCCAGAGATACAGCTCCTTGGTTTTTCCTGAGTTTTTTTGGTTGTTGTTGCCTCTGTGCCCAATAATTCATTTCTTTTTTGGGACTAGTTGTTGCAGTTTCTTGGATCTGCATTAGAGTTCTTCCAAAGGTTTTTGAAGGTGTGGTTTGCTCAGATGGTGCTATGGTTTCTGGGGCAATTTTTCTCTTCCCTGAATATTCTTAAAATTTTTGTAGACCAATAGAGTTACAGTACAAAGAGAGGCAGTCTGGTGTACTGGTTTGAGCATTGGACTGTGACCCGGGTTTGATTCCCCTCTCAGCCATGGAAACCCACTGGCTAACCTTGGGTGTGTCACACATTCTCAGCCCCCAGAAAGCCCCATGATAGGTTGCCTTAAGGTTGCCATAAGCTGGAAATTACTTGAAGGCACACAACAACAACAGCAGCAGTAATGACAACAATATGCCATCTGACTGCTGCATTGATGCACTATAACTTAGAAAAAGAGAGAGTGGGATGGGGGAGAGAGGAGGATATTCTTTTGTTCTAATACATCTCAGAATTAAGGATGTAAGTCTTCACTAATTTTCTTCTTGAAGGAAGCAATAAGTAATTTTAGTAATTTTCTTACCAATGGAAGAAAGATGGAAAAACATGCAGCTTTGAAAGCACATTTGCAATGTGGGAGTTATTCTGTGCAAAATTTGCTTGTGGTTGATTTCCATACAAAACAACATTTTCTGGGCAGAAAGCAGTATTTTATTTAACAACAACAACAACAACAACAACAACAACAACAACAATAATATCCTATTTTCCCTGCAAATCAATCACATACAAATTTTGCACAGAAATGAGCACCCAATAACAGCATTTTCCATGCAAGAAACAGTTTTTTTTATATTTTATAAAATAATGTTTCCATTTATAAATGTTATGGCCTGCCCAGAATATGTTGTTTCCTGTGCAGAAACAACAAAGTGTGGATTTTGCACAGAATAAGTCCTGATCTGCAAGGATTCTCATCAGTCCAGGATTCTTCTCTATGGAGTTTCTCAGTTCTTTTGAATTTCTTTCCATCCCTACTTGGAATTAAGGAGATATCCACTTATGAGTGGGAGTTAAATGTTGCAGCTGGTACAGGGAATTGCAAGAAAATACAGTAGCCCCTCCACATTTGCAAGGGTTGGGGCACGCTTGTGAAAGTGGAAAAATGCAAATAACTCTCCACTTTGCAAGCCCCTTCCCATTCCCCTCTGGAGTTTTCCCCCTCCCATTCCTTTGCCTCTGGCCCTGATGTTAGGAGAGGAGAAAAAAGACAACCTAAAAGGCTTACTGGTACTTTCTCCTCAGACAGAGAAGAGGGGAGTTCTGGAGTTCTAATTACTTCCAGCAGCCATCTTGAGAAAGGAGTACCTGACCAATCAGCAGCTGATATACAGCAGAATGTGCAACTACATGGCAGAGAAGACATGCCTTCAGCAGTAGGAGGGGGCTATGCTCACTCAAAAGTTAAAAAAAACTTCGTTTTAAGCAAAAAGCCTCCCAAGTCAGGGGTAAGCAATGCAAAGAATGGGAGGAGGAAAATGGAGGGGGTGGGGAGACAAGCATGTCCCTCATGAATAATCAGATTTGCTAAGGTCAAACCTGCAAATGTGGAGGGAGGACTGTAGTCTGAGAAACAGACACATCCTTGAAATATATATATTTTTAACAACCCTGAGCATTACAGCAATAAACACTGCATTCTCCAGTACCATCTTAATATATTTGTCCCATCTGAAGGAACTCATTATCTTTTACTTTTGAGAACTGTAGTATTCACCAAAGCAGGCACAGTGGTTACAGGTGAGAATGCTCTTTCTCTTTTGTGTCACATAGACATTTCTGAAATGTGGAACATAGATGTAGCATCTTTGTGAAAGCTTTTGGTTTTTCAAGTGTTCTTTTTCCTTGCTTTTGAAATTTTTTAAAGTTGGAAAGTTGGAGAAATTCCACAAGCATGTAGAAGGCTGCGTCAGCTGCTGAAGAACACTCTAACCATTTATAATTTCTAGAAACATCCTTGTCTGAAATTGCAAGACTTGCTGCTCTTTGGGTATAGATGAAGCTTCATCTGTGAAATTGTCACATCTTTTTTTGAGCAATCTTTGCCAGGTACAAAAGTTTGACTTTTTAAAAAGAAAATCTGCATGATTTTTCTGGTGATTTTGGCCTGAAGCCCACACAGAAAGCCCTCCAAACATGCAAAAATATGCAAAAATACCCTCATATCCAATCCCCTGAGGACCTCAACTCCTCTAAATAGCTCTGTTTTTGTTGGAATCCCTCCAAAAATGGTGACAGGAAGTGACACAACATCACTTCTGGTTGCTTTTTGAGAAGGTTTTGGAAAAAGAGTCAGCTATATTTTGGTGCACTGGAGTGTGTGATTCGTGGGGGTGGGGATGGATTCTTAAAGAAAATTGGCTTTTGGTGTCTGCACAGTTGCCCACTCTTGGGCTAGATCACAAGCTCTTTCCTTAGACCAACTCATCCAAGGGTGTAGTAGATGGTCAATTCCACAGTAAGCTTTGTGATCCATGTGAAGGACCTTCTTTCCATTCACTGACATAATACTAGAGAGAATATATTTTGTCAGGTCGGTGTCCAGCACAATCCTGTCGTATCCCTCATCCATGGTGATGGTAAAGAAGAGCTGGTGGCTGGAATGTTTGTGCTCTGAATGCGAGGTCTCTCAGTCTCTTTGGCTCATCTTTTGGGGTTTAATTGGTTTCTCCTTTGATTGTTTTTTTTAGAACAAGGGCTCTGCATCCTTCAGAAATGTGCAGAACCCTCTCTGTCCTATGTCTTCCCATCTGAAACCCTGTGGAGGAGCTGAATTGGGTTGTGGTTCCATTCTGAACACCTCTACCTTCCAGTTAGGTAGCTCATGCCTGATGCACACACAGACGCACCACATTGCTACTCTCCTAGCCATGGTTTAGTGTGTATCATTTTCCAATGTCACTTTCAAAGCCTTGGCAGCCCTGCTGTTGAAAATGATGGGCCTGTGAAGATGCCATCTCTTTTGTTGATCAGCATCTGTGATTGTAACAGAGCACCATACTTAGTTATATTGATTTGCCTCTGGGAGCTCTTTCTCTCTTATAAGCCTCATCAGAAATCTTTGAAGATCTTGCTCTACAAGGCCGTTCTTAACTCCCCCCACCCCTTTTCAAGGAGAAGAAACAGAGGCAGGAATTCTTTCCTTAATGTAATAGCTAGAATGTTCCTCTTACAAACATTGTGTGCGTATTTTATCATTCAGGGTATTACAACACATACATCTCCGCTAGGTTTATTATGATTAAACTTTTTTGCCTGCAGAGTTCTGTGTATAAATTTATCCCATAATACAAAGAAGAGCTTCTATCTTCTGCTTTAAATAAAAAAAAATCCTTGAAGGGTATGAATGAGAAATATTTTTGACATTCTTTAACTTCAGAGAAGTTAAAGGGGGGAAATGTGTTTATTGTGTTGTGATCATTCAACAGAAGAAAGGTTTTGCATTTGAGAGAAGCCTTAAATCGTGCTTAGGATGAAACTTCACCTTTTCTTACAATTATTTTTGTTTTAAAATCAAAAGCAGCCTCATGGACATTAAAGCAAAGAGCGGGCAGAGAAAGAGGCTCCTTAACTCCTCCTTGGACCACAATAACACCTTCATCAAGGCTTCTTTTCTCTCCTGCTGCATCTGGAGAAGCAGCTGGGGAGAGAGAGGTTGTGAACAGAAAAGAAATGGGAAAAGAAAGGGTTAAATAGACCCTTCCACTCCTCCACCATAAACTACCCTTTTGCCTTTTGTTTTAATTAATTAGTTGGAAGTTACATGTCACTAAGTTCAATACTTACTTCATGTCCTTATTTGTTTATTGTTTTCAGAGTGAATTTTCACCATTGTTTTTTATAGTGTCCATGTTCCAAAGAACCCAAGAATTGTGTGAAATAGTGATTCCCAAAAAAATTTCCTGGAGGTTTTGGCTTTCAGCTTCTAGAATTCTGGAGTGTTGTTCAAGCTGGCAGAGACTTCTGGGAGCTGATGTCCAAAATGTCTGGAGGGTCAAGATTTGGCAACCACTGGTATAAGTAGCGTAGATCTCTTCCTGAAAGGAACTCTTAGAAACAACATATTTTGAGGTTGTAAGCAAATTATGGGTTGCTAGGAATATTATGAGAACCAGTATGGTGGAGTGGCTGGAGTGTTGACTTGAATTCCTGGTGACCAGGTTTTGAATCCTGTTCAGCCATGGAAGCCGACTGGGTGACCTTGGGTGAGTGATACTTCCTTGGCCCTAATAGAAAGCAATGGAAATCCTGCCAAGAAAACCACATGGTAAGGTAGCTGTAAGTCAAAGTTGACTTGAAGGTAGATAAAAACAAGCCTGAAATCCTGTAAATTTGTATGCACTGAACTAAGTTAGCAGAGGTGGTAAAAAAATCCAATTGCTGCACAGCGAAGATGCATAATCAATGTGCATCAGGAATGCCTAATATACACCAGAACCCCCCCCCCATTGGTGTCCTGTTGTGTATGGGTCCCTTTGCTGGCTCTGCCACATAGTTCTACTAAATATAGACATCGAACATCTTTGCAAGTCTTTACTGAATATTGAGCAGCTTTGCAATTTGTTTCCTGCATATGTAAGTCCACTTACAAGCATGCAATGCCCAGTAGGATTTTAGCCAACAAAAGTATTGCATTAGTTAACAGGATCTCATTATTGTTTAAACACACACACACATTCTGGAAATCTCTCTTTTAAAACACAAGTGGGCATAGTGGCCATGCTAGCGGAGGGATTCTAGGAGTTGTAGTAAGTAAATTACCCAGCTCTGAAGGAAGAGCTCATTGTTTTCCTGCTGTCCTCCGTCTCAATGTTGTAGACCCAATAAACTGTTTGGGAAGTGATAGTAGAGGCTGAATGAACCAAATCTTGTAAGACCACACACAGATTTCTAGCTTCTTGAAATATTGCACATCCAACTAATATACTATTTTGCAAGATTACTGTACAGTTCTTTTAAAACAAAAGAAGTGGTCGTGGGCCCAGAATTCCTTAAGCATTTCCCCTTCATGTATGTGCAAGGAGATTATCAAATCCCTTTTGAAATCATGGGGATGACAAAGGATTTTTGGGAAAATCATTGCCAAATGTCTAGGTAATACTGTCCACCTATCTTGATTATATGAGATGATGAGGCTTACTTCCTTTAAAACAAACAAACCAACAAACCAACAAACAAACCTTGTATCCCTCAAGATTTTTGCAGGATGCACTCTACTGTTTTCTTGCAAGCCACAGTTCCTAGAACAATATGAGAGTGGTATCATCATCACTTTCAAGTCATTGCAGGAAGTGTGGTGGATTGCTTTGAAGAAAGCAAAAATATGGAAGGGGTGGAGAGCTTGAACATCCCTTATGACTGAGGCATTTGGCAACACATACAAGCTTTAGAGAAGATTTCATCAAAATTTCCTTGCCTCCCTGAGAAATCAAGAGACTATTTCATGTGGGTGCAGTATTTTTCACAAAATTTAGAGGAGGGCTTGGTTTTCCTCCTTTAGGAAGGGTATCAAATGGGGTCAGAACTTTTTTTTTTTTACTTCTGATACAGACCGAAAGGTGGGATCTGTCACAAGATGTTGTTGAGTAGTGGCCTGGAGTGCAGCTGCTCAAGATTCTAGCCACCATATCCTACTCAGCCCCTTCTCCCATTGCCCCCACAACAACCTCCAATTCTATAGTTGATGTGTATGTTCAGCCTTTATGTTTTGGGGGGTTTGGACTTCCCCTTTCACACATACTTTTCCTTTCCTAAAAATCCCTCCTGAAAAATCTCCTGTTACTTCCTTTTTATTTGTGTGTATGACCATTTTGGCTACAAATGCAATGGCACTCAGAGTTTGAGCATGGGAAAAATAGAGCAGTTACATCCTTTCTACGGAGGCTTGCCTAGGGTAGTGAGTTACATAGAGCAGGGGCTGGGATTTAAATTGTTATAACCTCTTCCAGCTTTTGTCAGATTGCAGGAACTATCTTCCCTCACCATCAACTACGCTGTCTACAGCTGATGGGAAATGTTCTCAGCCAGGAAATTGTGTGATTGTTGAATTTTGTATGCCATGAAGTTGCTAAAGAACAGAGCCAATTCTCATGGAAATCAAACACACTTCACAACTACTCTTGCACTACAGACATGGGGAGCCTTTGGCCTTCATGATACTGAGGACTAGAACTCCTACAGTCTCTTACGACTCACTTTGCTAAGCATAGCTGATGCAAGCAGTAGTCCAAAGCATTTTAAGAACTAAAGTTTCTCTATTTATCTTGTAACTTGTTACAATAGACAGTTCTGCATTTATTATGCCTGTTTTCCCTACTCTTAAGATTGATATTTGACAGAGAGCAACATTTGGAACAGTTTTTGCTCACAAAGTAGATATTTGGGAAATTATTACCACTCTTTTCAAGAGATAAAGGGATGGGAATCACACATCTCTTCAAATGTTGGTGCACTGCACCTTCTAGTGGGTCTAGCAAGTATAGCCAATTGTGAGGAATGCTGGGAGTTGTAGTCCAATAGCATGTGGATGGACATCCAGGTCCCACTTTCATGGTGCGTGACGTTAGCTTGTTTATAGAAGTTAAAATGTTACTAAAAGATAACGGAAGAACAAATGGAAGGGAGGAATGAACTAGGGGGTCTTACAATAAAATTTTGCAGCATGGTATTCATCCATATGTCTACCTAGCCAGTCATGCCCTTTCCCAGGATGTTCCATTCACCTGTGTTCACTGAACATAGACAGTCTACACTAAACTGTTGAGTGTGGGCTACTATCTTTGATTATTTCCTCCTTGCTACTGCAAGTCTTGGGGTTCCCTAAAGACTGCTACTGATAAACCTCTTGCATGTGGATGGTGCTGTTTTGTCTACATAGGTATCCATACCTGGATAATGAATCTGGATATCTTTCACATGTTACATGTAGAGTGTTGAATTAGGATAGCTCCTGCTTTCTAAAGTAGTATACCTTCTTGAGCAATGTGACAGGTTGATATTCCACATTTCTGATTTTTCACACAACAGAATCCTTTGTTCAGAAAAGTGGTATCTGTTGAATATCCACTCTTTATGCAGGTGCAGAAATACATCCACCCTCTATCAGTAAAAAACACAGCATCTGACTGCTATTATACAGGGAAGCAAATTGACATAGGACTGTGATGTTGCCAACTTTTTCAGTCAGCTCCTCCTGCCATGCCTTTAACATCCACTTGATCTGCAGCTTTTACTCAGTAGCATACCAAAACCAGAGAACTGTAACAGTCTGATACCAACTTAATTGTCATGGATGCATACAACCGAATCCAGAGACTTGCATTTTGGTGAGGTACTGAACGTTTTCCTAAACTATACCATTGGAGTTCTCTGGTATAGAATTCTAAGTACCTCACAGAACTACAAATCCCAGCATTTATTCATTCATTTCATTTATTATGGCAAACAGCCAGCATAACACATCCCAGCATTCCACAAGATGGAGTTGTAGCAGTTAAAGTGGTACCAAAGTGTCATAAGTGTATAGTATGGAAACACCTGCAGATCGCAGGAGCTGGAGCTGCTGTTGAATGACAAAGCAACACAGGCTAATTGAAAAGTTGGGAGTCCTTCTTCAACTGGCTCACAGCATTCAAAAGTCCCACTCATTTGTATGTAGATGCTGATAACTTTAGAAAGAAAAGATCATATTGATTCCATTCTTGGGCCCTTCCACTATACAAAATTATAAACTGCTATGGTAACATCCCATGTAATCCTGGGATTTGCACTTTAGGGAAGAATATTTAGAATTCTCACCCAGAGAGCTCTAATAACTCACTAGAATTCCATAGGATGCAACAATGCCAGGCAAAATGAGATCATAGTGTAGGGTGAAAGGCATGTGATAATGTGTAATAAGTGGGAATACGTTGAGCTTGCAAACAAAAAAATCTTAAATTTTGTCCTGAGAGGCAAATTGTCTAGTGTTGCTGTGAGAGATAGTGACTTTGTTGAGTGATCCAAGAAGAAACAGATTTTTGTGTGTGTGCTTGCAAAAGGGCAGAAATTGAAAAAAAAAGATTAATCAGTTAATTAAATGTAATACATAGATATGCAAACAGCCCAGAAAGTCTGTCCTATGGATGGTTTCTGCTTGGGATACAAGCAAAACGATAAATGAGATGCTGTTTGAACCTGGAGAGAATAAGTTGTCTCATATTTTGGTGAAAAATGCAGTTCTTGACTTGTATGGTTTGCCATACTGTTAATCCAGGATATACTTGTTCTTCTGCTCTATCATTGAGGTGAATGTGTATGAAAGAAAAAGGGGTTTCATTTATTGAAAATTATCAGGGCTGGACAGTTTTGTAAATGGCAGCTGCACAGTGCTTTTCAACAGCAAAGCTTTTACCACCTGATCTACCGTTAGCACCATCCCTTAGACAGCTGTAAGATCCTCTGAACTCTGGGGTGACCAAAAGTACTGATTCATGCTGCCTGGGTCCTTCATGCCTAGCAGCAGCAGTGACAGTCAGTCATTTTAATTACTTCGCTTTTGCTGAAGCATTACTGTGGTGTGTTGTGTTGTGATACTTTGAAATGGCTGCCACTGCCAGCTGGCATGCCTTCCAACTGGTTTGATTTGGTAGCGACAGTCCTAATTAATACTTGGTCATCCCACATTCTAGGCGGCTTTTCAAACATCCTATTGCTCCCCCTCCTCCCTCAGCTTTCACCCTTTGTCCTTTGTTTACTTCAATTGCTGAAAAAAGTAGCTTGCACTCAGCTCAGCAAAGGGAAGAGGAGAGGAGGGGAAGAAGAGGGTGGAATCTTACTTTTGGCTATAGTCTCAAGTAAAAGTAAACTGAGGCAGCCTTTCCTAGCTTGTGTATTCTCCCTCATTGACCACTTCTGACATCATGATCACAGACTGATGTTCCTTGACCACCCATGTCCTCATTTGCATCTATGAAATGTTGGAGGGTATGAGCTTGGCTTGCAGCTATGCACCACAATCAAAATGGGGCTACTGAAAGACATTTTTTTCTGATAAACTCCGCCAATGTGAAGCCAACCCAGTTGACTATCCCCAGGTTCCTAATCAGAGCATTTTGGTTCCTCAAAGGGTGAATGCAAGTGTGAATATAGGAGAAAAATATTTATTCAAAGAAAGGTGCAGAACCAGCACTTGGAAATACAAGTGTTTTAAGACCTCTTTTGAGACACATTGTCCCTTTCTCTTTTTTTAAATTCTTTTTACTTTCTTCCACAAAACTTAAGAGAAGATATTGACATTATGATATTGATTTAATGATATTGACAATTTATGGCTGCTCTTCCCTCTTTGTGGCTTGATCTAAACAGCCCCCCCCAAAGTTTAGGTTTTTGGTTTTTGTCATGACCGTAATGTAGGAAGCATAGAGCAATTCAGCTGCTTTGGACTATTCCATCCACAGTCCCTGACCATTGACCACACCAATTTGGGCTGGTGGGAATTGCTAGGTTACCTGCTTCTTTTACAGTGTAATGATGTAAGAATATAGCAAAGACAAAGAAACTAACAGGAACTGGCTACATTTTTAGGTACGGATATGATGCACCCATGTGCATAAAGGTAAAAGAAAAGCTTCTGTCTATTTGTACTCTCCATATAGAAGTGCTACCAAAAATAGCCGGTCCTGCTACTAGACTTTACTATCAATCATCCGAGAAAGAAGACCAAACAAAGAAGAGACTTTGTGGAAGGGATTATCTTGCTGTAATGCTCAGAAAGACAAAAGGCTGTAAGCATTTGTTATGGCTTTACCTCTGCTTCATTGTTCTAGCAGCCCCTTCTTTGAGATCAAATATATGTTTTTAAAAACATTCCTAGGATTTTGAATTACTGCCTTTTTTCAAAGAAAAAAAATATGTACACCTATAAAGAGGTGCGAGATCCTCCAGATGTTTTCAGGTGCAACTTCCACCAGCTAGTGGCTAGTGGCTATCTCCCTTTCTTTTACATTGAAATATTCAGAATTTGGGTGAATTTTGAGTTTTGAAAAGCTAGAATGAAATTCTTACTCCTCCTGAGCCTCACTCAGCATGTTATATGGCCAGAAATTGTGAGTTGTGGTCAGAAGGGTAAAACTTCCTAAACTCCTTCAAGCATGAGGCCAACAGCTCTTGGGACAAGAAGTTCCAACTTTTTTCCTGTAATTGTTGACCGTTTTCCATTTTCTTCAAGAACATGAACCTGTGTAGATTATTCATAAGAATCTGTGAGTAAACTTCTTCTACTTTTTAAACAAGACTGAGTTTACTTCTCAGTTAGAGTTGTGTGCGTGTGCGAGGCAATAAGGTGGGTTGCTTACTGTTCGACTTCTGGTTAGCATGTTAACTGCTCTGCAGTGCAGCAATATCCACCAAGTATCTCCCATTTTCCAATAGAAGTAAGTCCAATTGAGTTCGTTGTGACTTAGGCCCTTTCCACACGGGGGTTTAAAAACGGTGTAGAGCGACCTCTGACAGAGGTCATCTACACCCTAAAGTGGGTTGGGGTGGACTACTTTTGCGTAGTTCCACACCCCAATCCATGCTAGGGCACCCGGAAGTGGCGCCACCGCGTGCTTTTTAAAAACCACTTCTCTGGTGGTTTTTAAAAAGCATGATCGTGCAGCCGTGCGCAGCCCTGTCACAGTGCCTGGTGTGGATTTGCAGGCGCACGCAAGGGCATCCCTGCAGATCTGCCGGGGGTGGGCTTTCTGGCTGGCAAGGTTCTCCGGTTGGTGGACAGCCTCCGCCAGTCGTAAGCCGCCATTTTGGGCGCCGCAGGACGCCAACGAGTGTGGAACAGCGAAAACGCGCTGCTCCACGCGGCGACCGACTTACCAGGTTTAAGGTAAGCTCCATTTCAGCGTGGTTTCCCCATTTCTTCACACATGTGTGGAAAGGGCCTTAGTCTCAGGTAAATGGATATAGGGCCACAGCCTTAATTGTGTTTCAGCTCCTGAAGGGTTTTTGAGTTGGTCTCTTTCAGTATGTGATTTTTATTTTAACATGGGTGGCATGTATCTAAACAAATGTCCAAATAATTAAAAAAAAAACTGGTTAGAAAAAAACCCAAGTTTATTTAGTAGCATCATATAAATAACTTGTTACAAAAATTGATTTTTCAAAAAAGGTAAATTCACTTTGTGTGTGTGTATATATATATATATATATATATATGTATGTGTTAGAGAGTGACAAATCACTGCTCAAACAAACAAAGAAGTGTGGGGGGGGGAATAGTACATTGAACAAGAAACAGAACAAGCAAAAAAAAGGTTGGGGAACAGATCCACATCATGGCAGATAAGGGTCTCAGTCATGGCCAAAGAAGGAAATAATTCCAGTGTATGGAAATCTTACAGCACAATCCTATGCATCTAAAGCAAAGTACTGCCGGAGAGCTTATGAACAATTTAAAAGTGTGTAGGATTGCAATCCTGGCTTGCTATCTAATCCTTCCTGGTTCAGTTCACAGAGAACATACTGATTCTGTATCAAGGAAGGCCATTATAAGTCAATTACTGATGTGTTCACAACTTCAGGTTGGGCAGAGCTCTGTTCACTTTGTTATCTTTATGATGTGGTAGACCTACAGTACATCCTCCTACAGTGCATTCTCCTCCTCCCCCTGTTTTTTTTTTTTTTTAAAAAATTGCAGTTCTCATGTGCTGCTCCCAGGAGCCTGTGTGGAGCTCAGCAGCCGGATGGCTGTGCAACAATAGTGATGAAAGTGGGTAGATGAAAAGAAGCAGATCTAACACTTTGTAATTAAGTTTTTCAGAAACGCCTTACCAGGGCTCAGGATTGTCTGGCAATTATCAGTGCCTGATTACCTACTCAGCAATGATGGAAGAGACTGCATTTTACACATCCTTTAGGACATTCTACCCTGTTCTTATTTCTGTTGTTACAAGCCTGAGCCCTATCACTGTAAGCCTGTTTGGGCAAAGTGTGCCAGCAAAATAGGGCTTTTCAGAAGCCGAAGGACCCCCAATTCTTAATTTTTAAAACCAAAAATATACCCCAACATTCTCTAGGAAGTGGAGGACAATACTGCCATGATTTTGCCACTCCCTCCATCAGCTGTTTTAAGCTCAGTAGAGGCCTTCTTTTAACCAGAGAGCCAGCAATGTAAACAGATGCCAGCTGTGGCACAAATTAAGTCCTGTCTCCATTGCTGGAGATTCTCCACACACCATTGGAATCATGTTTTGTCCTGGCTGGGCTACAGGATTTTAAAACAAATGGATCTCTGTGACTACTGTTCAATTCTGCTATTTTTTAAAAACAAATTCTTCCCCCATTAAAAAAAAAGGCAAAGAAATATAACTGGAAATAGCCACACAAAAGGAATAGCTACTCCATCTTGTCAGATGGTGGCACCTACCTCAATTGATGCTTGGCTTTTTTTTTTTTAATTCAAGGAAATCAATATTTCAAAAGAGACATTTATTTTAAAGGGTTTTCAAATTGCAAATCACAATAGGCATTTGCAAAATCAATGGTGCCTCTATAGTGTGTGGTTATGATGCACAGAACATTTATTATAAGGCCATAAAAAACAGAGGCAGGAATAGGGCAGGTCAGAAATATAACTTCTAGAATAATTGAGATCACAGAATATAATCATACAGTGTTTTTGAAGCTTCCTTTTTTTTAAAGTTTTCTCAGAATCAAAATAGCTTTCATGTATACTGTGATTTTTTTTAAATTTTCTTTAAATGTTTTTTACCTGAATGCCTAATAATCCTATACAGCTTTAATAAACACTAAACTAACAGATCTTAGAAAACTAAAAGCTTATAGAAAGTGTATCCAGATGTATTTACATTAATAGTGCAGTCTTGTAGGAAAGGGTTCTTGTGATATATGCTGGGGCTTCTTTGCCTCACCTGCCAAAGCCACTACTTCTGGGAAGGAAGAAAATGACATTTGCAGCCTCTCTGAAATGTACAAAACATAAAACTTCACCAACAGAAATCTAGTACAAAGCAAAAACTCATCAGCACTTCTGCTTTGTTTGCTAATGTTATAGCTGTCAACTCATCAGGGAAAAAGCATCCTGGTCTACTTTTGTAGCTTTTGAACAGCACGCTTGTGAGAGTTTGTGTACATGCCTTCAAGTCACCTGTTGATTTTTGGCAATGCCATGAATTTCATAGTATTTTCTTAGGCAAGGAATACTCAAGTCGTTTTGCCATTTCTTTTTTCTGAAACAGAGTCTATAGCATCAGGTATTCACTGACAGCATCCCATCCAAGAACTAACTAGGGCTGTCCCTGTTTAATTTCCATGATCAGGCAGGATTTGCTGCCTTTAGGGTGTTAACAAAGTCTTTTACGTCACGGTGATACACATGTTATCACTTCCTTGTGTTTGTAGATAAAGCTGCTACTAAAAAGACAGACACAGAGGTCAGTAAAAAGTGTTGGAAGCCCACCTTGCTCTGTCAGTAACTAGCCAATCTATGATTCCAATTTTAAACAGTATAATTACAGTTTTCTTCCTTCATTATTTCTGTCACTTTCCCCCACCCTCCACCCCTATGATAAACACCTACGGATAACAAAAGAACATCTCTGTTGTTCAGCTCTTTTACTTTAAAGAGAGTTTGTGATATATGACAAATGTTGGATTAGACCTTTAGTGTAGCATTGCAAAGCGTTGGTGTGTTGAAGATTGTCTCAGCAGTACCTAAATTAAACTGTGAGTACAGGGAATGTAAGAAATCAATGACATAAAAATAACAACTTCCTTCATTCACTTCTAATAATTATGCCAGCCACTGCACTTCCCTCTTTAGGAAGCCTTCAAGCTGCTAAAGGCATCAAATACGGTTTCAGTCATTGCTTTTTCCTTTTCCTTCACTTACTTGCTTATACACAAATTTCATAATAGCTGCTTGGTGATTTCAATATTGCTTCTCATTAGCAGAGCTATTTAATCAATATGTGACTTTTTCTCTCATAATTTCTAGATGTATCTTGAAATCTAGACTGTCAGTTAGGAAACGATGGGTACTCTCATTTCTGGGACATTAAAAAAAAAAATCCTTCCCAAGTCCATTATCTGTCTATTACAGTGTTGCCATGCTGCTGAAAATAGGTATGCTTCATAAGGCTGGGATGATCTGGGTGGTTGGAAAATACTTCAAAACAAAAAATATATACTTTCAAATGTGAAACATACAGGCCTAAATCAAATTGCTAATCTGAACAGGAGCAGACCCATTGAATCAATTGCTAAATACTAAGTCAGCATGTATGTAAATCCCACTGATTCAATGGGCCTACTGTACTTGGAACTGCTTGTTGAATTTAGGCCAATGAAATCACGTTTAGGCCATTGTCATGTTTGCTACCCTGATATACACGATAGCAGCATCTTTAATCAGGATTTCTCTGCTCTCAGAAAGAAAGCAAATGCCCCAATTTTTACTTAGAGGTAAGCCACACTGACTTCCAGGATCTCACTCCAAACTTGCTTGCCATATTAAGGCTGACTCAGTCCAAAGGCTGAATGACTTGACCTAAGATGGTCAGAAATCAGTGTCCCAAGATCAGCCAGAACCATAAAGTGAATTTGCTGATACTACTTGCTGATGCTACTTTTATGACAGCAACATGCATTTCCTCACTATGGGCTTATGTTTGCAGACATGAACAATCTTAGGCATGTCTACTCATAAGTCAGTCCTGCTGAACTCAATTGGACCTGCTCACAGTTTTAGTCTCTGAACATTTATAGGCTGGCATCCTGTTGGTGTCATTAGATCTCAGTGAGAGATGTCTTTAGTCTGTGTCTAGCTATAGGAACATAGCCAGGGGCTTCTCTGATCATCTGCTCCACTCTCCACCAGCAATGGAATGTTTGTGTGTATGTCTGTGTGTGTGTGTGTTGGGGGGGGGACTACCACAGTGGAAAAGTGAGTTCTGAGGGTGGTGACAGGAGAACCATAATGGAGTGCCACATGTTGAATTCATACTCTCCACTATGTAGGATCTTGGTCTCAGTTTAACATTTAATTTATCTATTCACACTTGAGTCTACTATTAAGTTAAATGCAATATAGTAATAAACTGTTCTCTTTTCTGGCTTTTTAAGTCATTCCACCCTGACAGTCAAACATGGAATATCTGCACAAAGAAATTTGTTTTTCAGTTGCATTTTACATTGCACTATGGTGAGAAGCTAAATATCTTAGTCATATATATATATGAACTGATGCCAAACAGAGTCCTATTTGTGGGGGGGGGGAGCCATGCACATAAATTGCATGGATAACAGAAAACTTCAGATGATTCATGCGTAAGTGCCAGCCACTAGAGAATACCGTATTTCATTTTTTATTCAGTTTGGCATCTTAATTTTGATGGCAGTATGTTAAATAGTTTATATAATAATTATGCACTTGCCGTGGGTGGCTTACTGTCATTTTATTGACAAGGAGAAACACTATGTCAATAAAATGTAAAATTCTTGCTCAAATTGCCTGCTACTTAGTGTCACTAATTCAGGGTGGTAGTGGAAGAGCATTCTACTTAAGCCATCAATGTGTCATGGAATTAGTGCTGCTAATCCTAGCTAAATCAACTTAAGCCATCAAAGTGAATTTGCTATATCAGGAGAAAAGTACAATCAACGTTTGTTCATAGCATCCACTCAGTGTTTTAGGCTTCTGTGGCCTATTTGGCATGGTGCTGTTTAAAGCACACTCCTTTCTATGGCCTATATAGAACTAAAAATGGAGTTGTACCCAACAGGCGTGTGCAGCTGTTCTTGATTTGACCCAGCTTAATGAATTCCAGTGACATTTCCCATTGGGATAAGGAAGCACATGCAATCATTCATGTGCATGGAAGGTTCCCTGTAAGGATCTTCACTGCAGAAGCTGTTGAGATCCATTCTTGGATCTTGCCCTAGTTCTTGTACAGAACCATGATAGATCAGGCCTAAGGTCTACCTAGTCTAATATTCTATTTCCACAGTAGCCTGTATCCTGCTTATAGGAAGCTGGCCTGCAGGACAGAAATGCAGTAGCACCCTCCCTGTGAAGTTCACAGCAACTGGAACTGCAAACAAATAGACAGTTTAAACTGATAGCTTATAATTGATAGTTTTAAAAAAATTAAGACATTGTTGGAAAGAGAGATGATACTTCACCCTTTTCTGGCTTTCATTAGGTGTCACTAAACTTTCAGTTTTACTGATTTCTCTGTAGCACAGCATTTCATGTAAGTGCCCTACTACAAATTACAGATGTCTGAATAACCATCTGCTTATTACTTCTACATCTTGTGGGGGCTAGCTACTGACCTGGTTGCAGGCTGATTCTGTTGGCCTATGAATCCTGTATTTGTGTCTTGCAGCTTGGAGACTGATAGTATTTGTAAGATATCTGAAAATGGTTTGAAAGAGGCATCAGTTCTCATAGTGAACACACGTTTCCTTTTCCATTTTTGTCTTTTGCAGGAGTTTGAAACAATGAATAAAAACCACAAATTAGCGTTCATAATTCCCTTCTCCAAATGTTCTTAGCTTATACACAAATTGAGCAGAAAGGAAATGAATAAAGCATACATCTACACTGAGTTAGGCAGCTGTCAGAAGCCAGGAGGTTGCATCCCCTCCTCAAAAAAAGCAATTTTTGGCCAAAATGCCACAAAAAAACACTGGGGGGGGTTAGGGGTATTGGTACTACATTTTGGACTTCCCATGTCATTTTATACCCAGGAGAGGTCTTTTTCACCCCAAGAAGTGACCTGGAGGTCACTTCCTGTTATTAAAAAGGTCTCTTCTGGGAGTAAAATGGCACTTAGGACCAACATGTGGTACAGATGCCCCATGCCCCTAGGAGGTGCTGGGAGGCCCATTAGGCTACAGACAACATTTTACCCATTCCAATCTACATGAAACTAGAATGGTTGTCACGGTCAACTACTACTGTGAGTTGGAGAGCTAGATCTGTTTGGAACTACTATAGAAAATTTTCATTGTCTGATTTCTTCTCCTCATGACAAAGACATCTATAGCAAACCTCACTATATTTTGTATTCAGTGTCTTTACAGTTTGCAAAAGGAGAACTTGGTTTGTTAAAGTAATCAGCTAATGCAATCTTGCATTTGTTACCATCTTTCCTTTAGACATAAAAAAAGCAATCTAACTGTACTGGTCCTGGCAATTAAAAAGAAGTTGAATGGATTCAATGGTTAAATTCTTAGTAACTTTTAGGTGCAATCGTATATGCATTTGAGAATATGCCCCACTTGAACTCAATGGGACTTACTTCTGAGCAGACGTCCATAGGATTGAAGTTAATTTGACTTTCTGCGATAATGATTTAGTACTTTCAGTGCAGTTTAATAGGAGAGACTTGTTTCTGTGGTGTTTTGAGCCTTCTGAGGGCAAATTTCTTGATCCTTCCCTGCCCCAGATAGCTAAAAGTTGTTTTCCCTGGATCTTTTAGTACACCACAAAATGTATTTGTTTGCCCCACTGTGACATTGTGGTTATAACACTTTAATTAGGATTTCCAGGGCTGGAGTAACTGCAGACAAACAATTAGCAATGCCCTTTGACTAATAACTTCAGAACCTCCCTCATGTTCTTTCCCTACAATATATTGCCTGACAATTTCTTGTACACTAAGTACTCTAACATCTATCTACCTAGCCAAAAAGCACAGGTCATAAAATTATATGAAGTTCTATTATTTAAGATTTCATATACTATAATGCCAAAAAAAGGGACAAAATATCATTTAAAAATCATTTAAAATGCTGTCATTTAACAAAACAGATTGCCCTTGAGGAGATCAGATAGGCCTTGTTGACTCTGGATGGATAAGAACATCAAAAAGCTATATTGTTCCAAGCAGTACCTGTCCACTTACTGGGTTGTAGCAATGGTATAGATAGTGCTCTTGATCCTTGCCTCTGTTCTGCTTTCCTGCTTTGCCTTTTGCTCCAGGCCTTTTCTTGGCTGGAACTTTGGGCACAAACTTTGATACATTTCATAGTCAGTGTGAATTCCCACCCAGATGCTCAAGCCTTGGGCTGAATGGTGGCTGAATACAAACGGCAATATCAAATGGTCTCCTTCTTTCTTCCTCTCTACCTCCTGATGCAACACACCATGATGCCAGAAGCCTACTCTGAAAGATTTCCCAGCCCATGGGGTTGGTTCTAAGGCCATAGAAGGGAAGAGGATGTTCTGGTGGGAACAGTGGGATCCAGATGAAGTATACCACTAGACCCTATATCATGCCTGATGGGGCTTTTATTAAATTCAAGGTAGTGAAGATTGGGCCTAAAAGTGATTATACCTTATTTTTTGATTGCCTGGCTACTGCTGTCACTGCTATCTCCTCCTCTTCTTCTCCAGTTTCCTGCTGGTATCAAAGTGTCCTGCTGTTAGGAACATCTCAGGCACCCACTTCATTTCTCAGGAGGAGGTAGAAGTTGCAACCAGGTAAGTGATCTGAGAGGAGCATGACTTACATGGTAGCTTTTGGTTAACTGATATGCTACATACTAGCATTAATATTAAATGGAGCTCAAAATCTGTACGTAAGGAGCCTACTTATACAAGCAGGACTTAAGTTAGTTGTACACCCCATATCTACTTTCAGTCTCTTGCTTCTTCCTTGACATATGATTGCTGAAGGTGATTTCTACCAACTTTCCTTTTCTTAGTAATAAACAGATGTGCTAGTCCGTAATTCCCACCATGGCCACCCAGTGACCATACTAGCTGTTGATGGTGTTGGTCTAACACATCAGGAGAGCAACAGGAGAGCAGGTTGCGCAAGTTGCTTAGGGGAGTGTTTTCCAGCAAAAGAACGATTGCTGTCATGTCAAAAACACACAGAGAAATGCTCTGCCCCGCCACAACTGACACAAACACAACTCTCCCTCCTTTCTATTCTTGATTATCCATCACTGGAATGGATGAATACTTCTAGAAAAATGACTAATTCAGGATTAAATACTACTGCTTGAATGGGCTCTAGATCTTTTAAGTATCTTATTTCCTTGGTGGCAGGTTGTGGCTTTAAAAAGAGCTACACCCCATTCCTCACTTGCTTTAGTATAATAGCTAAACTAAGCCACAATAGTTCTATACAATGGGGGGTTTCATACATAGTCTGCAGAAGACATGTCTGAGCTGAATAATTAAAATACAGTAAGATTATTTGGTGAATGATAGCACTAAGATAATCCAATTTCCAAGATAAGCAGAACAAGTTAAAAGTATTTTTCAATTTCCCTTGTCCCTCTACTTCCTTGCTGTTGTACCTGTTTCACTGCCTGGGTAAACAGGATACACTAAAAAAACAAACAAAAAAACCACAACTTTGTTTTTCCTCATAATTTGCCCCTTGGAAGCTCAAATTATATTTCAGAGGGGAAATGACAGATCCACAAAGACTGCAGTCACAGAAACAATTTGATCTGGTCAAATAGAACCCTTCCAAAGAACTGTGGATAAATAGAAAGAAGTCGCAACATCACACATTTCAATGCTGTTTCTTGGAGATGAAAAAGGCAACATATTAAGAGTCTTTATCACTGTCTGTGCCGCCATACATATCGGCCAACTTTTTAAAGCGAGGTCCCCAGTCACTGAGGTAATCGTAGTCCTGATCCCCATCGGTAGTCACCGACTCCAAGGAGCTGAGGGACTCTGCCACAGAGCCATTGCCTTCATACGCATATGTTGCTAACGAGTCATAAGGGGGTGCCGTTGGATCCGTATCATTCTCCTTTAACCTTTGGCTAATGAAATCTCTAACATCTGTGTTATCTCGTACCACCGGTGTCCGCCGTGGCATAAAAAGTGCTTCCGGCACAATGTCTCGGCGCAATTTATTGTCTTCTATGGCTTCAGGGTTCCTCAGTGTGCCAATATCAAATGCTTGGGTGTCTTCTTCTCCGCCACCTTCATCATTGTAGCTGACAATGTTGTCTCGGATATCCTCTTTGGAAATGATCAAAGGCTCTTTCTTCCGTTGCCGTCTCAGGGCTGCAAACAGCACCACTGTCACTGAAAAGGAAAATAAAATGTAATAAAGCATAGATGGAGGGAGGGAGGGAGGAAAGAGGAGTCAATTTTCCACTCAATTAGTACAAAAGAAAACAAAACAAAGAAATGAAATCCGTATCGCTTGAATTTTGCCTTTTTTTAAAAAAAAACAAAAACACAAGAATCCCTTCCAGACTGCACACTCCAAACTTCATACTGCAACCAGTCTTGCTGTGATCACTGTGGGAGTTGAAAATAGGATAAATATTAGGAGGAAAAGGCATTTTCAAGCTAAAAGGAAGATGAAGCTCAGCTATTCTTCTTTTTTTATCAGCAGTAAATGTCTTTTCTTTTTTACTTTGTGCAGCAAGGAAACTATTCTTTTGAAATCACAAATGTAGTAGTTTCAAGGAAGACAAAAAGAAAAAGAAAAAGAAGGCAGTCTCATTGAATGACAAATGCTGAACTCCCAAAAAGCTTTGGAATTTGTTCTCTGTGGAGAATGTACAGCAGTTCTCAAGGTGAGATGCTGCGTTAGCAGTAATATATAAAGAAGAAAAAAAAACTGAGTAATTGGATTTTTCTTTCTTTCCTTGAACATATGCTGCAAGTCTTAATTTAATGCACACCTTGAGATATGTGTGTGTATGTGTGTGTGTGTTTTTAATATTCTCCTGATTACCTCTCACATCTTCTTCTAAGCACATTGGCCCTTTAAAGATGGAGTGACTAAGAATGGACGTGAGAGCTGACAGTGCCCTGAGGGCCCCTTTGAAAGGATGAAAACCTAAGAGCTCACAAACTGCCAGTTATGGGTGGCTCATAGACCAAGCCATGAGGCACATCTAATGGGGAGGGGGATGCCCCCTTGCCAGTCCACAAGGCATAAATGTTGGCAGATGCCAAATCCACATCTAGACCCTGACCCAACCTCAGCCGCTCAAGATGCCTCAAATGCAGCATCTAAGATTTGCTTTAAAAGAAGCATGGCTAACATCACAGATAAGGCAGCAGGATATGTAAGTGGCAAAGCCCCTCAAAAGGCTTTCCAGCCTGTATGTTGTCAAAGGACAACAAGGACAACAAGGTAGGTTCTGCCCTTACTTATATAGTCCAGCCCTGCATTTACCTTGCTCTGGAACGTCCTGGGCAAATGGATAAGCTGTTTAGACAGTGGTCCCCTTGTCAGTTTTTCACATTATGACAAATGCCTAATCTTAGCACACCCAGGAGCTGGTCCTTGATTCTGTGCCTTTGGTAGATTGAACAACACATTAAGCACTGCATTGTGCATTTTCTTTCTACCATGCATTCCAGGGATGGTTGCTGCTTCCATGTCAGTGTTGCAGGGAAACCATTCCAGGTTTTGGCTAGTTTGAAAAGAGCTGTCCAAGGTGCTGAAATTAGGAACAGTGATTGGCTTCTTGGAGAGCTCCTTTAAAACCTGGATTAAAACCTGGAGTGGATTTGCCCCCTCACTGACATGGGAGCCACCAGTCACCACTGAAGCATTCATTACAAGCTTCTCCTTCCCCCTACTTCATGTTGTTTTTTGCTAAATGTTTATGCCCTGTGTCACCACTATACAAGAGCTCAAAATCTCTCTTTTTTAAAAAAATCCAACCTTTCTAATGTCATTATAAATGAGATTTCACTGACAGAAATGAATATTCAAATTGGATTTGGGCAAATCACTAACTGATTCGAGCTCTAAATATAACTTTTGTTCTTGATACTTGTGGGTTTTTTTTCCTCTTAACAGCACCTTGTAAAGTAAGCCTTCTTAATGCTTGGCAAAACATTAAAATAAATGTAAAGCCAGGGAGATTTTTTTTCTTCCTACTCTAAGCAATCCTTAGCATTATCTAGAATTTTGCTCTCTTCTCCCCCGCCCACAAGGCCTAGGCTTTCTTTCTCATTCTACAAGTGAAATTCACCACAGGACCAAAGACAAACAGACAAAAGAACCCACTAAAAAGAAAATCTGTTATTGTTACTGCTAAAAACGCAAACAGTAGTTCAATTCTTTTCATGCCATTGTTTCATAGAGGGTTGAACTGGCATATACAAAGCTTGAAAGCAGAACTGAGAAAAAGACAATGATGTTGTTAACAGACATTAATTGAAATCCATTGTGTTCTTCAGTTCAGATAAAGGCCTGGGAACTAAACAATTGTCATCTTGGATCCCGCACTACTGACAGCAGCATCTGGCTCAGCCCAATGCACAGAGCACCAAATCTGAGGCAGCACAAAGAGCGGCTGTTGATGGGAAGGGGGAAAGCTAGATGCCACAACTGGTATTATGGAAGCTGTGCATGCATCTCTGAATTTTAGCCTATATTTAGCTGAGCAACAATGGGTCCTCCCATGATCAGAAACAGGTCACTGTCAGCTGGTGCCAGAAGTCTATAGGACAATCTCAGGGAACTGGAACTCCATTACTGGGGCTGAGCAGCTTGCACGCCCACAACTTCCTGGCTGGTAAATTTTGGATTATTTGTTCCTGATCGAATTCTCCATACTGTTTGTGCAATCTGCAATCATAATTAGTGGTTTTACATTTGTATTGGGTGTATCTTTATACTGCTTCTTGTATTTAGAGCTCAGTGGACATGTGTCTTGTGACTAAGGATGTGTCTAAGCCGTGTCATGGTTGATATGGTTGGTTGATATAAGCCGTGTGGAGGTATAAGAAGGTTGCTTGCTTGCACTGGGTTCTGATTCAGGTTGGCATGCGTATGACTGAAACCAATAGGTAGATTTGAGGTCATTACAGTGTCTGTATGGTTACTGATATCTTGACACCATGCATTAAACTGTGCTTGCTCTCTGATGTTCAGTGCTGCAAGTACTCTTCATGGAAGTCACCAGAGCCATACTCCAGGGAGAGTTTTTAAAAATGCAGGCAGCTGTGTTGGTTCAAATTGACAAATGGGCCTTAATGGCTCATTCAAAACCAGAATACCCCAAATTACTTCATACTGCAATAGGGATAGCCAACAGGGCTCCTTTCACACTACACTATTATAACACTATGATTGCAGTTTCACAGCAACATCTGATGGAATCTTGTGGGTTGGGTTGCTGCTTAGTGCAGCTCCTTCATGAACTGTCAGTCTCTGGATGGAACCATGGCAGTTAAAGTGGAATCACAGTGCTATAACTGTGTAGCATAAAACAATCTCAGCAATATACTGTTTCTGGGGAAAATTCATCTCCTCCTTTATAGCTACTGTGATGGCTGCAGATAAGTTCAAAGGGAAGAAGGAAGCCTAATACATGGTTCATGGCATTGTTGTCCCCACCAACCAAAAAATGTTGCTGCTTGTGAGCCCTGACTTCGCTACAGTACTGTTGAGGGACACCTAGGAGGATCCGGGGAGAAAGTACTGGATGTCTTGAATGGTATAAAGCTGCCTATGACAATAGTTAACCCTGACTCTCCATTATGACCCGTTCCTTCCCCAATTCATGCAAGTCCTTTACCTAGCAATATAATGATGCAGAGGAGGATTGCAATTAGAGCACCCGTGCTAAGGCCAGTTGGATGGATCAGTGCTTCAGCATTACAGGAGAGCATCTTGCCTCTCTGGTCACAAGCACACACTCGAATTGTTACCGTCTCTGTGCTGCTCTGAATTGGGTATTCATTGTCCGATATGACCACAGGCAGGAGGTACATACTCATTTCATGTCTGTTGTATCTGATTTTCCTTGTGAAAATCCCAGCTGTGTTATCTAGAAAGAAGTATTCGTGTTATTAGGAGTGCATTTCTTATCGAAATAGAATAAAATGAAGGAAAATGAAGCTTAAATGTTCAGCTTACCTCTGTTGTCTTGAAGTGTAAAATTGGAGCTGCTGGCTACTTCAGGGGCCAAGGAGAATGAGAATTTGTGTCCACCAAAAGCGTCATCTTTGTCAACTGCACTTAGGGTCTGTATGAGCTAAACATTGACAGGAATATTAGTGCATTGTTACTGGAGTGTAGGGATAATAACCCTTGATTACTAAGGCCCTTTCCATACCTGACCTACAGTTGGGACATGATGGCAATGCTCCATGGGTCGTGCTTCTGCACATCATCATGGTCTTGCCACCATTTTGTCCCCATGGGTTGTGCAAGCGCAGCATTTGTAAAATGGAAAAAATCCATTTTACACTTACCGTTGCACCATGCTGCCGCCTTTCCCAGCCATATGGAAGGGCGGCAGCATGCTGGTGATGCCTCCCTCCCCAGTGCAACAATGAGAAATGCCTAGCTGCACTGCAGAAGGGAAGAGGAGGGGCCAGAGCGCTCCCCTCTGCAGCAATAGGGCGAGGTGTGGAGGGGAGCGTTCCTGGCATGCCTTCCCTCCCTGCTGGGGCTGTAGCGAAAGGATGCCGCTGAGCCCCGTTGTGCAGAAAGAGCCTAATTCTATTTCTGCTGTTGTAAACTACAGAGAAGCAGGGAGGAAGGGTTCATTAGAAGCAAGGTTAGTGTTTTGCACAATATATTATCTGCAAAGGCCTTTTAGTTCATTTAGCTGTCAGATCTGTAGATACAAATGATCTGGCAGTGCAGGGATCTTCAGAATGCAGGTCATATACCCAGACCTGCAACTAACTCATCAGGAAGAGCATGATGTGGTGCAGATTCAGACGTCTCTTTGCAAAAGAAAGAAGAGAGACACACAGAGAAAGAGGGAGATGGAAAACTGAAGTGCAAGAAGCAGTTATGCTGAACTATGTTAAAAGGCAGTGCCATGCCAGCTACTGTGAGATTGCCTGCTCTAACAGGAGGGTGACATGGTTTTGGCTTCATTTCACTAAGCATTACTGGCACATCCTTGCAATGCAAAGTGCCAGTTCTTAAGCATGATGCTGATGCCTGCTCCATACCAGATTTATAAACCATGTATGTATCCATCCATCACAGAACATGCTACACACCTACCTGCTCAGCCTTTGCATTTTCACAGACAAATGTCTCGTAAAACATGGGAAATTCAGGGGCATTGTCATTCACATCCAGGACTTTAATAAACACTGGGACTCGACTGCTTTCCTTTGGGTTGTCTGTAAGAACAGATAGAGAAGACCAAAGAAGGCCTGTTCGTATCAAGTATGACTATGCATGAGGACTCCTCCGTTGTTGAATTGCATTCAAAGAACTGTGGTCAGTCTGGAGGTGGGGCGGGGGACTTTTCTGCTTCCAGGACTTCCAGGGACCACATGGACTGCTCAAAATGACAGAAAACAAGACAAGGCAAAATTTCAAGTGGCCGGAAGTCTGCTTCTGGCTTTGAACAATGCATTCTTTTTATGTAAAACAGTGCAGAACAGGAGGCTGCAATCATTTAAAAGGTGAATTTAAAATGCAATCCATTTAAAAGGTGAATTGCTTCTCCTTCTGGATACTTTGAGGAAAGGCAACAGAATGAGGTGGACTGCATCATTTCATAATGTGTATGTGATGCTTTTTCAAAACTGTGTGTGTGCACTCACATGTGCATGCGTGTGAGCATATAGTGGTTCTAGCACAACTTGCTCCCTATCATGCTATTACTCTACTTGCAGGGGATGTAGGAGAGCATACAAAATTGGTACTCCTCTCTAGTAAGTCTGAATGATTCTCACACCTCAGGCCCACCTTAGTCTGTCACAGTGATTGGCTCAAGGTCACCCAGTGACTTTCATCGCTAAGTGGTGCCTTGTTCTCCTTGATCCTAGTCTACCAGCCTAAATGCTATACCTGGCATCTTCTTTCTCTGTCTAGAAGCACTGAGCTTGATGAAACCCATACTTTCACCTCTCAACCACATAATTCTACCAAATGTGCTCTGCAGCAGTAACATCATCTTTAGTAATACCTTTAGGAATACCCTTTTCCCCTCTTCCTTATTGCTTTCTGATAGCACAGTCCTATGTTTCTTCCTACATGGAATCAAGTCCTGTTGCATTCAGTGGGACTTTCTCCCCAGATAGCATGTTTTGAAAGTGTAACCTGAATGTGTGAAGTGCAGATTTTCCTTTAGACAGTTGATGAGCCCTGAATCTGGAAGCGGAAACATTTTTAAACATTGGGATGCAGTGTCAATAAGAGACACTTGCTTAGAAATGCACAATCAATATTTTCTCCCTCACAAATCTGTTCTCAGTTGATAGCTCTCAGAAACACCACTTTCCCACATGCTTATGCAAACGTTAAGCTTCATCAGTCTTCGTCTCTACTCTTTCCCCTCCCTCTTGAGTCCTTTTTCTTCAATAAATAAATCGTTAAACTTTGGTCTCTTCAATATAATGTAACTGTCAACCAGTACTTCTGCAAAAAATAAAATAAAATAAAATTTTAAAAACTGTGTTACTATATGGAGCAGACAGCTCCCACCTCTCAATGCATAATGTAAATATGCCGTTCTTAGTTATTCATGTAGCATCTATCAAACCAGGGACTGAAATCCTAAATTTCTCTTGATCTTGGCTTTGAAGTGCTTTCTGCAGTGCAGTTGCTGCTTCACCTTTCATAGCTTTCAGGCACAGAAAATTCATCATTCAAAACAACTTCAGCACTCTTGTCTGGAAGGCAGCTAGAAGACTAGAATTTCATTTCTCCTTCTGTCACTGACTTCTCTGGGTCAGCACTTGGAAACCTTATTATTTTCCTCCTAGACTACTCCTCCCAGTATCCCCAAGCTAGCTTGAACAGTGGCTATACAATTTTTTCAAGCTCAGCTCTGAATTCATAAGTGAGTCACAGAGGCTCAGATGAAAGTTGTCCACATGTTCCACCAAAAGTGTATGTATCAGAAGGTAAAATTAATTAGATAGGTCAAAGCTCTAAACCATAAACTATACAAAGATGGCTTCCATAAAATCTGCTGTCCAGAGCATATGCCAACAACAACAGCCACAACAACAGATAACATGTGTCTATGTAACACCCATGGCTCCTGATGAAAAGTGACTCCAAGACAGCTAATTTTAAACATTGATTCAAACAGGTAAAATTAATTACCAATTTCCTGAACATACCATGATATGCATAGCATTGTACTTCACAATTCCCCAGTCCTTTTTGTTGCTTTGGATAATATGTTATACTCTGTTTCTTTCTATTGCATTTTAAAAAACAATGAAACTTTTTTTTTTTAAGGACATATTAGGATAACCTTGAAAAATGTCTTCCTTTGGTAAGCGATTCCCCTGGTAACCTAAATATAATATAGACGAAGTTAGCACTTGGAGATCAGCCATCAGCCACCAAATCAAAGCATGGACTTTTATAACATGAAGGCAGAACTCTACATGGTAACTGCTTTTGTTGGCCAGGTATGGATTTTGAAGGCATTGTCATGGCTGCTGTAATATGTACCTCTGGTTTTCACTGCGACTCAGTGATAACTCATAGACAAGGGGGTGGCAGCAGCGATGGTAGAGGACTTATCCTGAAATGGAAGATGGTGTTGACCTTTACTCTACCCACTAGCACCCTATACATGCAGTATGCCACCAGGTAGGAGGGATGAACCTTTCTCAGCTCATCCACAGTCCCAATAGGAATATTCCACACTGTCCAGCTATGAAAAAAGAACTCTCATTCCCTGTCCAAGGATCTTTTTCTATTTTAAGTTCTCTAGGCTGTGGGTGGACAAGAATCTGATTTATTTACTGGACTACGATGTCTGGTTTACTTTAGAAGCTATTTATGCAATTATCAGTGACAATGATTATTCATAAAAAGTCTGAAGAGGAACATACTTCTTATTCACCAGCATCCATTACTTGTGAACATATGATGACAGTGGGCACTTCTGGCTTATTTGCCTCAACAATCCAGTGGTAAAAAGTTTCCTATGTCTAGGACAAAAGTATGTGACGGGATGGTTAAATGGCAGAAAAGCAAAAAAAAAAGCAAAAGAAAAAAGAAAAAAAAAGAAAGAGTAATTGATCTTAATGGCCAGTGGAACAGGGTTTAACACTGCTGTGGCAAGATATAACAAAGAAGAATCCTAGCTATTAAAAAGCTCAACTGAGAGATGTTACATTTTTCAACTATAGTGCACTTAGAATCCCACAGCACTATGACCATTAAATTCAAACAGGTAATTTTCTCAAGCTGTGTTAAAAAATAAGGAAAAGTTCTTGCCCCTGAACAAATTCTTTATGAGGCACTAATATGTTCACAGATTGGGAAGAAAGAAAATAGGCAGAATTCCCTTTTTTCCTTTCTGGAAAGCTCATCAGAGACCATGAGCCAGCATGATATAAAGGTTTGAGTGCTGAATGAGGGCTCTAGGAAAGCAGGGTTCAAATCCCTGCTTAGCCATAGAAACTCACTGGGTGACCTTGGCCGAGTCACATTCTCTCTGACTCAGAGGAAAGCAATGGCAAATATCCTGAATAAATCTTGGCAGAAAAACCCTAGGACGGGGTGGTCATAAGCTAAGGTTGACTTGAAGATGCATACCAGCAACAAAGCAGAGATCATTCCTCCAAGGCTTCCTGACTTGAGACTTGCCCAATATAATGCTCTCTAGGCTGCTCAGTCAAACTTTTAGAGAGGGTTTAGTGACCCATTTTATAGCTACACATAAACAATGCATGGGGAAATGAAAGGGCTGAGCAGGTCTCTCTATATGTGCAGCAATTTCAAGAGAGCAGAGCAATAGCAGAGAAAGTGGAAGCAACTTGCTTCCTAAGAATCACACTTGCAAAGAAAGCATGTTTCTTCATTGGGGAGATCAGCTTGGAAGTGTGTTGGGACTGCTTGCTTCAAGGGCAAAAAAAAAAAAAAGAGAAACAGTTGGGTAAAATGTTCATTGGTTGGGAGACAGAGCTTCAGGGTCCTATGCTGCTCCCAAGCCAAGAAAAACTGGAATATGTTATGCAAAAATTGAAGAATGAATTAAGCAAAATAAGAGACTGATACAAATTTGCTCAAATTGAATAATTTATTCAAGGTGCAGGATTGAGCTCTCCATGGCACATCTTTTAAACTGCCTCGGAGCAGAAATTTTATTTTTAATTTTTCCAGGGTGGGGCACAGAGAGTTCTTTTCCTCTTACTAAACTGCAGAGCAGAGCCTCACTTTCCAGTAGAATCCAGTTATCTGAATGTTGAGGTCAATTGAGACATTAAATAATTTCACTCTAGTATACTTCAGAGTGAAATGCAAGAAAATAGATTCAATGCTATTCAAATTAACCAAATCGCATATATAGATATTTATACACCTAGGTGCTTCAAGGTACTGTCTTTCCTATCTTATGCTTCCGTACAAGGCTTTCATTGTGTAATTCCTCTGTCTTGTTTATAATGTGTATGTTTTTTGGGTGGTGGTGGTGAGAGGTAATATATAACCCATCACATCTTCCATCTTTTTTCCTACCTGCAAAAAAATGTTAAGGAAGGAAAATGGGATCATTCCACAAAGGCTTTTGACTTTTGACCTCAATCATTTTGAGGCACCCAATTTACAGTTCTGTATCAATTTCAATGTAATGTTTAAGACTTTGGTCATTTTAGTTTGTTGAAAGAGCCAAGGACCATCTCTCAATGATCTTGACTTTCCCTTTCTTACAGCCCTACACTTTCCAGGGTTTCCTAGGCATTAACAATGTCATCCCATATACGCATTTTTGGAAGCAAATCCAATTGACTTTATTGGAGTTTAATCCAAGAAACTGTTAAAGACTGCAGCAAAAACTGGTCCATGATAGTTAAGAGAACATGCCTTTAAGAAAGTTCCAGAGTAGGCATTAGAAAGCTAGTGTATTTTTAAATCAAGGCTGCCTAATTTGCTCAGACCTTAAGTAATCTCTAGCTGCAAAGTTCCTAGACTATCAGAGAAGGGTAGCAACCACAGGATAATAGTTGTAATTTTCAATACAAGCTAAATACCTTGGGCTACTCTTTCAAGCATGTCCAGTTGGAAGTCAGTTCTATCAAGAACAGCTTTCATGGATTAAGGAGGAAAGGGCTAGGTTGTGGATTTGCTAATTAAATCCTGTCCTAAATGAAATTACTAGGGCATTCCAAAGCAAGTGGCCTTTAGGCAACAGACTTTCAAGTATCTTTGCAAATGCCACACAGCTTAATTTAGTTCACACAAAAACTAGTAGATTTTCATTCCCTCCCTAACATTATGTACCATTTTTAACTGTTTTTGATTTTGTCTTTGTGGCTTTTCACAAATCAACAATTTCTCTTCTAATCAGTCAATGGCCAGAAAGATTGCTCTGATTTATTCAATCTGAAAGTGGAGGGGTGATTTTCTTTTCAAAGTTGCCTCTTCTCAAACTCTGTTTTCCTAAATAGGTGGAAAGGAAATACTTTGCAAGTTCGCTTCCTTGAATAGCAGCAAACAAGCAGGAGCACGGAGATTGGCTTTTTTTCAGTCATTCTCAGTGCCAAGGCAGCATTTGTCACAGCAGTGGTATTTATGCACAACTTACTGATCTCGGATGCAATTACTGTAATGTTGTGCCACAATAAGGTTTCCCGGTCGAGAAGCCTGGAAGTAAATATTGAACCGTTTCCAGAATCAATGTTGAATATTCTGTCCATATCAGTATGCCGATCTACAGAATATCTGGAAAGAAAAACACAGTTATTTAGAGATGAGATCCTTTCTCTATTTTACAATTGTTCTAAATTTTGTACTGCTTTCTAAAAGTAGATCTGAAAAACTATCAAGAGAACAAACTGCATTGGGTGGTGTTGATAGTATGAACTGCAACATCTTGATGCATTCTCAGGTTTTTATTTATTTACTTTATCATTTCTTGAAATATTTATACCACACCAAAGATCTCAGAATGATATCCAATAAATTCAATTTAAACAATTTAAATAAAAGAACAGCAAAATATCATTTACAGACTAAAAACATATTAAACTATATAAGAGATTAAAAACAAGCTAAAACAAATGGTAAAACAGGTACAAACTGGTTAAAATAATTAAACACCACATTATAACTTGGTGTCAAAATAAAGTCAACACTGGCGCCAATCAAGCTATAACCAATCAGGTTGTTATAGAAGAGAAGGTCCTTTCCTCTTCAACACTAGCACCAAAGTTAAGATGTTGTGGTGCCCAATTCATCAGGCCAGGTGACATCATGGGATATTGTTCTGACTTTAGATGGTTCAGATAACAACATGAGGTGGGGCTACAGCCCCATCTGAATACTACATGCTGCTGGCCTGTGGTACAAAAAATTCCCTGCCTTTGTCACTTCAGTGCTCACAAAATGGCCTGAGGCATAGTATCAGCCAGTACTTTTACCATGTCATACTCTTCCATTTAGATTCTATGGACCATTTAGTGAGGACACATCCTGGAAACAAAGTTCTGGTTGAGAGCCCTGGCACTCGGTCAGTAGGTATCATTCTAGATTTCTCCAGTTTCTAGTCTAACAGTCAAACAATACTGATTGTCATACCAGTAGCTGGACAACTACTACCATTCAGCATGCCTGTGGTTGATTAGGATGCGATGGTTGCCTCATGCAATCTCACTGAACAGCTCTTAACTAAAGAAGGCATTCTGCTCAGTTGGGGACATATTTAAATTGTTTGTACTCAGCTCATATGTTCTCCCATAAGTGCATGGTGAGTGTATGCTGGGAAGTGTCTGCTTCAACAAGGGGTTGTGAAGTGGGGGCACTGCATATTTATGGGCTGGCACACAACTCATTAACACCTTTTAAAAAGTGATGCTAGCTTTATGGAGATTCTTATAAGAAATGGTTGTTAAGCAGCAGTGTGCATAAGCCAGCATCGTTTCAACAAATGCTCCAAATGCAACAAACTCTCAATCTTGGTTTTAGATGCCATTTCCAGTTCTTTTTGTTGAACAGTCAACAGCCAAGTCTTACCCACTTTAACAAATGGGTTATAGTGAGTTGAAAATCCTTAGACTTCTTTGCTTTTTTTAATGAAAGGAAATAGAGCATCTCTGTTACCTTTTAAAAGGCTATGAGCTTGAAGAATCGGTATCTGCTGACTTCAAAGGCTGCAAGCTAGCAGAAATTCTCATGGAACGATATGAGTTGCAAAAACTGAGACCTCAAGCAAGGCCAACAATTAATATCTCAGACATATTGAAAGTTGGCAGCGGTGCCAAGACTGGATTTGGCAAGTTGCTTAACAGGATTTAAGCAAGCATCTTTCACATGCTCAGTGAACTGGGGATTAGCAGTGTAAGGTTTTCAAATAGCATTCTAATATCCAGAAATCCTAATGTCATGGATTTAGCACAGGGCATATGACATGGTTCTTAGAAGCAAATTTTTAAAAAAATGTTTACGTTTAATTCTAAATTTGCAGCCTAATGCTAACCATTTGTTTTAGCTGCTGTGGCACTTGATCAGACTGGGCTATGAGTAGAGAGTGCCTAAGCATGTCCATAGCATTTGCTGGATTGAAAGTTATAAGCAGGAGGAATGGGATTATGCTGAGGGTTTGCACTCTGTGCCTGGAGGTAGGAGTGGTGGCACCCAGTTTCTTATCCCAAGTATGATGGGAACTACACATTGATGTTTCTTCTATACAAAAGAAGGATAACAGACACGCCATAACCAGTACCATGCTGGACTCTCCAGCAGATTTACAGTTACACTCAGCTTCCTGGAAGTCACCACTGTCTCAGAGTTAGGGCATTAGCCTTCCATTTCATCCCTAGAAAGCAAGCAGTCCTTTCCTCATTAGAAAGACAAAGGCATCGTGGATTCTGTTCAGTTGTTTTTCTGCCAGCTGGTGGCAAACATGATGGTGCTGCCTGTAGCACTATCTAGAAGTAGCAGCATCTTAGGGGTGGGAGGGAGTGGGATCATCTGGCCTCCAAGTGCTGATGAACTGCTACTCCCATCATACCTCACTACTGACCAGGTTGGCTAAGGCTGACCAACAACACCTGCTCTGCTGTACAGAAAGACTGGGAATTAAGAGGTAGCAACCATATTCTTTTTTTTACATACATACATACATACATACATATTGCATGTGTGAGTGGCAGGCATGAATGGCACTACAGAGCTCATGAACTTAAGCTCCCCGCCCCTCAACACAATTCACTTATTGTGGGAATTTACGTAAGTTCACATATGGCAATAAGCAACTGTCAACAATGGCTGTCCCCCTCTTTTTTTGGTTCCCAAATGTTAATTAAAAGCTTGGGTCGGAGGTGTTTTTTGTTTTTGTTTTTTAATTCAGAATCATGTCCATCTTGGTACTCCACTGACAATCACTGCTGCCATTCCTTGCGTATCTTCTCTCTCTCTTTCAAATCCACATTGTGAATCTATGTTGCTTGAGAACTGACAGAATGGTAGCTAAGCTCCCATCCCTGCTTTCCTAACTGTTCCCAACCCACCTGAACATTAATACTGTGGAAAAACAACCCTTTGGAGAGCTCATTAGTTAGACACAATCACTTGTGGAACAAAAAGTTACAACAGCACAGTATTTAGAAGGAACATGGTGGCTTGACAAAGTGGTAATTTTATCTTATTTTTCTCTTATGCAGAAAGAAAAAAAATGAATACAAGATAAGGATACAATAGCTAGCAATATATTCTAATTATATTATTAACCCTGACCTAAAAGGATACTTTTAATAGGCTACCCTGTCATTGTGTTCATTTCATTTAAATAATCCCGGGTCTCTTTTGATCAAGGGCTGCTAATTATGTTGAATTGGTGGTGACTTTGACTTATGGATCATAGCCTATTAAGAATTAAGCCGACAACATCAAACTCATTTTTAAATTTCTTTAATGAAATTACTGGTGCATGTATGTCAGATTTTGGGACTTTATTCTCTTCAAATCCCAGGAAACTGACAAGCTGGAAGGTTAATAAATACATGTAGAGGCCACTGAGGCTGTTGGATGCATAAATATTGAGAGCAGGCAGGATGATAAGGCCAAGCTGTACTAGCATCTAGTCCAGAATATCCAAGAACTAAAATGAATTTGCTTACAGAGTGTTGTCATCCTGATTCTTGGGTATTCTTTTGAAGCAATACTGCTTCTTCATGAAGTTAGAGTGGCTTGCTTGATCTTACCCACACAAGGCTGTGTTCCAGTTTTCCTTGGGGATGGTTTACAAAATACAGAGATGGTTGATTTCAAGGCTGTTGTTCAGTAATCTCAAGAGCTGGTGTGGTTTAATTGGGAGTGTGCTAGCCATTCTGCATTCAGATCTGTATTCATACCAGTTCTCAAACTGTGATGCTCACAGAGTGGTTCTGGTTGCTCTTTCTCAAGTTTGTTGTTGTTTTGTTGTTATTGTGTGCCTTCAAGTCATTTCTGACTTGAGAAATTATCACAGGGTTTCCTAAGGCAAATTATTACAGGGTTTCCTGGGCTAAGAGGGCACCCAAGGCCACCCAGTGGGTTTCCATGGCTGAGAGGGGAATCAAACCCTGGTCTCCAGGGTTGTGGTCCAACACTCATGCCACTACACCATGCTGGCTCTCTCAAGCCAGTTTATCTCAAAGGATTAGGGGTAAAATGAGAAGTAAGTGCAGTGACATATCTGAGCCCCTTGAAGGAAATTATGTAAGTCCAATTGCCAGATCAGGAGCATCCCTCTCGGGATGCCCTCCATATTAAAGTAATGGGTTATATAGTCTATCATAAGTAGCAGCTTGCTTGCAACCAAGAAGCCTAGGTACCAGAGACCATTAGATTAACAAATGCTAGGAATGATACTGATACTGATAAGGGCTGCCTGTTTCTCACTGCTTCAAGGTCTCTTGGAAAAGGAGGAGGGAAAGCGGGGATTCTAAAGCTCCAGTATTTGCTTTTGAACTGCAGTCTCCTCACTAAAGTCTTGTACAATGTATCTCACTCCAAATAAACACATGTACTATTTGCATGTGTGGATTCAGTTCCTGACAGAGTGAGGAGACTTCCAGCAAATTCTATACCATGTACCAAACATCTGGAGAAGAACCACTGGAAGAGGGAGCAGTTGGTGGAGCCACCGAGAATCCAAGGTGATGAACGAGACGAGGGAGCCAAACCGGACCCCAGCCGGCTCATGGATGCATAAGCAAAGGCGTGACCTGTGATTCCTGTAACTACCCCAATTACTGGTTAAACCTGGACCTGAGGAGAGCGTCCCGACATGGCTCACAGACAACGCCGCTGCACTACACAATGGGATGTTACAACCAGCGAAACTAACCTGATGGAGCAACTTTTAGCCAGAGAAGAAGAAGTGGAACTACAACGAGAAGAGATATCTGGGCTGAGAGCTCAGCTGACTGATTGGAGGATGCTGATACCTCAGCTGGGACGTGCCCAACAGCAAATGCCTGCAGCAGCAGTACCTGTTGCCGCAGGCCCTGCACCTCCTGGGGGACTGGCGCCTCAAGTAGGGCCAAGACCTTTTCGAGAGATGAAAGCCACGTATGATGGGGAAGGAGCTACTCTCAATTATTTCCTCAACATGAACTCCAACTATATGGCTGACTACAGGAACAGCTTCAATAATGTCGCCAGAGTGAGATACCTGAGCCAGCACCTTAAAGGCGAAGCAATGGAGTGGGTCACCAGTTTGTTCGACTCCCGAGCTGAGGAAACAGCAGACTTCCAGCTGTTCATGCACCATCTCAGAGAGAGGTTTGAAGACCCCTTTATTCAAGAGCAAGCCAGATACCAACTCAGGAAACTGCACCAGGGAAAAGCAACTGTTGGAGAGTATGCCCAGGAATTTAGAAAATTAGCGACTAAGGTCCCAGAATGGAAAGACGACATACTTAAGCAGTTCTTTCAGGATGGATTGAATGCCACCATTCTGGATCAGTGCCTTCCTCAAGGAAACCCTGCCAGTCTGTTGGGATGGATGAAGCTAGCTGGCAAAGTAGAAAGCCTCCTAGAAAGTGTCCAACTCTCCAGACAAAGACAGGCCCAAGAAAGTGGCTGCAGACCCCCAGGAGGCAGAAAATCCACCCTCCTAAGCAATTAAGAGAGAAAGAAATGACTGCATGAAGGGACCTGCTTTATATGTGGGAAGAGAGGCCACATCACTAGCGATTGCTAAGACCAAAAGAAGGCCATGGAGGAAAAGCCAATGACTTCTTCTACCAAGCCCACATCCCGCAGGGCAGACACTCTGAAGTCGCAGATGAAATGCCTGAGCGGTGGACTCTCCACTAGGGCCTGCGATGGCAAGGACAGCCCCCAGCCGACCTCAGGCTCCGACACCAACAGCGATGAGTGGGACCCGGACCCGTCAGTGAATGTAAGTTAAGTCAAAACTCGACACATATATGTTACAGTAGCTTTACAAGGGAAAGATGGGGAGTTAAGAAAGTACCAGGCATTGGTTGATTCAGGCTGTACCACAAGCTTGCGGAACCCCATAGTGGCCAAAGAGCTTGCCATGGAATTTGAACCCCTCAAGAAAGCCATCAGGTTATCACAAATGGATGGCTCGGGAGAGGACCAAACCCATCCCTGTTCAGGTGAGAGGCATCCAGGGCCACCTGAAATTCCTAGTATCAAACAAAATCAGATTCCAAGTAGTCCTCGGGTACAATTGGCTAAAAAGACATAATCCCAAAATTGATTGGACCCAAGCCATGTTAGAACAAACAAAAAGTTCGAAAGACGTGCCAAAACTATCATCACCAAACGTGGCACTTAAGCTTAGCCCCAAAGAGCTGCAGAAAATCCCACAAGAGTACTGGGACCTGCAGAAGGCGTTTGAGGACCATAAAGCAGATAAACTCCCCCCACATAGAGACTTTGACTGTAAATGAAGACTGATAGATGGCACCAAAATTCCTAAACCAAAAATTTATCCCATGAACAAACAAGAGCTAGAAGCCCTAAAGAAATTCCTGAACAAAAATTTGCAACGCAGCTTTATTAAGCCCTCCTCCACACCAACAGCTAGCCATTTTTCCGACAAAAACGAGACAGAGGAGATCCCACACTTATCATGAATTACAATTTAATAAATCAGGCAGTATTGCCTAATGCTTATCCGATTCCGCTCACAGTGGACATGATGAACCAATTGGTTTAAGGCAAATACTTTACCAAGCTAGACCTTAAAGAAGCTTTCCACCAAATAAGAATGGACCCTGACAGTGAATGGCTAACCACCTTCTCAACCCCCCTGGAGAATTACCAATGAATAGTCTTTCCTTTTGTACTACAAGCAGGGCCTGCAGTTTTCCAGATGTACCTTAACTCTGTCTTGCAAGAATTCCTGTGCAATGGTATAGTTGTCTATCTAGATGACATCTTGATCTACTCTGATACACTCCCTTAGCACACAGAACTTGTTTGCACTGTGTTACAAAGACTTATAGACAATGACCTCATTGTGAAACTCTCAAAATGTGAATTTCACACTCAGACTTTTGACTACCTCAGAGTTTGCAACAACACCCTAAACATGGACGCATCCAAGATCAAGACAATTTTGAATTGGCCAGCCCTGAGAACAAGAAAACAACCACAACAATTCCTCAGTTCTACCAATTTCTACTGCAATTTCATCGAAGTTTTCACCACGATTGCCCTTCCTCTGACTGATCTTTTAAAGAAATCTTCTAATCCCAATGAAAAACTCCCGAGAAAGATTACATGGACAAAAGACTGCCAAGCTGCCTTCAGTGCAATCAAACACAAGTCCACCTCAGAACCACTTCCATTGTTTCCCCAACACCAAGAAAGAATTTATAGTATAAACTGATGCCTCTGACTTCGCTATGGGAGCGGTACTCCTCCAGCGCGATGACGACGGATATCTGAACCCTGAGCCTTCATCTCCAAAAAACCCCTAAACAATCCCAGGACTTGCTATTTCTGGACCCATACCTGAGACTTCTGGACTTGTGATGTCACAGGGCCCTGATGACATTGCCAGTTTGATATTACAAAATGTGGCCAATAATAGCAGCAGCAGCAGCAGCAGCAATGCTATTTATTTCTTATCCATCTTTCTCTGTGGATTGAGGCAGGAACCACAACAAACAATACAACACATAGAAAACTACAATACATGAATACTGAACATATGCAAAAGCATATTAAACCAACACATATTAAAATCTATCAATAAACCATGTATTTTCCCCCCAAAAATGATCTGGATAGGTCTGCTGGAAGAGACTGGTCACTAAGCACAATACATCAAACATCGATCACTGTTGCTCAGATTATGTCTTTCAAATAAAAAAAAAACACCAGGTATAACAAATGAGGAAACATATGCGTGCACACACACACACACACACTTTTCAAGTCAGTTCTCTCACCCTGAGATTCATTCCCCTTGCCTGCAGAATAAAGAGTGGCCAGGCCATTGATTTAGCAACCTTATATGCAACTAATGCAACTAACTGTGGTAGAGTTGGGGCAAAGCCTCTTGGATCATTTTACAGGTTACTGGGTTCTTCTAAGACTGCAATCTTATGCAGCAGTGATGGTCAACACACAGTCCATAGGTCACGTGTAGTCCTCAAGTCATCTTTAAAGACTGCTGCCCCCACCGTCTTTTCAGATACCACTGTCAAACCATGCCACTGAAAATCAGCTATGACAGTATCACTTTAAAAAATAATGAAAAGTTACCCTCCTTGCTTCTGGAAGGAAAGGAGATGTTCTGCCTGAATCTCCTATATCATAAAGAGCTGTCAAAGGTGCTGGCAAATTTTGGCTGAAATGGTAGTGGCAAAACTGATGACTGGCATCATATTTCAACAGTGGCGGTGGCACGGAGTCCCAAGAAATCCAATGCACACACTCCGATATCCATCACTGCTGTGCATAATTCCCCAGAAGTAAGCACCACTGAACAAACTCAGACTAACTTCCAAATAAAGAGATATATGATTACACTGTAACTCATGGTAGTCAATCATGGTGCATGGATCAGTGCTGGTCCACAAACTCTTAGCTATCAGACCCTGTTGAGTTTCTGGGCACAAATGTGTTACTGGTCTCTGACACATTAAGGTATAAAAACAACTGCCAGTTCCCTACATCAGATAGTTTGAGATCTCCTGCTGTAAATGGTTTGAACTCTGCAATCCCTCAAAGGCAACTATTGATTCCATGATAGCTTATATTCTCATGCAGTAATAAGACCTTTGCTCACCTTTTAAAATAGTTCACAGGCCAGTTGACCCTAGGCATAAATCTTTCTGCTGGGAGGCAGAGTGACGTGGCCACTTTGGTTAGCAGATTTGGGGTATAATATAAAGGCAGAAAATGGCTAGTTATTTGGTTTGTATTTTTAACATTTTTACTGCCAGAGAAAGGGAAAGCAGGCTGTAAGCATTCCTGCTTCAGCTGCCAAAAAACCCTTCACCAGTTCAGGGAACTATGCACATTGATATCTGCTGTTCCACCTTAAGTAGAAAAATGTTGTGAACCAACTCTAGTTTTATGTAGGCTTCCTAGGCTAGATCAAGCATTATGCATATGCTATAGAATTAGCCAGACAGAGGTTCCTCTGTCTTTAAGTGTCTCTTTTGGCATTCTCCACCCACTCCCTTCACTGAATTATCTTTCAGTTCCTCATTGCAGTAGGCAAGATGACTGTTTGCTTTCTACAGAATGGCAGAGGAGAAGACTAGCAATAGTAAGGTTGCAACTAACCAGAAAAAAATGTGCTCACTGATCTTGTGCTTTTTTGTCCATAGAATCAGAGGCCATTGAGTCCAACCCCCTGCTATGCAGGAACACCCATCAAAGCACTCCCAACAGATGACCATCCAGACTCTGCTTAAAAACCTCCAAAGAAGGAGACTCCATCACACTCCAAGGCAGCATATTTCACTGCTGGACAGCTCTGACCACCAGGAAATTCTTCCCAAGGTTCAGATGGAATCTCTTTTCCTGCAGCTTGAATCCATTGCTCCTTGTCTTAGTCTCTGGAGCAGTGGAAAACAAGCCCGCTACCTCCTCGACATGACATCCCTTCAAATATTTAAACATGGCTATCATGTCCCCTCTTAGTCTTCTCTTCTGCAGACTAAACATACCCAGCTCCCTAAGCTGTTTCTCATAGGGCATTGCCTCCAGACTTTAACCATTTTGATTGCTCTCTTTGGGACACGCTCCAGCTTGTTGATATCCTTCCTGAACTAAGGCACCCAGAATTGGACACAATATTCCAAATGAGGTCTAACCAAAGCAGAATAAAGTGGTACCATTACCTCCGTCGATCGAGACACCATACCCCTATTGATGCAACCAAGAATTGGGTTGGCTTTCTTAGCTGCTGCATCATACTGCTGACTCCTGTTCAGCTTGTGATCTACCAAGACTCCTAGATCCCTTTCACATGTACTGTTATCCAGCCATGAGTCCCCCATCCTATATTTGTGCATTCCATTTTTTTTGCCTAAGTGTAGGACCTTACATTTCTCTCTGTTGAAATTCATTTTGTTAGTTTTGGCCCAGCTCTCCAATCTGTCAAGGTCATTTTGAATGTTGATCCTGTCCTCTGGCATATTAGCAACCCTTCCCAATTTGGTGTCATCTGCAGATTTGATCAGTGTACCCTCTATTACTTCATCCAAGTGGTTGATAAAGATATTGAACAGCACTGGGCCCAGGACAGAATCCTTTCACTTCTCTCCAGGATGAAAAGCAGCCATTAGTGAGCATGCTTTGGGTTCGTTTGGTCAACCAATTACAAATCCAAATGTTCTGCTGAATTCAGCAGGTAAAGGTTTTTGCCACAAGGTAGTCAACATTCTCATTTGCTAGTTGTCTTCACATCCAACTGCTATTAAAAGCAGAGTTACAGCATCCAGCTGAAAATTTCTGGGAAAGCCAGAGCCTGGAAATATTACCTTTAACAGAAGCCTTCAGTCAGCATGGCCCCAAAAACTGGTGCTCACTAGTAGAACTGTTGTTCTTTAGAAGTAGTAAGGTCACTGTTTAGATATTTTCTGGATTCACATTTTTAGTCAGGGAACAACCTGATTCTATGGTGGAGTGCCTTCCAACAGCTCAGACTGATTTGCAAGGTATAACTCTATCTGATCAGAGGTAGCTTGCCTCAGTCTTTCAAGCTGTGATCATCTTCAGTTAAACTACTGTAGTGGGCTACATGTGAAGTTGCCTTTCAAGTCGTGTCAGAAACTGTGGTTACTACAGAATGTGGTTGCTAGATGACTAACAGGAGCTTAACATTATACTATGACATTACACCTGGGTTATGCAATGGCTCTTGATCTGTTTCCATGCCCAATTCAAGAGGCTGTTTTTGAACTTTGAATATCTTTATAGCTTAGCATGAGGGTAAATGAAAGACTCCTAATTTCTATATATGTACCTATATATTAAGTTCTTCAGTGGAGGGGATCCTGCCAGAAGCCACAAACACTTGTGCTGAATTTGGTAGCTAAAATAGAGAAGACCACCTCAGTGATGATGCATCAAGTATGGAACAGTCTCTCCAGAGAGATCTTTCTAGCATCTATCCTATGTGTTCTATTGGTACTGGGCAAAGTCCTTCTTATTTTCTAGAGGTTTTGTTGTCATTTTTCCCTTTTGTTGTTCTGAAGATATTGTTGTCATTTTTTCTTATTTATTTTTGATAATAGGTTTTCAGTCTGGTTTTCTTTTCACTTTTCAATTTTTTAATTCATTTTATTTGCTTTTTTATTTTTGTATATCACCCTGAGAATAACACTGAAGGGTAATAGTGAAATATTTAGAATCAATCAATTAATCAATCAGGCAGACAGGCAGGCAGGCAGGCAGGCAGGCAAGCAGTCTCAGCTTTTAAACTATTGTAGAATGTAACTTTTATTTGCAAAAAATGTTAATTGTTTCTGCAATGAGTGTAATCCAGTCCAGATAAAGAGTTAATTCTGTTTAATTAAATATAATAGGGTGATCAGCTTCAGATTTGACTCAGATGAACGCCTCTTTAAGTTTTAAGGTACATCATCCAAACAAACAAACAAACAAACAAAAACCATATTCTGCTGTTCTAAACCTCTATTGATAATGTGGAATATCTTTGCTCATTGTAAGCACTCCATCTGCCTCATCTGGATTTGGATCTCAAAAATGCAAAGTGTGGGTGCATCATATGCTCCAAAATTTCACAAATGAAAACTGAGATACATGTGGTCAAACAATATCAGAGTGTAGTCAGGATGGCAAAAATTATTAATGAGAAAGAAGGCACAAAGCAGGAGAAGCTGCAGCAGTTTGCTTTTGCCAGAGCATATTGGGAAGAGTAAGATTCCTCCCTGTCTCTACTCACTTAATTGCTTTTGCAACTTGAGCTCAGTTTGCAGCAATTGGAAGTAAGCTGAGGGCAAAAGGATTAAGTGGGAAGAGGAAAGAGAAACTGGGAGATTTTAAAAGCAGCTGAAAAAGTGGACGACGACGACGACGACGATGATATTGATATCCTGCCTTCTTCCCAGAAATGGATTAATCAGGACTGTCCCAGCGAAATCATGACAGTTGGAGGATATGCTGCATAGAGGTAAAGTTGTAAGAAAGCAGAGGTTGCAACATCACATATTACAGATTAGGAGGCTTGTCTCTTATTCGTCCCCAAACGCTGAGTAAGCGATGGCGGAGGGGGACGGCCTTTGCTGCCCTCCCGCAAGATGAGACTGCATGCCAATTGGCCGTCGGGAAGAGAGGGGGCGGGGCTCAGGAGTTTTGGGCCTGCGCCTCCTCCCCGGCGGCCATTCTCGATGAGACAGGCAAGGGAGGAGGTCGCTGCTGCAGGCTCTCGCGCCACGTGGCGAATAGAGGCCTGTGCGACCTTCCCCTTGCCTCGGAGCCCGGCGGCAACAGCGGCGGTGAATCGACTGTCGCGCGGCGGCAGCGGCCTCCGGGTCCAGCGGGCAGCGAGCCCAGGCACCACGCGGCCGTCCGGCGGCGCGGGCGGCCCTCCTGCTGTCCGGCCTTGTGCCCTGGAAGGCGCGGCGTGGGAGTACAGCGGTCGCCTCCGCGGCCGCTTCAGTAGGCCCTTGGCCACTGCGGTGGCCGAGGCGACAGCTTAAAATCATTGGGGGGTGGGGGATTTAGCAGGGCCTAATCCCTTTCGCCAGCTGAGGCCCAGCGAGAAGGGCGCAGGATTCGGGACCCCCCCCCATCTCTTTTTCTTTTTCAAAGCCACAAGCAGCAGCTGCAGGCTGGGCCTGCAACTTGGGTCATTGGCCGGCGCTGGACCAGCGCCTGTGGGGGTGGGGGCAGCAGTCGTGATTTGGGCCCTGTGGGAAGAAAAGATTAACATCCCCCCCCTTCATAAGGCCTCACACAGAGGCTTGGGGCCTTTGGCCTACCTCCAGGGAGGAGGGCTTTTGGGCCTATGCTGGGCCCAGGATTTGCAAGGTAACTGGTGGCCTTTGGGTAGAGGCTCACAGTAGCTTGGCCTATTGCAGTGGGGTGGTTCCCAGCTGCATAACTTAAGTGAGTTTGCTGGCTCAGGTTCAAAAAAAAAAAAAGAAAGAAAGAAAGAAAGAAAGAAAGAAAGAAAGAAAGAAAGGAAGGAAGGAAGGAAGGAAGGAAGGAGAGTTTCAAAAAAAAAATATTTTTTTTTCTGCTCTCTTTACTGCATCATGGCTTCCAGGAGGCGAGCAGCTAAAAGGCAGAAAACAGCCAGGACTGTTGCTGCTTCAACCCCTTTGGCAGCCCCATCGGACCAGCCAGAGGCTAGCGACAGAGGACCCCAGCAGATGGGTCAAAGCAACAGGGAAGGGGGTGAAACAATTACTTTGAGATCTCATGATTTTGACCACCTTATAGCGCGACTAGATGCCCTGGAAAAACGGATGGGCGAAAGGGAGAGCGACAGAACAGCGGCATCCCAACCAGGTGGTTCGGCGGCTGGGCCTGCAGAAGAGATGGAGGCTGTAGGACAGACTGCTGGTGGATGCACAGAGCAAGAACCTAGCACTTCAGGTGTAGTAGGGCCATGGGTAGTAAGAACACCGCCAGCAGATATGGTTTGGGCCCCGCCAGCTACTCCCCCCGTACCCCTGGCTTCCTCTTCCACTTGTCCTCCTGAGAAACAGGTAGCCTCCCCTCCACAGGTCACGGGCATGGTCAGAACCTGCAAGGAATGTCAAGGAGCCTCTCAGGGGGAAAATATGGGGCAAAAAGGCCCCAGTACGCAGGTAGTGGCCGGGCAGCAAGCAGGGGGGCAGGCTAGAGGATTAGGCGACCACCTTACTACGGCCACCATAGAAAAAATACAAAAGGGGGAGTATGTAGATGTGTTTTCCCTTTTATACCGGGAATTAGACAAGAAAGAGGAAGAAGGGTTGGATGCAGGTGAGAAAGAGAAGCTGAGAAAGAGGCGGGTTGATAGGAATTGGGCTAACTGGCTCGCCGGTTACTTGATCAGCAGCCTTTTCAAAAAGGGGCCCAGTCTAATTAAACTGGAGCGGTTATTGGTTTGGCTTCGGATTTATCCGGACTGGGCGGCAGCGCAGCATTTGAGAGACGGTTTCACGTTAGGTTTTAGGATTCCCAGTTTTGGTCCCTGGAAGGTTTTTATGGCTAAGAATCTTAAGTCTGTTATAGGCAGTGAAGACATAGTACGTCAGAAGATAAGCAAGGAGGTTGCGGAGGGCAGAGTGCTGGGCCCCTTCGATTACCCTCCGGCACCTAATGTCAGAATCTCTCCTCTTGGGATTGTCCCTAAAAAGGTACCTGGCGAGTTCAGGTTGATCCACCATCTATCATACCCCAAAGGGGAGTCCGTGAATGATGCCATTCTGGAGGAGTTATGCTCTGTGAGATATACCTCCTTCGATGCAGCAGTTAGAGTTATACGCAGGCTGGGGATTGGAGCCGAGTTGGCAAAGGCAGACATTAAGTCAGCCTTTCGCCTGTTGCCCGTTCACCCAGCTGATTTCGAGCTCCTTGGTTTTGCCTTTGAGAACAAATTTTATCTTGACCGTTCTCTCCCAATGGGATGCTCAGTCTCGTGTTCTGCCTTCGAGACCTTCAGTACCTTCTTGGAATGGGTCGTTAAAGAAAAATCAGGTATGAAAGGGGTAGTGCATTATCTGGACGATTTTTTGTTTGTAGGACGGAGAGGTTCGGGGCAATGCTCCTTCCTGCTGTCAGAATTTACAGCGTTGATGGAAGAGCTGGGTGTGCCTTTAGCACATGAAAAAACGGAGGGCCCCACACAAAGGCTCATGTTTCTAGGAATTGAATTAGACACCGTTAATCAGACTAGTAAATTGCCGCCAGCTAAGGTACATGACCTGCGTGTGAGGGTGGCGTCCTTCTTGAGCAGACGCAAGGCGACACTTAGGGAATTTCAAGAGATCCTGGGGCACCTTAATTTTGCTTGCAGGGTGATAGCGCCTGGCAGGGCCTTTCTCAGACAGCTTTGTGACGCCACCAAGGGTGTCAACAAGCCTCACCATCGAATCAGGATCACCAGAGTCATGAAGATGGACCTTGAAGTTTGGCAAGCATTTCTTAAGGATTTCAACGGGATTTCCTTTTGGTTGGAAGAGCTCAGGGTAAGGGATGCTTTACAGATATCTTCCGACACAGCTGGTTCTGTAGGCTTTGGCGTCTTCTTCAGAGGTAAGTGGTGTGCACAGAGGTGGCCCCAGAGTTGGAGGGATGGGGAGATCACTTCAGATCTCACATTCCTGGAATTTTTCCCGATATTGGTTGCTGTTCACCTTTGGCCACAAGAATTAGCCAATAATGCAGTTCATTTTTGGTGTAACAACCAGGCCACGGTCAGGGTGATCAATAAACTTTCCTCAAAGTCACAGCGGGTCATGAGACTTGTGCGGGCGTTCACGCTACAATGTTTACGCTTTAACATTCTTTTCAAGGCTGTGCATGTGGTGGGCGTGGACAATCCCTTGGCTGACTCTCTTTCCCGCATGCAGATGGATCGCTTCAGGGAGCTGGCCCCCAATGCAGCACTTCTACCAGAGCTGATGCCCACGGGACTGTGGAACCTTGGCAGGGTGAGGTAACAAGGATGATAGGTATGTCTATCGCGCCCAGCACAATGAAGAGCTATAATAGAGTGGCTAGCGAATTCACCACCTTCCGTAAGTCCAAGGGGCTGTGGGACACCTGGCCAATTCCAGTGGACCATTTATTACAGTTTTGTGTCGCTCTTAAGCAGGCTGGCACTTCTCCTCTCTACATTAGGTCAAAAATGTCGGCTTTGGCCTTTTGGTCCAAGGCACGAGGCCTGGTGGATTATACAGGCGATTTTAGAATACGTAAGTTCATTGAGGGTTGTGTCAGGAAGCGGGGAACAGTTCGCGACGCCAGGCAGCCGCTTTCGCCAGATATTCTTAGAGGCTTGAGCGAGACATGGAGGTTTGTGTGTGCATCACCATATGAAGCTCTTTTATTCCACGCTGCGGCCCTCACGGCATTCTTTGGGGCCTTACGAGTAAGTGAATTGGTGGTTCAGAGTAAAACCGACAGATCTGGCAGGGCTTTGGAATTCCGAGACCTGTCATGGGGAGAACGACAGTTCACTGTGGTTTTAAGGAGCTCTAAAATGGATCAGGCCAAAAGAGGCATTAGGGTGACCTTAAAGGAATGCAATGAGGCAGTACTGTGCCCGGTGAGGGCAATGAGAGCGTACATGGGTCACAGGGGATCCCTGGCGGGCCCACTTTTCTGTCACGCAGATACAACCCCTCTCACCAGATATCAATTTTGGACAGTTACCAAAAAGGCACTGCTACGTTTGGGTTTGCATGGAGTGAATTTTGGTACACACTCCTTTCGTATAGGGGCAGCCTCTACTGCGGCAGGCTTGGGCATGAAGGCTGAGGACATCAAGAGGATTGGTAGGTAGAAGTCCTCTGCGTTCCGGCGCTATGTCCGGCCTATTGAGTTACATTAATACTTTGACTCTCTTACAGATCGACCTGCTGTGGAAGTGAGGAAGTGGGTGCTGATCTGTGGCCACAGCTTCATTTTTTGGGCTGAACGGAGTCGTCCTATGGGCTCGAACCTGGGTCTAGGTGATTGAGCATCCATATGTTGGTCTGGAAAAAGAGGCTTGCAGTGGCATGGATTGCTACCTTTGTTGTTCAAGGAGTGGAAAACTCCTCCTCCGGATGTGCTGGTCATTCACCTGGGGGGTAATGACCTTGGATTACTGAAAGGAAAGGCCTTGGTGATTCAGGCCATCCAGGATATGCGGTTTATTCACGAGGCTTGGCCTCACACTCTTATTGCATCGTCGGCATTGGTGCAAAGAAGGACATTGGGTGGGGGTGCTGATCCCCGGCGTATTGAAAGAGCACGTCGGTTGGCAAACAGGGAGATTCGGGTCGCCTTGAGACAGGGCTTGGGTTATTATATCCCTCATGACGATATTATCTTTAGTAAAATGGAACTCTATTGGCATGATTGGGTGCATTTATCACCGGAGGGCAATCAGATATTCCTACGGGATCTTCAAAAGGGGTTGGACTCGATTCTGAGGGGATGGGGGGGGAAAGGACTAAGCAGACGCTTGCCCTTATCCATGGCCAGCAGGGGGGGATTTAGGTTTGGCGTATATCTATGGCACCCCCCATTGTGGGGTGTAGGATAAATTATATCCTTGGGGAGAGCCCTGGGATCACCCCACTTGCTGTGCAGCGGGGGGTGGGCCTCGGGGCTTGCCGTCCAGGAAAGGGCTGGCCAAAGTCATCAGGCAACCTTAGAGGTCGGCTTTGGGACCCGGTATTTCGCCCAACGGGCTAGGGGAGATGGTCGGGAGTGGCCTCTTGACCCTAGTCCGAGGATGCTGTATACCCCCCCCCGTTCTTTCCCCTCAGGTCTCTGCAAGTTCAAGTTCATGAGCAAGTTAAAATTAAGTTTAAGTTCAACCCTTGTTAAATAGGCATATTAATAAATTGCCCTAGTTCAACCCAAGCTCTGTCTGTGGTCTCGTTATTTCGTGGGTTGGGCAGCAATGACATTAGCCTCTTATTTCCCTAACATTTTGATCTTGAACCAAGATTAAGACAGCCTTAATTCTGATCTTGAACCAGCAGCGTTTTTGACCACTAAATGTACATATCATACAAATATCACACACATATGGGAGGAATTACTTCTACTTCCTTTTTTCTTTTAAAAAAATATTTTTATTTTTTTTAAAAATAAAACTGATTGTTATAATCTTCTGGCTAAGCAATGAACTGAATACACTCACAGTCCTGATTGTAACCTTCCAGGGAAGGCATTTACTGTGCCATCACACGGTTCTTATTTATAGAATTTTAGGAAGGGTCCTGATGTCATCCACTTCCCTTTATCACTCTCTGAAGTCTTCCTAGTGCTTCTTCTGTATTTTCTGTTACTATTACATTTCTCCTGGGCAGGGGGAGGGAGAATGGCTTCACAATGTCTTTTCTTCAGTCATGTTAGCAGCTCTCCATCTGGAATCATCCTTTTTGTTCAACGAAGTATAGGTAGGATGTGCATGTGTGTCCAGGAACAGACGCATGTCTGAATGCACCCACAAATGCATGTTTTATAGGATTTGTATCACAGTTCATTGATGTTTGGGTTGAAAAGCAGAAAGGCAGCATCACTTTGCTGCTGTATCCTTTCCTCCTGTGTAGCTGTTCTGCACAGCACTGCACAGTGAGTGTGGCAACAGGGAGAGGGGGAAGCCTGCAGCTACTGCTGTGTCGTACGGGAGTCTATGGCAAAGTCTTTGGGGCCAAGAGGCCTTCTCCACCATGGAGGCTTAATAGGAAGGAAGCCTCACTAAAGCCAGGACTGGAAACTGTCAGATTTAATATTGTGATACGTGCCCACGATGGTACAAGCTGGAATGCATTTATTCCTCTGAACTGTCATTCAGCAGCCAGGCAGGTGAGGCGAATCAGCAACTCCAATGTTACTCTATTGACAAATGTACATGTCACTCAATCTGCTCATGCCAAAGGCAGATTTTTTTTTTATTTTACAACACTCGTGCCTCTGAGATCTTCTCCTAATTGCTTTCCTAAACTCAGTGTCCTTGTGTTTAATATAACTGCCGTGTCAAGAAGATTTCGGGGGCTGCCAGGGGATGTATGCGTGAATTCTCTCTCTCCCCCCACCTTCCTCCAGCAAGCATTTTCATAATGATATTATGAAGCATTCTTTAATGGGGGATCAAAAGACTTTCAAACTGACAGTGCTCTCTGCTAAGGTTTTGCTTTTTTTCAAGCTACAGTCAAATGGAAAAAAAATTGAGGGTTTTCAACATAACTTCAAGTGTCTGAAGGTTTTATTTCTAACTGTCAGGGGAACCTGACAAGTAAGTGACAAGTAGTACATATAACAGTCTAATTGCATCCTCCTCTGAGCTGAGAGGGAAAGTTAGAGTTACTATTTACACTCATGAGGGTGTGTGTGTGTGGGGAATGACTGTCAAGACCATGGAGGCCTAATGTGTCCTCATAGATCTTGGGAAACAAGAGGAGAGACTGCACCAGAAAGGCCCCATACATGTATATCTCCCTGCAGGCATGCAGTCTAAATGATAGCTCCATGCATTTTCCATTCTCTGTGTTCCTCTATGTTCCCTTTTCAGACCATCTTTGACTTTCAGGGAATATATCTAGAGAGGCCAGTTTTGATGTGATGAGTTGCTGTTCCTCTTCTCCCATCCTTGTCCCACCGTTTTGAATATCCATCATTACCTAGCACCCTGTCCCCACATCTTTCTGTTGCTAGTCATTTTCTCCCTCTATTCTTCCTGTGTGAGCCACCTAAATGTCTCCTACTCCCTTAAACAACTTTTCTCATACCCCCTGGTTGCTTCTGAGGGCTAGAGGTCCTTTTCAAAACCTCTGTGTGGTAGCATCTGTCCTCCCTCCCTTTAAATCCAGTTCATAGCCCATCTTCTCTGTGCAGCCTTCATCCTAATCATTTTGTCATCATGCCTTCAACAGCAATGAAGCCTAGCCACATAATCTGAGGCACGTCTACTCAGAAGTAGGTCCCTCTGAATTTACCAGACCTTTATCCCAGATAACTGGACCAGGACTGTATAATATTAGACTACTTAGTTTGGTAGTTTTGCTGATTGTGCAGGGAAATATCCAAGACCTTCCAGTACAAGTAGATGAGAGGTGGCTACATCAAACTGTAGCAGGAGGCCTCAGCCACCTGCTGCACTTGCATGTTACTACCAGAGGAAGAGGTGATCACCTGGTATGCACCTCCTGACAAGCTCTATTCAGATTCACCTACCTCTACAGTTTCTTGCTGAAATGTCTTCACATCCAAGGGACCATGGGAGGGGTAGTCTGAGAGACTGTCAAAAAGGCACAAGCAATTTGCCAAGCCATGTTTTTCATAGTGAGTTCTCCAAGGAACTTTCAGTCAATCGGATTGCCACATTCTAGATCTTCAAATCCAGGTGTCCAATTTGCATACAGTAGCCCTTGACTTTTGTGAGGGTTCAGTGCACACAGCCCTCACGAAAGTAAACAACCCCCTAATAAATACTTCCCCCCAGTGAGTGCTCCCCCTCCCTCTTCTTGCATTCTTTCTGTGGCCACCTGGCTGAAAGACAGGAAAGCGCAGGGGGAAGACCTTCCCCCTCCAGTCACCTGTCCATCTCCTGCATGCCCCCATGGGTGACACACAGGAGAATGAAGTGGGAGGGATGGTCTTTCCCCCTGCACTCTCTTCCCGTGTGTCTTTCTTTCTTTCTGCATGCCCATGTGGGCAACACACAATATTGTGGAGAGGGAGGGAAGGTCTTTTCCCCTGCATTCTCCTGCCTGCCACCCATGCACCCTTGCTTCTTTCTGTGCGCCCATACAGGCAACAGACAGGAGAGTGCAGGAGGAAAGACCCCTCCATTCTCCTGGCTACTGCCAGTGCACTCTTCTTTCTTTACGTGTGCCCATGTGGGCAACAGGAGAGTGGAAGAAGATGGAAGGTCTTTCTCCCTGCTCTCTCCTGTCTGTCTCCCATGTGTCCTTCCTTCTTTCTGCATGCCCACATGGACAACACATGGGAGAGCAGAGGGGAGGGAAGGTCTTTCCCCGTGCACTCTCCTACCCACCACCCGAGTGCTTTTCCTTCTTTCTGCGTGCCTGTGCAGGCAACAGAGAAGGGAGTGGATGGGGGACGTCTTCCCCCCTGTGCTCTCCTGCTCCCTGCCTGTGTGCTTGTGCTTCTTTCTGTGCACTCCTGTGGGCAACAGACAGGAGAGTACAGGTGAAAAGACCTTCCCTCTCCCTCCACTCTTCTGCCTGCTGCCAGCAGCCCCTTCTGTTCTGTGCACCTGTGCAGGTAACAGGCAGGAGAATGGAGGGGGAAAGCAGGTCTTTTCCTCTGCACTCTCTTGTCGGTCTCCCGCATACCTTTCCTTCTTTCTGTGCACCCACACAGGCAACAGACATGAGACTGGAGGGAGGGAAGATCTTTCATCCTGCACTCTCCTGAATTTCTCCTTCCTTTTTTCTTTGTGCCCTTGTGGGTGTCAAGCAGGAAAGTGTGGAGGAGGGGAGGCAGGAGAGTGGAGGGGGAAAGGCTTGTGTGTCCATGAACCCTTTCCCCACACATACACATGTACACACCACAAACCAAGCCCAGTTTCCTTATAAAGAAACATTCACCTCAAATGCTGGAAAAACAGCATAGAAACAATAATGAAAAGAAGAAGAATGGAAACAATCCGTGGGTGGAGAAGATTGCTAACTGTGAAAAGATACAGAAGGGCATGCCATACAGCCAGAGCTGGTTGAGACAATTTGTTTCGTCAGGCAGAGGACAAGCTGGAACTTACCCATTTCACACAAAGAGGCCACTCAGAGTGGTAGCTGGCTATTTATCTCAGCAATGACAATGGAACATTATCCCGCACCTGAAGACAGTGAGCTAGCCTGGGGGGTACATGTCAGACTGTGTACCACATGTCTCTCTCACTTTCGACACCTCCCTGCTACCCCTCAGCATCTTCCACCTCTGGCATCTATATGCTCTGCCTAATGATAGTGCCAGCCCTTGAAAGAGCATATTGTAGAAGTAGTGGTGTGGTGATGAGATACACTTCAGGCACACATTTATCTTCCACTGTCTGTGATTTTCCAAATCTTTCAGCCTTTCCTTACTTGGTTACATTGCAAGTATAGACTGTACAGCTTGCACCACATAGTTTCCAGTGTGATGGCATCAGGCAACGGTACGAACACCTATATTTTGAAGACATCTCTCTAGTTGGCTTCTGTTCTGAAGTGAGAGCACAGGAACAGACCTTTGGATCCGTGTAACCATCTGCTTTTGCCCTACAGATTTCAGTCTGGCAAAAGCACTGTCAATCACTCTCTTAATTCCCTCCCTCCCTCAGGTCTTGCTCTCCTTAAATAATATTTCATGGATAGTTTTTTTTATTTGCCCTCCAATAAGCCTCTTCTAAATTTACATTTCAAAAGAAGAATACAGGAAATGCCTGTCATTATGTTTGCATCTAGCCAAAGCTTTAAGTACTCTGTGCTAAATCAGAATCAGAATTAGTCTCACAGGGTAGGTCTGTGGCTTTCTTAACAGCAGGAACATTTTTGAAAAATCATGATAAGCTCACATGTAAATAATAAAAGACAGAGTGGTCTATATGCTTACTTGATAGGATTCTTTGCACTGTCGGGGTCCTGAGCCATCACAGTTCCTATGACGGAGTTTACCTGGACATCTTCTTTGACTTCTATTATATATGCTGGCCTGCTGAACACTGGAGGTTCATCTACATCCTCCACTTGGATTCTGACAGTAGTTGTGTCTTTGAATGGCCCCAGATACAGGAATCTGGGATCCACATGAGGATTGCTGGCCTCCACTTTCAAAGTAAACTGTCTCTTTTTCTCAAAATCCAAAGCCTGGGAAGAGAAAATGTACATGTTTAACACAAAACCTGATAAAGGAATTCCAAGGAGACTTGACTTTTAAAGAGGCACTGAGATACGCTGAATCTATGGTGTACAATTCGAAACAAACATTTACATCATGATTTCAGGTATGTTGACTTAGAAGTAATAAATTTTTCATAGAATAAAGTTCCAAGGAACTTAGAATCATAAAATCATAGAACTGGTAGAGACCACAAGGGCCATCAAGTTAAACCCTCTGCCATGCAGGAATACACAATCAAAGCATTCCTGACAGATGGCCATCCAGCCTCTGCTTAAAAATCTCCAGCTTAATTCTGAGAAAACATGCATAGGATTACATTGTAAATGCTTTTTTTCTGACTGTAGTCCAAGGATCTTCCTAGATCTTCTTTATCATTGTCTTTTGTCTCAGTTGACTGTGCATGCCAGAGGTCTCTCAGTATTGACCCACTCAGATAAATGTATGCATGCATGGGAGTGACCACATGCTTCATAAATCTTAGGCCCTTTCATACTGCATAATTAAACTGGTATGATTCCATTTTAACTACCACAGCAATATCCCGTGGAGTCCTGTAGTTTGGTGGGACACTAGAGCTCTCTGGCTGAGAATTCTAAATGCCCCTCCCTTTACTGCAAATCCCAGGATTCTATAGGATGGAAGCATAGTAATTAAAGTGAAATCACCATTTTACAAGCGTATAGTGTGAAAAGGCCCTTTTGTGTTGGTGGTCCCTGTCAAATGATGTGGTTTACCAATTTCTGCTGGGCCTCATTGGTAATATCTGCTCAGTCTAGTCTTATTAGGACTGACTGACCAAAGACCTTTCATAGCCTGGAGCAAAACAGCACACTCTTCCATTTTGTGTACAGAAGCCGGCTAGATTGGCAGTTGTACAATAGGGTCTTCCACCACACCCAAGGTCAGCAAGGTAGTTTAAGGAGTATAGGCCAGACTGTGGAGTATATAGTTCTGCTCTTCAAGAGAATGGGATGACAAGTGGACAAAGGAAACATGATTTTGTGTGTATGTATGTGTTTATGTGTCATTACTCTCCACATCTCACACCATGCACCATCTGCCTCATGGAAGGGCTGGTCCTGTGTGCTATACATATTGAAAGACTGTACTAAACCCAGTCTTCCCAATTAAGGAACATAGATCAGATCCTTCCTTCTAAGGAGTTCTACTAGCAGGAATCATACAAGAAAAAACCCAAGAAATTATAACCATCTGACATCTCTGAGATAATAACAGTCACAAGGACATCAAAACCAACATCTATGAATAATGGCATTCTTCCTGTGGCATTTTTACATCTTGTATCAGATTCAGCCTATTGGGCAGGTCATCATGATGGCTTGTAACTGGCCAATACTGTTTAGCTCAAGAGGAGATTTATATATTATCTTGATGAACCTGTGTTTTTATAAAGGTAAGGGTACAAGGCACTTGCAGGGAGGTAAGTATAATAGCTTAGTGTAAGAGCATTATATGCAGAAAGGCTACAGGTTCAATCCCTAGCATTCTCTTTACAAGATGTTCAGGTATTATGGCTCGAGTAGAATGATCTTCAATGGCACTACTTTTCCGTGGGGGTGGAACTGCAAACTCCTGCAAGGCAAGTGGCTATGCTGATGGCAGTAGTGCTGCTGGTAGGGTCTCCCCTGTCAGACAGGCTTTGGCTGAAGAGTCAAATTAAATGTGCCAAACAGCCACTGGGCAGCAGAAGTAGTGGGAGCGTGACACTGGCAGAGGATCTCTCAGAGACAATGGCACTGGCACTATAGCTAACATTTGTTAGTACTGTGCAGAAGGAAGACAATAAACCTCTTTTGAACGTCTTCTACCATGAAAACCTTAGGATGAGACAATCCAAAATGAAACAAAAGATAGCACCAAAAGATGAAACTCCCATGTCCCAATGAGCTATACGCTTCCTCACTTCTCTGACAGATTAGGGACTGGAGCACTCACTGTCAGAAAAGAAAATTAGTTGAATAGCAGAACCCATGTACTCTATTGCAGAGAGCATGAAGAATTTATGGAAGCTCACTTGAGACAGACTTGGGACAGACTGTGCTGCTTGCAAAGTCTCTCAGCCAGCTTAGCACCTTTTACCCCCTCTGCTTCAGTTCACTTTGCAAGCAGCAAGTCCATGTGAGCAGTTCCAAGCAAGCCTCTGTAGGCAAAATTAATTGATGAAAGAGTGGAACCTCCATCAAATTAAATGTACTTGCCCTTAATTTGGAAGAATCAAAAGAGCAAGTCACCAGATAATAGGGTGTCAAAAAGACTGGGACTTCCTGTACTGGGTAGACTCAAGCTGAGTTCAGCTGTGGATGCACTCAGAGGTGAAAAGAAAGTCTGAAGATGCACAACACATATTATAGAAACATGGAATGTGAGAAGCATGAATTATGGGAAGCTAGACATAGTAAAACAAGAAATGGAACTTATAAACATTGCAATAGTTAGGGTGAGTAAGCTACAGTGGACAGGAATGGGACACTCTGAGTCAGATAAATACACACTGTTTTACTCAGGAAATGAAAATTTAAGAAGAAATGGAGTGACATTTATTATGAGGAGAAATGTAGTGACAGCAGTCAAAGAAAGCAATGCAAAGTCTGACTGAATCATGTTAATAAGACATCAGGGAAAACTGATTAATATAACCATAATCCAAGCTTATGCTCCAACTACAGAGGCAGAAAAAGAAGAAATTTAAAGATTCTAGGCAGGAGTTCAGGAGGAAACTGATCACACACCAAAACAGGACTTCTTGTTAATCATAGGTGACTGGAAAGCAGAAGTTGGAAACAGGGTAGGAGAAAAGACTGTGAAAAAATTTGGCCTAGGATAAAGAAATGAAGCAGGAGACTGACTGACTGAATTTTGCGAGGCCGACAGTTTGTTCATTGAAAACATATTCTTCAGGCAACCCAAGAAACAACTGTATACCTGGACATCACATGATGGCAATATAAAAATCAAACAGACTACATAATCAGAAGCAGAAAATGGAGAAGTTCCATTCCGTCTGCAAAAACAAGACCAGGAGCAGATTGTGGCACAAACCATGAACTACTAACAGCAAAAGTTACAGTAAAGCTAAATGAGAACATTAAACTAAACATCATGCCAAAATACAACTGAAGATTACTCCACAGACTTTAAAGATAATGTAAAAAATAGATTTTACACTATTAAGCCTAATTGACAGGGAGCCAGAACAATGCTGGAATGAAGCTAGAGATATTATCAGAGAGGAAAGCAAAAAGATACTATTTGTGGCCAAACAGAAAGAGAAGCTTTAGTGAACAACAGATGAAACTCTTCAAGCAGTTAAGGATAGGTGAGAAGCAAAAGTAAAAGAGGACCAAAATAGAGTCAGAACCCTGAAAAAGGAAAAAGAGAACTATTATAATAATCAATGCAGACAAACAGAAGACGACAACAAAAAAGGAAGAACAAGTGACCTCCTCTACAAGCTCTGAGAAATATAAGGGAAAATTAAACCAAGACAGGGGGATGCTTTACAACCAGCAGGGGAACACATTAAATGAGCAGGTAGAAATAAAAAGGTGATGGAAAAAATACACAGAAGAAATATATAAAAGAGATGAAAGGCTGACAGATTCATTTAAGGAAGAACCATTGAAGATGAACTTCCAGTTTTAAAAGAAAGTGAAAGTTGCACTCAGAGCACTTTGGAGAAATAAATCACCAAGTACAGATGACATACCAATAGAGCTGTTTCACTCTACAGAAACAGAATCTGCTCTAGTTCTAACTGTCAACAAATATCGAAAATAAAAGAATGGGCTACAGATTGGAAACATTCAATATACATTCCAATCCCCAACAAAGGGGACACCAGGGATTGCAGTAATGATAGGATCATTGCATCAATTTCCCATGCAAGCAAAGTCAAAAGTCAATGCAAGCTCAAAATTCTACAACAAAGACTTCTACCATATACGGAGCAAGAAATATCTGACATCCAAGCTGGGTTCAGGAAAGAAAAAGGCCCTAGGGGTCACGTTGGATTAGATAATAGAGTGTATACAATGGATAATAGAGTGAACCAAAGAATTTCCAAAGAAAATCAGGCAGTGCTTCATAGATTATGGCCTTTGATTGTGTCATTCATGAGAAGCTATGGATTGCTCTTAAAAAAATTGGTGTGTTACAACATTCGATTGTCCTGATATGTAACCTGTATGCAGACCAAGAGGCTATTCTTAGTACAGAATATGGAGAAGGGGAATGGTTTCCAATTAGGAAGTGGGTCAGGCAAAGCTGCATTTTACCACCCTATCTGTTTAACTTGTATGCTGAACATATCATACATAAAGATGAATTAGACTAGGAAGAAGGAGGTATGAAAATTGGAGCAAGGGATTGGACTCCTTGTATTGTATTGTATTATATTGTATTTTTTGTTTGATTCAGCTGGGCAAAACTGGATAAGAAAACTTGTTATGGGAGTAGGGGGAGAACATTTAGAATAAATGTTCCCATTTTATACTTTCTTTTATAAATTTTAATAAAAATATTTTTAAAAAAAAATTGGAGAAAGGAACATCAGCATTTTAAGATATACAGATAGCACGATACTATTAGCAGAAAACAGTGAAGACTTAGAATGATTACTGAAGAAAGTCAAGGCAGAAACTACACAGCTAGGCTTACATCTGAACATTAAGCAAACAAAAAATGACCACAGACTATTTATATAACCTTAAAGTAGATAATGAAGACACTGAACCAGTTCAAGATTTCCCATACCTTGGCTCAGTTATTAATCAGAATGGACACTGCAGTCAAGAAATCAGAAGGCTTGGACTTGGAAGGGCAGCTATGAAGGAACTGGACAAAATGCTCAAGTATAAAGATATATAATCGAATACTAAAGTTAGGATTGTCTACACCATCGTATTTCCAATTTCTATGTATGGTTGTGAAAGCTGGACAGTGAAGAAATCTGACAGGAAGAAAATCAACTCATTTGAAATGTGTTGCTGGAGTAGAGTTCTATGGGTACCCTGGACTGCTAAAAAGACAAATGAATGGATCCTAGAGTAAATCAAGCCCAAACTCTCCCTAGAAGCCAAGATGACTGAACTGAGGCTGTTGTATTTTGACCATATCATGGAAAGATCTGACTCACTATAAGAGACAATAATGCTTGGTAAGGTAAAAGGCAGTAGGAACACAGAAAGACTGCATTACAGATGGATGGACTCAACCAAGGGAGACAAGTCCCTGAATCTGCAAGACCTGAACAGGGCAGTTGATAAAAAGGTGACTTGGAGGTCTCATATTGATAGGATCGTCATGAGTCAAAGTCGACCTGATGACAGTTAATAACAAAAACAAAAAAGAATGAGCCTTGGCTGAGGCCCTAGGGAGCCAATGTCTGTCAGAGCAGAGAGCTGAAGTCTGGGGCAGATAGATCAAGGCCAGCTCTACTGTTAAGGCAGCTATATCCAGTGGCATATTCTGAGAGGTAGAGAATGGTGGTCACTTGCTGGAGGATGGAGCTCTATGTATCATGCAGCTTGACTTGCATCTCCTGAGCAACCCTCCTATCCTTATGTAGAGAGGAATATGCTGTTGTGTCACCAGAATAAAGATGAAATAGGAATCTACTGCCAGTCTAGTTGGCTTCTGTGGGTACAAGGGGGATTGTGCCATCTGGTATTTGTTCTCAGCCAGCAAAATGTTTTATATTTAACATTTCTTCTCATGGTTTTGGGATTGTGGAGGGCTAGAAACATATGTCAATCTTGGTCAAGTGAAGAATTGTGGCAAACTCCAATAATAGCTTCATTGCTATCAGACGGTTTCACTGGAAGACACTAGTTGTGAACACATAAGAAGACAGCTGTAATGAAACCATTGTTTAAATCTTCAATGTCCAGAATCAGAAGTGAAGTCTCACTAAGGTAATGAGATACTGTGGAAAGACAGCTTTATCCTCAACAGTACACAAAATCTTTCACCTTTGAGAAAGAGTTAATGGATTCAACTCTGTCACTGTAAAAGGAAATATCTAGATACTTGGTCTTGAATTCTGTTAGGATATACTAACATAAGGTTTAGATTCACACTCACACCTTTCTGAAATGAACATTTGCCAAATGTGTTTGTGAAATAATGCTCCCTTCTCACACAGTTTCCACTGTAATGGAACATTTCTTTGCAAACAAGAAATAAATTGCTCACTTTGAATTGTCTTTCTTTTTCCCTTAAAGCATCTAGTAGGGACCTTATTTTTGGTGGGAGTTGTTTGTGTTGAGATACATACACACACACACACTGCTTGTTCCCATTGGAGATGCGACTGAGGATGTTATGTGGAGTCAAAAGCAATTGAGTGTGACATTCAGTAAAGCAGTATAGCAGGGATGTTATTGTGTTGTGTCAAGTGAAAAGATAACCATTGTTTGTTTGACTTGATTGCTTGTTAACGAGCACCAGGGCGGTCAGTTGATGTTTTCAGAAACAGTTGAAGATGTTTGCCTCAATGGGTTTTGATGTCTTACAAGATTTCTTTTCATAAGCATTGAAAGCCCCCTGCTGAGTTCTGACACAAACCTACAGGCTTGGTTTAGGGGCTGAAGAAGTAGTTGGTAGCTGCAATGCAGTCACAATGAACACAAAACACCAGTCTGGGTTTTGTAGATGAAAGCAAAGGGGAAGGGTTTCAAGTGAACACTGTTTGCTTAATGATGAACTGATGTTGATTTTACAGACTGGCCTCTTTTGTTGAAGGGATTGTCTGCTGTTCTCCATGGTCAGTGTAGAGATCTGCAAACTAAGGGAGCCTACAAAATGCCATGAGTTTCCAATACTATTTCCTCACAAAGAAACAGATCATGTAGATTGTCCCTATTATGGAGAAGTGGGGGGAAACGGCACACAGTGTAGTTGCAATTAGATTTGACTACATCCTGTAAACCTTAGGGTATAGAAAAAGTGACATAAAGCCTTACAGCCACCCTGCCTCCATTTCGATTTGTTGCATCATACGAAACCTGACCAAAGCATTATTTTCAGAATCAAGCACGAACAAAAAATTGACTTGATTAACACTATCAGCTCCTATGAGGCATTTCGATATGAACAAGTACTGACAGGTATCATACTGACATCTAAAGGAAAAGTGTGTGTCTGAAAGTCTATGCAATGTTTCTTTTGCATTGGCTAAACTTGGACTGATACAGGCTGATATCTGTAACCTTATCAAGCTTGCCAGAGTGGCTGCTTGTAAATGAGATTAGCGTTACTCTTTCTGACAACAAAGGTGCCATATAATTAGATGACTTCCACCCATGATCTAATAAGGCACTGCTCTTTAAAAGGGGAGAAAGAGAGACAGAAAAAGAGAATGAATGCTAATAGAACTACTAATTATAGTATATGGGGGAAAAGAGGATTCTGATATGATTTTACATGCAATATTATCAATATCAATATAAAGAAGGAGTTGATGGACAAAATACAGAATTTGGACGAAAAGGTTAAGAAAAAAAGTGATGAGGAGATTTAACAAAAGTTCAAGTTACTCCAACAACAGTTTTCATTATTTACAGTACAGAAATGAATGCCGAACTAATTATTATACCTTAAGCAAAAGAATTCTGAATTTGCAAGGAAACCTGGGAAATGGTTTTCTTATAAGCTGAAACAGAAAAAGCTAAAGAAAGTTGTTGCAAAGATCACAAAGGGAGATCTGTTTGTAATGGACAATTTGAAAGTCTCAAAAGCCTTTAAGGAATATTGCATAGGCTTATATATGAGGAGCAATAAGAAAATCTTAGATATGGAAGATTACTTGGATAAACTCCTGTTGGACAAATTATCCTCAGAATAAAATGAAAGTTTAAGTTTTGGTCCTATGACAACTATGGAATTTATTGAAGAATTTTTTTAAAAAAATGGAAAAGCATGAGGCCCAGATGGATTACTTGAAGCATATTATAAGAACTTGAAGACAAATTACTTCAATCATTGAAAACAGTGTGTGATGAATTATTAATAAAATGGCAGATGTCAGAGAAATGCCTGTATTACAGTGATAAAGAAAACACAGATGAGACATTGACAATGAATTACAGACCTATCTCATTACTAAATAAAAACAATAAGATATTTACTACTATTTTAGCAAGCAGACTGAGGATTTCTCAGAATATCCATGAGGATCAGTGTAGGGATTTTTTTTGTTGTTTTTTTTTGGTCAAAGTACAACTATGGAATAATTCAGGAGCAGTGCTTAATATTATTGAATTTTTGGAGCATTATAATGACAAAAACAAGTTATTTTGACTTTTTTTTTAGATGCAAAGAAACCATTTGATAATATTTCTTGGAATTACATATTCCAAGTATTGAAGAGAATGGACTTTGGTGAAAATATTAACCAGGCAACAAAGACAGTCTACCCAGTTCACAGGGCCTGAAATTTAGTAAATGACAATGCTACAAGACTGATTGAAATACAAAAGGGACAAGGTTGTCCCTCTCATCTTTCTTGTTTATTTTGGCACTGAAGACCCTATCAAGAAATATAAGACAAGACAACAGAATTTATGGAGTGAGGGTTAAAAAAAGAACAGCATAAGCGGAGAACTTGTACAGATAATCTTGTGATAATGACACAAGAGCCACTAGATTCAATAACGGCTCTTCTGGAAAAAAGTTAATGTGTTTGAAACATGCTCTAGGATAAAAGTGAATTGTAATTAAAAGTAATTACTGACTAAAAATATGATCTCAGAAGAGGAAAATGAATTAACTGCACGTTCCAATTTTAAAGGAGAGGAGAAGAAAATAGGACGAAATATTTGGGAGCTACAATTATGAAAAACAACAGTTTGCTATTTGAAAAGACTATGAGATAATCTGGGGGGGGGAATTAAAAGAGACTTAGAAAAATGGGGAAAGTTAAATTTGTTTCTTCTGGGTAAAACTTCAGTAATAAAAGCAAATGTTTTGCCAAGGTTTTTATTTCTCTTTCAAACAATTCCTATAAGAAATAGCATACCTTCATTGAAAGGAAAGTAAGAGTTTTTCAAGAGTTTTCTTTGTTGGGCATTATGGACAAGGAACTGGACAGTAAATATGGATTACTTCTTTGATACATGAAAACAGCAGCAAGAATACTGTTTGCTCAAACTTGGAAACAGACTGAAGCACCAACAACAGAAGAATAGATTTCTAATCTGTCCCAAACTGCCAAATTAACATGGGTTTTGAAAAATAAGACAACCGAGGATCTTCTGTAAGACTGGAAACTGCCTTTCAGAAGATTTTTGTGAGCAATAGCAAAACTAACAATATCATTAACTATGGTTATAGTCATTTGCGATTTTAGCTGGATCTGTAATGGTAAAAATTTTTTTTCCCTTTCATTCCCCCCCCCATTATAGTCAGGACTGGAGGGGGGGTCAAAGCTGACTGTGTTTTAGTCTTTCCCCCTCTCTTTTTTACTATCTTCTGTTTTTATTGTATTTTGATTGTAATATTAATTGTATAGTATATTGTTAGTGTTAAAAATCAGTCAACCAACCAATCAATAAAATGTTATGTATCATTTCAAAGTGTTTTATTTCTAATGTTTGACATGCAAAAAGGCACACACAGACAATGGAATTTTGTGGGACTAGGGCGGAATACTTTCCTAATCAATTGCGAAGACTAAACTCTCTACTCCCCACTCCACCCAACTCCTGCTATAACATGTAGAAAAAATGTGAATAAAAGTGGCAAAATAACAATTCTAAATGTAAAGTAAATGTAAATGAAAAATTCCATGAAAGAGTGTGAACAAGTCTAAGTGAACTGTCAGGTTTACACTAATAATGGGAATAATATTCAAAAACATTCAAAAAATGGACAAGAAGCATGTTGTTCAAGTGTCAAGAAACCCCAACAAAAAGATTCCTGGACCAATGAGATTTTTTTGTACTTTTGGATTAATTCTGTGCAAAATTTTCACCTGGTTGTTTTGCACAGAAAACAGCCTTTTGTGTGTGCATGAAAAAGTATTATTTTATATTGTTTTTTTCTGCAGCAAGAGTAGTTTCTGTGCAAAACAACCCTGTGTGAAGTTTGCACAGAAAAAGTTCCAAAGTGCAAAATAGTTTTTGAAAATTGTGTAGTATTACTTCACTTGCTTAGTGTTACAGTACTTTCAAACCAGCAATCTAAAATAAATAAATAACACAATTTAATAAACAGTTTTTGAACCCATGCATTACATTTGGCTTGTTCACCCAGTAGCTAACCATTGCTTTTACTAGGATTTCTGTGGATGCACTGCTAAGCCAGAAATGAAATGTAAAACTAAACTCTGTTAAAGGCCTTCCTCCTAGTCTTGTTGGAAGAAGAGAGGGGAAGAGAGGGAGTGCATGGAGTCCAAATACTTTGCTGGCGCTTGATTTGAAAATTACTGACTTGTTGCTAAATCGTGGTTTAAAATTATGTGCAAGTGAAAGCCTGTTAACATGCTGTGGTGTACCCCCACATACAACAGATGTATATACATATGTGTTTGTAACTGCTGATATAGGAGGAAAGAGGAAAGGCTCTGTGGGCCTGATACAGACCCCCAAGTCTCTTCCTCCCCAAATACCACTGAAATTAAGCAGCAAATCATGTTGTTGAATTTCAGCAACAAACTGGTTAAACAAAATTTAACCGAGTCCAAAATTCTTGCCTTAGATGTGTTCTTTGGGCTTACAACCAGAATTGGGCAGGAAACCAGGAAAGACTCATTAGAATCTACATTTTCTGCCTTTTTTTTTTTCATTTGTTGTTAGAGATTTGCTACCAAATCTAGTAAGACAACTTGTTGCTGGATTTCAATCGTACAGTGGTTGTCAGGGTGCAACATGTGGTGGGGGGAATGTTGTCTCCTGGAGCTACCACTGATTCCCACCCTTGTTGTAGCAGGAAACCTTGATATCCAGGGGCAACTACTGAAAAGGGAAGTGAAGAATTGGCATGAAGGTAATGTCTGTTGGGCATTAGTTATGAAGAAGCCTTTTCTAAACTCTGGGCTAAGACTGTGTGCAGGAGAAATAGCTAATGATGGGTCAGTGATGAGGACGGAAATTGGAGGTGGTAAAAATGGTGCCTCTGGATTCCGTATGACCACTTGAGCAGAGGCCCTCTTCCACTACAGTTAGAGTAGTATTATTCCATTTTAACTAAAACAGATGCACTCTATGGAATGCTGGAGTATGTAGTTTAGTGAAGCACTAGATAAGCTGTCTGGTTGAGAATTCTCCCCCCCACACACACACACTGCAAATCTCAAATTTCCCTAGGATGCAACTATATTCACGTGGAAAAAGAATGTCATAAAAGTATAATGTAAGTGGGATCCAGATATGGACTGATATCAACAACGGTTGAAATGTTTCCTATTGCTTTGTACTCTTTGCAGAGCATACAGTACATTTGATTCACAAACAGTTAAATACTTTATGACATCCACTGTGTGAGAAATAAAATGCATGATATAAAACACACTAAGGACTAAAATGATACTTCTCAAAATGTGTACCTTTTTCACTGTTACGATGCCTTCTTGTGTCTCCTTGTCTGTGATAATACCAAACATTTCTGAGCCATCCCCTTCAACAATGCTATATTCCATCTCTGCATTCTGACCCACGTCAGCATCGTTAGCCTTTATCCTGCCAACTGGTGAATCAGGTGGTGCAGATTCAGGGACTTTGAATTGGTAGGCACCTTAATATAAAGAGACGGAAACTTCAGTTAACCAATCAGAATTACTTCATCATTTTTCAAAACTCTTCACTCACATGCAAATTTTCTTGCTATCTCAATTCTCCACATTGTTAAACATATGACTAGATTATTGCTCATCTAAACCATTTGCAGGATGTTTTTCCAAACATTTATGATGTTATAAAGCTGTTTTCCATCTCTGTCTGGGTTAAATGAGATGACAGATGCACATAAAGGCAAGCTTTTACCCATTCTAACATCGAGTATGATCTGGCATCAAATTTAAAGGGCTCGTAATGCACGCACCTTCTCTCATCCCGTTTCCACACTAGTCTGTTATAGCGCTATGATTCCACTTGCAACATCCTATGGAATCCTGGGGTTTGCAGTTTCGGGAGGGGCCAGCTGGCCTCCCTAAACTGGAAACCCCAGGATTCCATAGGATGTTGCAAGTGGAATCATAGCGCTATAACAGGCTAGTGCGGAAATGAGCTTAGACATGCAGAATTTGCACATCACAATAGGAAACTGTCTTATATTGCCACACCATTGTTCAGATCGTTCATTAATGCCCAGTGGGGAGATCTCAGGCTTTGACACTCAAACCACTATAACATGTTGGTTCTCCTTGCTTGTATATAAATTATAAGATTGTAATAACAGAATCAATTGGTGAGATTTACTTTTGATTTTTTACTAGAATCCTGAGATCCACCAGTCACAACCTGCTGCAAAATACACACATGTAAAATTAAGGAATTCTGAGCCCAGGAATTTGTTACAAGTACCTAGATTAAAGGGAGGTCATCTTCCTTCTACATACAGATTTATTCCTGATACTCCAAACGTCATGCATTGCAGTAGTATAAATATTTCAGTACAGTGGCTTCTTCACTTTTGTGAGTTTGGGGCACAGAACCATTGAGAAAGTGGAAAAAATGTGAATAACTCTCCTCCTCTCATTCATTTCTTGGGATCCCTCCCATTCCCTTCCCTTTTGCTGCAGTGCAAGTTGTCAGCACCAGGGCCAAAACCAAGGGAACGGGAGTGGGGAGCTCCAGAAGGGGGAAGGAAGGAACTTTTGTGCTTTCCCCCATTTCCTTGCCTTTTGTCCAGGTACTTGGCCTTCCTTCTACATACCCAGCAAAACACAAGGGAATGGGAGGAGGAGAATGGAGAGGAAGGCATACATGAACTTTGCAAATGAATTCACAAAGTTCAAACTGATGAATGTGGAGGGAGTATCGCAGTATACGTAAAAGAAAAGTGATGGAAAGTGATTTTGTTGCTGCTAGTATTAGACATTTGGAAGTCAATGATTCTTGCCAATCAATTTTATTATTACAATATTATAATTTAGATATAATATTATACAATACAATATTACAATATTCTAATTTAGATACAAGTAGGAAGAGCCAGCATGTTGGGAGACTAGAATTTGAATCTCTGCTTGGCCATGGAAACCGACTGGGTGACCTTGGGCAAGTCACACTCTCTAAGCCTCAGGGGAAGGCAAAGTCAAGCCCCCTCTGAACAAATTCTGCCAATAAAATCCCATGACAGGTTTGCCTTAGGGGTGCAATAAGTCAGAAATCACACAACAGCAAAAAGGGGGGTTTGAACAAGAATCAGTTCCATGCCAATTTCTTGTCTTTTCTTTGTTGTACCAACTGCTGAAGGGGGGAAAGGTCAGCAGAGGAGGAGTTTATTCTTACTTTCATTTGATGTAATCTTTTAACATTCATGAATTAAAGTTAAAAACAGAGATCCTTGACAATCTACCAAAGTTCACATAGAGATCTACCAGTAGATCCAAACCTACTTTCTGCTGTTCCTGGCTAACACTGACTGAAAGTGCCATCTCTGGGTTTCAGAAAGAAGTCTTTCCCAGCCCTTAAGAGGACGAGATGCCATAGATTGTTTCCTTATGGCCATGGATCTTTGCCATGCAAACATCATATGGATTAGCAATTCTTTAACTGTACTAGTCTATGGCACCACGTACAGATTACAATGGTAATGCACAGTGCACCTTATTCGCTGTACTAGAATGGGAGTTTGCATTTCCACACTATATTGTTATAGTGTTATTATTCCACTTTCAACATCCTATGGAATCCTGGGGTTTGCAGTTTAGGGAGCGGTATTTAGAATTCTCAGCCAGAGAGCTCTCTGGCCCCAGTGAACTACAGTAAACTCTTTAAACCTCATAATTCCACAGGATTTTGAAAGTGGAATAATAGCACTAAACCAGTGTAGTGTGGAAATGGCCTACAAGTGAGAAGATTAAACTACAGTGCCACCACTGTTTGGAGGATGATATTGCAGCTATCAAATCAACACCAGTCAGATGATGTAAGAAGTCAACCCTATCTTTGTTGGCTATATAAAGTTGCTGACCCTTGCTTGGCACCTCAGATAGAACTATGTGCTACTCACATGTAGGTTCAAGGCCAACCTACCAAACGATCCAGTTACTTTTAAGCCAACAAGCAGGACAGTCAGCAAAAATGTGTGGAGCCTACCATGAAGAAGGCTTAATATCCACCCTGCTTTATTTAAATCAGGTCTGTTTCACACTGTCTCTTGTGAGACATCTCTCTTCTTTTCCCCTCAGAACTGAATTTAATAAATTCTCTCTGATAATATTAAGGGGGCTGTTTTCCCCAGAAGGAAGACGGAAAACTAAAAGCATCTATATTGTCAATGAGAGAGAACAAGACACAACAAACAGCCATTGCTCAAAGTGACATAGTGACAAAGTCTTAGTATTACCAAACCCCTGTTTATTAAGATGCTGGACTACAAATAACCCAAAGAGATTGTCTTGGGGACCTTGTGGTCATTGTAATTCTGCATCATTGTCTCAGACTATGTGGGAAGCCTGTGGCTAGAAATGTGTAATTTTCTTGGGGCCACAGAGCTGCTTCTCACATTAAAGCCTACTCTTGTCAACAGGAATCTCCTGCTCTCTCTACCCACAGGCTGATGTTTGCCCTACATTATAAGCTACTCCTCAAGTGGGTAAAAACAAAACAAAATCCTTATTACATCTTAAAATATGTAGAACTTTGAATTGTTTGGGGTCCAACATTACTGTATTTTCTCTGGGGGCAAAGCACCTTGTACAATCCTCTTGGCTACTGCTATTTCAGAATGCATCGAGAACTCCCTGTCTATGGAAAGTCAATATATCAGGAAGAAAGTTGCAAGCCTTTTGTTAACGTGTAAGCTTTCCACAGGCGAGAAGCCTTTGTGAAACTGTAATGCATGTTTTCCAGGGCAATGCAGGGAAAGCAAAATCTTCATGGTTAGGATTGGATAAGCTAAGAAAAACAGCATAGTATCAAATTTCACACAAAGAAATTAACTTGTGAAAGCAACAGAGGCAGTATGATATTACTCCTAGTATAACTGATTGTTGCAGTAACCCTCTTCCTTGCCCTCATCTTTTGAATTAATACCAATCTCCCCTGAGGAATTTAGGAATTATCCTAAATCTAGTTGATGGTACCAAATGGAGGAGATCCATTAAAGCAGGAGGTTGAATAGGATCCGTGAAGCCGTGCTGATTTACCATTCAGCAACTGATACAATAGGTCCTTTCTCATTGGAACTACCAACTAGAGTTAGCCCAGAAATATTAGGCAAAGTACAGTAATGCTCTAGACATCCTTACTCCTCTCTTCTTGTCCTTCTCAGCCACTCCCTCCCTCCAGTGCTAGCCAGGGGATTACAGGCAAGTTCAGTTATATTGCTTTTCTAGGTGGATTGCTACTGATGATGAGTCTGCACTAATCTCCCCTCTCAGTTTTGCAGGCATGCTCTTAGAGTCTATTTTTGCAGTAGATTGCAATGGGTTATTGCTACTACCACTCTCGTCACTGTTGTTGTTCATTCTTTTTGAAGTTATGTGGATTTCTCATATTGCCTTGCATTCACTATAGCAAGTCACTTGCTATTCTGTGTATTGGGAATTGTTCCTTAAAAGAGGAAATGCAGGTCCACAGGAGTGTTCAGACGGCTGTGAGAATTCTCCTGCCTGCTTTGCACTCACGCTCTTAAAGTTCATGCACTACAGTTTCCCCTTTGGTTAGATGGTATGCATTCAAAAGACTGCTACTTCTTGGGTGACCTTGCCCTCTGTTCCACCACCCCCAGTGGGTACCAGCTGCCACTGAATAGAAAGTACACAGAATTATCCATAACACATGCAGAATAACAAGTGGACTAATTTTCCTCCCATTGTAACTCAATTGATCTCAGCATAATTTCCTTTGACTCTTTTAAATTGTGCATTATAATACCACAGGCACTAGAAAGAGGTTAAGAGAAACCAGTTTAGAAGTAATTGCCAATTGTCATCAACAGAAAGCTTATTGGAACTAATCAGTATCTTTAAATGACAAGAAAAACAAGAAGATTTTTTTTTTAAAAGAGCAAGATAGTAAAACTGCAAATAGTTTCAGTTTCCCCTGGGAAGCGCGGGGAATACTGAAATTCTGTATTAAGGTAACCAGTTCTGAACAAAGAATAGACATGTTTCCTAGCCATGATAAGTTTCTCTTTAATCCATACAGTTTTGTCCTGCATTTGGTGATCACTGAAAAATTACAGGAAACAAAAAAGAACCAGATTTCATCCAACTTTACTCTTATACTTTCAAGTGCTGGGTTGCAAGCATAAGGACTAGGAATGTGTGTCATGTTTAATGAAAAGATGCCATTTCTACCAGTTAAGTTCTATATCCATTGTCATCACACTGAGTGGCAGTTATTGTTTTTTTAGACAGTTGCATGGATTTGGGCCCCAACATTGCCAGCACAGTGTTTTAGAATCAGGATTTGCAGGGTCAAAGAGCTGTGATTTTTTGAGTACCAGGATACTACTGTTCTCTGCCACCTGCTCAGATTCTTCTTTAGCTGTGAGTGTGGGGTATCGCTATTCCAGACAACAACAAATGATTGTGAACTATCTCTGTTGTAATGAAACATTTTTGGTGGTGGCTTTGTCTTGAACTGGCAATTAAGACTCATTGGCTTTACATGCTCTTGGTGGAGATGAGCACCACAACTGCCGGTATGCTGATGTGGATCAGCATAGCTTCCTGCATTTTTGGAATGTATAACTTGGGAAATACCTATGGAGATTGTTGTGACATTTGCTTGCACATCAAAATATGCCATTATGCAACCTCTACCAATACAGTGTAAAAACACATTTTCTGCTCAAATAATAACAATTTGCTCTACCAGGTTTAAGTATTACTGTGAAGTTATGATGCACTCAGTTCACATCATCTAACTAAAGAGCTGATAAATGACTTTAACTCAGTAAATCAGAATAACAAAATCTTCTTTACTTTGGGGAAAGCGAGGTGGGTTGTCATTCACGTCAGTCAGCGTGATGTTCACTGTGGTGGTTCCGGATAATCCACCCATCTGGCCTCCCATGTCTTTTGCCTGGATGACCACTTGGTATTGCTCTCTGTTTTCTCGATCCATGTTCAGCAAAGCTGTTTTAATGATGCCTGGAATGAAAAAAAAATAAGGACACCACTGAAAATGCTGATTTCTGTGGGAGAATTGGAAATACTCAACCTCCTTTCAGCTGCATTCAGCCATTAAGCAGAGTGAGGCTCTCACTTCAGGCAGCAGATCTGGGTATCTTTAAAGGGAGTAAATTTAATTATTTACTTTGTTATTGTTGCATTTTTTTTTTACTGCCAATGATGTGAGAGGTAACTGTGAGGGTTTGTTTGTTTGTTTGTTTTTTTAAAAAACAAAACCTTGGACCCTGTGAAATTACACAATTGTACTGGTATAATTCCACTTCAGCTGCCATGGCAACTTCCTATATAATCCTGGAAATTCCAGTTTTGGGAGGGATATTTAGAATTGTCAAAGAGCTCTAGCACCTCACCGAACTACAAACACTAGGATTCCACAGGATGCAGCCATGGCAATTATAGTGGAATCATAGCAGTATAATTGTGTATATGTGCCTGACTTGGTGTACTATGTCCTTTGACCTGGAGGAAGTTTGGTGGCAGCTTTAGCTTATCTTTCTTAGGCAGGAAAATATCCTGGTGTGGTCTTCCTTTTGGATCCTGTTATCAGTGGATGGGGTTTTTTTCTAGATGCCCCTTTTGACAAAGATGAGATCTTGTGAGCAAGACGAGTGAATCATTTTTGTTCAGCAGGGTAGCTGATGTAATTTTGGATTCTGGGCTTCACAGTTTCAAATCCACCACTGTCCTTTAGATGGCACTGTGTATCACTTTGTTGTGATAAGCCAGTCCTGTTCCATTTGGGAGTCTTTCTGCTCATTTTGCTGGGACGTCCCCTAACTACATGAACCAACATCTAAGCATGACAGTGGCACTGCTATTCTTTTGTGGTGCTACAACTCTGACATTTCCTTGCTTCATAAGCCCACTGCACATTTTCTTTACCTTGTATTGAAAGTAAAATCTAGAAGAACCCAAGAACTATTTTTACACAAGGAAGGCTTAAGACTGGAAGGCAAATTATTATGAACATTGCATACTTGCATGTGTGTTTTTGCAAAACAGAATACAGTGAATCATAATAAGAATACCACCAACTGAAGTAGATAACAATGTGACTGTTATGAAGACAATGACAAAATAATAAATGAAACATTATAAAATTGTTTAAAGCATAAAATTAATGTTTCAAGGAAAGCGTATTAAGCAAACGAAAAAATGGCAGTAAACAAGGACACTTCTGATTGGTAGCTCCTCAGGGACTTAACTGCATAGGAGTTTTCATGGCCTTGATCCTTGCTATCTCATCAATTCAGAGAGGTCTTGGCACCTCCCAGCCATGGCTTAAGAGAAGTCTTAGCCACCACCACCTCCATGTTCTGTGTTATTTTTTTAAAAAAAGACTTCTTGGTTTTTAAAGCCATTTCTGTTATCTGCTTGTCTTCCGCAATATAATTTAAAGTTTGGGTAGTATTCTATACTTTTTATGACACCAGGTTGTTTTTTATTTGTACTAAATAGACAAGCAGCCTAGAAACTTTGCAGAATAAATTTACCTCTCTGCCTTATCCTCTTGACTACTGTCACTAAGCAATGGCTGCAGTTACCCTGTTGTAAATATTTAACTGTTGCTGAGTTGCTGCATTAAATAACAGCCTTGCCTAATCTGGTGCTGTTGCCTGCCTAACTGGTACCATGTCAGCAACAGCTGCTACAGAGGAAGAAATATGCTCAAGCTGTCTGTATATGTTGTTGTTTCATACTCTTCTTTTATCAGACTATTAATCTTATGTTAAAATCTTTTAGGCCCTTGAAAGCAGTGTAACTTTCCCCCCTTCACTGCTTACTTTCCCATGTCTGTGTATGTCTCTGTCTTTTACCACACCCATTTTTCTTTTCAGGTTTTATTTTGACAGCCTGGGCAAAAACAATGGGGCCAGCTTCAGCAAGGTTTCATTCAATATAGAATGCTCTGGCATGGAATAGAAAGAAACTCTCTGGAACATAGCAAGTACCTAATCAACCTTTCTATATATTTAAGAGGAGAAACTGTGGTGGGAAAGAAGTTAAAAACCCTGTTGGGCAGGAGACAGGAATAGCTCTCTCCTGCTGGCTCTCCTAAGGGATTTTGATTGTCTTTGTAGAGTTCCCCAGCTATCACTCTCTCTCCTCCTCAGGCTGGAAGAGTAATTTTAGATGAAGCCAAACTGACACTACTTGTGTGCAAGGGGGATGTATCATCAGCAAATTCAAGGGAATGGCACTATTTGCAGATGTACAAGATATCTTTTGAAAAAGAGTGGGGGATACTACAAAACCAATCAATTAGGACAGAACATGCTTAGTCCCCATCAAATGCTGACTTGGGGCAGAAATGGAAAAATGAGAAATGGAATGACTGGAATTCTGAGCACAGAGCACTTCGGGCAGCAACATTTTGTTGCAGTTTCCGCTACTTGTCTGTTAAAGTCAGGTTTCCCAAGTTTCTCTCATATTCTCATGAACCAAAACAAGCAGGCCTTTGTTTACAGAGATACTAAGGTGAAGATTTTGTATCTGTTTTTGCAAGAATTTTATCAACATTTTCAAATGTCTTTATACTCAGAAGAGAAAATAGAGAAGAATCAATATAAGAAAAAGCAAACATATATGGTGTTAACTGATCTGTTCATCCTGGTCTTGGGCATTGAGTTTTTAAATATTAAAAAGTGTGGGTTTTAATATGTGTGTATTCAGCCATCTTCATGCTGAATTAATGTTGCCACATCTTTTTTTAACCCCTGTAAAATTCTTATCTTGAACTTCTGTACAAGAGGCAAGCATAATATGGTCCTCTCCACACTGGGAATAGTTATAGCTATTACATTTGGTTGTACCAAGTGTGAGAGAATTTCATTAGAGTTTACTTCTTAAAAAAATCAGCATTTGCAAATTTCTTCACATTTGGGACTGAAAGAACTTAAGATTTTTAAAAGTTTGAACATGGGACTGATAGGACTGGACTGACAGGAGTTTCCCTTCCCCACATCAGCTACGACACTACTTCAGTTGTCTCTTTTCTTCTCTTTGTCCCCAGGAAAGTCATCAAAATAATTGCTTTAATGAAGGCATCCTAAATATGCTCAATGTTTGTTTATTTAAATGAGCAGAAAACAGACCCTTGCAGGTTTTGCTTAACATTTTTTTAAAAAATTCTTGAGATTAAAATAATAGGTTATAGAATCATAGAATCATAGAGTTAGAAGACACCACAAGGGCCATCAAGTCCATGTTTGTAGATTTATCACTCCATTGGGCCTTCTCCACCAAATCAAGCGGAAATTGTTTGCAGAATTTGTCTAACATATCCCAGCTTGACTTAGTGTGCCATTTGAAATTAGGGAGGTTGTCAGAGAATGACAGATTAAAATCCCCAGACCTGATTCAGACTCGACAGAAAAATATGGCTGTCCCTGGAGAATACTGTAGACCACTCTTGCGCTGTTCCCGTATGTGGGATCATCGGCATCAGTTGCTGTGACTTGCACGACAAATGTACCTGCAATCATAAAATATAGAAAAATATATGCTGTGTGGCCAAAGGACATCATTTAAAACTGTCACTCTTCTTTCTAGCTGGATGTATGCACTTATCAACTGTAGTTTCTGAAATAAGTTCCATTTTCAAGGGGTTTTGGGGGGTGGGAAGGGGACAGAGGCTAGTAATAGATGTGGAGGGCAGGTCAAGATCCACAGCACGAGGTCTTCATTCATATAACAATATTTCTTCTGGCTTATGCACATTGCATAACCTGCAAAAAACATATCTGGAAGTCATCTTGAAACATGGAAGTGATAACTGTACATTTTATCCTGCCTAAATGGCACCCCAAGGTTTATGTAGATAACAATGTTTCTCATGTTTTTGCCCCTGCATTGTTGACTCTTTTCCTTCCCATTTAGCTACTGCAGGGATGAGGCATGACAACTGGATTTGACTGGGGGGTGGTTCTGATACATTCCCCCATTTGGAGCTGTCTGCACCCCATGGAAGCTTTCTATAGAGGGAAATATCTCCAGTCCAAGACCAAATGACGTGGCAATGTCATGTCTGACATGGCCCCTAGTTTCCACTTATTTCTTAAAACTGAGAAAGGCCTGGTGGCAAAGGTACAGCAAAGAGAGAAAATGTAGAAACTGCAACATCTTAAAATAATTTTCTTTTCTCTTATATTACTTTATACTCCATCTAGAATTTTCTTTATAAACATAGCAACACTGTGTATGTACACTGTAGAGATGTAACTCTTCCCTAATTTTCTTCTTGAAGGAAGCAGTAAGTACTTTTAGCAATTTTAGCCACATCTGTTTTTGTGTAAAATAGCTGTTTGTTTGTTTTACACAAAACCCAGCAAACTTGAACAAAAATCTCAAACAACTAAAATCTTGGGCCATTTCCACACTACACTGTTATAGTGCTATTATTCTACTTTCAACAACCTATAGTATTCTGGGGTTTGTAGTTTAGGGAGGGGCATTTAGAATTCTCAGCCAGAGAGCTCTTCAGGTTCAGTAAACTACAAACCTCAGAATTCCACAGAATGTTGAAAGTGGAATAATAGCACTGCAACAGTGTAGTGCAGAAACGGCCTTGAAGAACACAACAACAACAAAATCTTATGCAAAAAAAAGAAAAGAAAAGAAATCTTGGAAAAAAATAAAGTCACATATTTTCAGAGTGCAAGACTGCTGCTTTCTGTCTGAAAATAATATTTGTGCTGCCCTTCACAATTCTCATGCAAAAATACCCTCATAGTTTCCTGTAAAACTTTGGAATGTGTGAAGCAGAACAAAACTGTAGAAATGATTCACCCTCACTTGTGAGAATGAAATAGTTCTCTGGAGCTGCCAATCTAGGTAGTCTTTGGAAAGGACTATACACATTAAAGGAGGACAGGTCTACCCATGGCTATTAGCCATGCATCTGACAAACAGATCCTCAGTGTACCATAGCATTATGCCAGATCTGAGTTCCAAATGCTGGGAACTTACAGCCATGGCAGCCTGTCATCTTTATGACATTGTGTTAGAGCTTTCAAAAGTATCCTGCTAATTGGAAAAAGGATACTATACTAAAATGAAACCTCACATGATTCTGCAAAGTAATACCTATCTGACATGTATGATGGTAATTTAACATAGTCTGCATGTAACCATGTGAGAAGCTGCCAGTTTGTAACATCCTTCTAATTGGTTGGGGACTGCTCTTTTTAACAGGGTGCAGACTCATGGGGCCTTTCTGCACTACACTGTTGTAATGCTATTATTCCACTTTCAGCATCCTGTGGAATTCTGGAGTTGGTAGTTTACTGAGGCCAAAGAGCTCTCTGGCTGAGGATTCTAAATACCACTCCCTAAACTGCAAACCCCAGGATTCCACAGGATGTTGAAAAGGGAATAATAGCACTATAACATTGTAGTGTGGAAAGGCCCATGATAAAAATCCTGGCACAATGTTACCAACAACTAGCTTCTTACATGGATGCCTGTGCTCTTGGTTATTAGCACTTGATATAAGATCATTCAGGTTGACCCCATCATCTCTCTACAGCCTCATTTTTATCCCTACCAATCAAGGAAGGCTTATTCCAAATGGCATGCCAACAATACGGGCTAAATAGATCCACACATAATCACCTGATGAAACCTAACAAGACCAGGACTGCCTGCACACCATCTAGTGGAAAACCAATCTGTGCATCATTGACTGATCCGATACCTACCTACATCAGACATTTCTGGGACGCTAGCATTGTAAACATCCTTTGTAAAAAGTGGCTCATTGTCGTTGATGTCATGGATCTTAATGATGAACTCTGACTCTGGTTCTACAGGTCTTCCAGTCCTTTTGTTGATAGCCTGAGCTCGAAGGATATAAACGGGCTTCTCTTCCCTGTCTAGTCTCCTTGTGGCCTGGATATCTCCAGTGTTTTCATTGATAATGAAAAGGTCTCCTGCTCCATCTCCAGAAAGGATGTATTTAAGTGAACCATCTCCTCTGTCCTGGTCAGAGTGAAGCTGTGAGAAAAATAAGATTTTCAAACAAAGGGATAAATGATTGGTAAATGATTCTTGAGGCTGTATCTCTGTCAACTATAATTCTTATTTAAGTACTGTTCACCATCTAAAATATTCCTGTAAGTTTACTTACTGTTATTTATCTCAGTCCCCTCTAGACTGTAAACCCATCAGCAGCTATTTCCAACTAGCCAAATCTCATTAAGGCAAAGCAAGCATGATTTTTTTTAAGAGGAGTGTTGTAAAACAAAGACTTAATACACTGTAAGAAACTTACACTATGTTAGCTGTGAATGTTAAGATTTGGCCAGCTTGATTTTATTGGCTTCCAATTTGAAAGAGCAAATTAGGAATCAGCAAGCTCAGTCTGAATTAAGGTCAAATTAAATGTGAAGTTACATGTGGATTTGCATCCCATGTGCTAGCTTTTAAAAGTGTACACAAGCACCAGTGGAGCGTGTTTGTGTGACAACTAATGGGACCACAGCAGGCATAGAGGATGAATTTCATCTCTTTCTACTTTGATATGGTCCCAAAGAAAATCTACCCTCAGAACTAGTATTTGTGTTAAGAGGAAATCTGCTGCTTCCACCAAAAGAAGAATTTCAAGAAAAGGGGAGCTTTTGAAATGTAGGTTAGAAATTCTGTCTGTCCTAGAGGCATAATTCATTTAATTTAAATCATCCTTCATTTAGCCTAGGAAGTGGAAGTCTTACCTCTAGAGTTACTGATCCTCAGTGGATTTTCAGAAATCCAAATCTTTGCCTTCAGAAAACAAAGACTGGGTGGCACTGCCATTCCCATCTCCCCAGTTTTAAAAGTTTTTCCTGTGAAATTATCTGGGTACTTATTTTGGATGCAGAGGGTTATCTGTCATGCTATTTTTTTTGTCTTCATTTCTTTTGTTCATGTGCTCATTGCATTACCAAAGTTATGTATTTTCCTTCTGGACGCTTGCATCCAGCTTTGGAAACAAACTCTTAGGAACTTGAAAAGAAGAGAATGTTTGCTTATTAACCCCAGTTGGCTAAAACGAAATCAAGGCCAAATCCTATAGTTAATCCTAATTGGAGCAGAGCCGTCAAATCATTTGGATTTTCCTATGTGTTGACTCACCACTCAACCATTCAATGAATGTACTGTAGTTGGGACTAACCAACAGAATCCAAACCTTCCTATTTTTCTCTTTTGTTTGAATCTCAGGTAACTTGACTTTGTTACTTGATTTTATTAGCTGAAGCAATCTGCATCTGTGTTTGAACCTCCAGCACTTACTGAGATTGTCTGCTCTCTCTTAGATGCAATTGGCAAACAGTGATTTCATTTTCTAGATGAAAACAAGAAAAGAAAAGAAAAGAAAAGAAAAGAAAAGAAAAGAAAAACTTCTAGGAAGGACTGAGGCATTCCAAATTCCCAGTAGGACAAGAAAGAAATTATTGCAAAGCCTGTTTTACACTGATAGCAATTAAATTATTTCTGTTTTTTGTGGTTGTTTTATAGAGAAGCATCTGAGGATGTAAGATTAGGAAGTACGTCAAAAGCCTGGGCATAGGCCCTGATTTCCCCATGCATGGCACTCTAGAAAATGAAGAGCCTGCAAAAGAGAACAAAAATGCTACATGCAAGAAATCATGCATCCCATTGAACTATTTGGAGAAAAACTGCACAGCAGCCTTCCCCTGGTGCTATATATATGTGTTGGACTGCAACTCCAGCCATCTTCAACCAGCATGGACAATAGCATTTACTTCTATACCGCTTATCAACTGAGTGTTATCTAAGTGGTTTACAATGTATTTTAGCTAATTGGCCCCAACAAGCTGGGTACTCATTTTACCGACCTGCGGAAGGATGGAAGACTGAGTCAACCTTGGAGCCGGGCAGGATCGAACTCACAGCCTTGTGGCTGCAGTACTAGCATTTAACCACTGCACGACCAGGGCTCCTGGGACAACAGCATGCCTGGAGAGTGCCAGCTTGAAGAATATTGATAGGTAGCATGTTAATGTGATTTGCTGGGCCTTTTAAAAAGGAGGAAATGAAAAAGCTCCATCTTCCCATCCAGCTTAAAACTATACCTTCATTGCTGGAGGAAATAAATAGTTATTTTTAATATGTGCCAAAGTAAAAGCTGCAGATTGTCTTTGTCATTATTGCAAAAATGTATTGACAAGATCAAGCACCTATAAAGGTTTAATTTTTGCATCACATTCTTAGGAAAGTGACAGTTTCCAAAGAAAGAACTTCTACACAGTCTCTCTCTCAGACACAAAATGCTTTCTTAAAATGTCAGCTTCCTAATTCCTTACTATTTCATCATCTTGATATGCAAGACAATTTCTTATAGAGTGGGCTGCTTCACAAATGTATATTACATGAGGTCTCATTGATTGATTACTGAATACTTCATAACTTCTGGACAAATGACCTAACTGTTTTAATTACAAAACACTGGCTAGAATCCTGTTGATGACATCCCAATGTGGTTATATCAGTGTAGGTACTTTTGAGGGCATTGTGGTAGAAAGTAGGCTCTTGGATACAGTTCTATTTCTCAGGCACTGACTGGCTGTGGGGCTGAGCCAGGATCTGTTCCTGCTGAAATTCAGCATTTGAGGAAGAAAAGCAGCTTTACACTGGATGCAGAAGCTGCTCTTTCTACCTTGGATGCAGAGGGCTACAAATCCCTACAGCTGATCTCTGACCAGAGAATGAAACTACACCCAGGAAAGATGTGGAGAAGAAGGAACATTGTCATACTCCCTAGAGAACTAATTTAAGTACAAGGGGAGAGACTCAAGCTCTACCAGCAGGCTTCTTGGATCTTCATCATTGCTTTCTTGAGCTGGCAGTAGATAATACAAACATGCTGGATAATTCTAGATAGAAAACTGGTCGATTCAGCCAATTAAAAACAAATCTGCTTCAATAAATCAGGGACAAATTATGGCTTTGAGTGGTCTCTCCAGTGTGGGCTGAGTTTCAGGAAAGACTTTGCTGAACCACAGTTTACCATAGCTGAGTTAGCAAATCAATTTAACCCTCTGTCAATAAGTAAGGAAAACCAGAGTGGTATAGTGGTTTAAGCACTGGAATATGACCCTGGAAACCAGGGTTTGATTCCTTGCTCAGCCATGGAAACCCACTGGGTGATCTTGGGTGCATCAAACACTCTTAACCCCCAAAAATCACATGATAGTTTCACCCCAGGGTGTCATAAGCTGGAAATGACTTGAACACACAATAGGCGCACAACACACACACAATAAGAGAGGCTCCTTCCTTAGGATGGTGTTCTCTCAGCATGGGGAAGCAAGAGGAGGAGGACCACAACGATACTTCCACATGACATCATCGCTGTCCTGCCCTTCTTGGGTTGCCAGCTGGTGTGATTGCAGGGCATATCATTGTTAGAAAAGCTCCATCAATAGCCTCCGATTGCGTGAGTCTTCTATTGCAGCTGGCCACGCAGAAGGGCCGGAAGCATGATCACATGCTTGCATCCCCACAGAATCATGGGAAGAAGGCTGGCTGCAGTGTGGAAGGAAGGGGCATGTTCCTTGCGCTCCCTTCCACAGCCAGTCAGTCGGGTGCAGACGGGAACATTGGGGACATGATCCCATGCTGGCAGCAGTGCTGCTGGAATGACACCCAGTGACAACAGAGCAAGGTAAGGTGTGAAAATGGTCTAAGAGTCAAGTGCATCAAAATGGTGCTGAACAAGCTAATAAAACTTTGGTGTCAGTTTTTCATATCTGTATCTTCATACCATATCTTTTCATTTCTGTACTTTCCAGTTATTTCTCTACCATGAGTGGAATACTTTGTATTTCATCCCATCCCTCCAATACAGTGAAAAATTGATGTTTGTATTCTCACAGCTTTCAGGGTCATTGCTCCCTTTACTGAACTAGAAAATGAAAAAGCATATCCAGAAGGTGCTAGAGGTCAGAGCAACACCACAAAGTGCTGTGTACAGATGACAGAAATCTGTATTTTCTACTCTTACAGGACAGGTGCATAGGGAATTTTCTTAATATCACTATACTATCATGGGACAATAGTGTACCACAGGTTTATAAACCACCTTTACAAATCTGATGTTTAGAAACATATTCTTTTAGTAGAAAGTATATTTCTGGTGACCTAAGAAAACCTTTTGCTTCTATCTTATATGTTTGCAGATTTCATGTTGAGCAGTACTTACTAATTCTGCTCTGGGGCTCATTTGACTCCAGTTAAAAGTGTCTACAATGATTCAAGCTCTATGAAAGTAACAAGGGGTGAATAAGAAGTACATTGAGTAGAAGATGCCGAATAAAGCAGCTTTCTTCTTCCAAACCAGCAAATTATGGCACAGAATTCTGACTCTTTTGTGATTCCAAAAATCACATATTTATGACACTAACATATATAAGGATAAGAAGGTGCCTTGCCTCAAAAACTAGGTCAAACACTGACCTCAATCCTCAACATAGTGTAAATATCCACATGCAGACCTAGGCTGAGCCATATATCCTCCCTGCAACTTACTGATAGGCCTCTGAAGCCACCCCACATGACCATTCTGTGCTCCACAGTGAACAGGTGGGGTCAGAGAAACACCCGTCTATATCCCCATGGCCAGACATGAAACAATCACAGCAGCTCTGAGATCCCTGGAAGATCTAGGTGGATCTTAGCAATGACGTCATCATTTTTGATCTGCTTACGGGAATGGCTATGCAGGCTAGCTTCAGCAACTTTTCAGGAAGTTGCAGGGGAGAGGGCTTTAGGTACTGTAGAGAGAGAAAGGCAATACCAACCACCACAATGGACATCTGCACATGTAAGGGGAACTAAGGTATGTAGATTTCCTAACAGAATTCTGATGAATGACTCATACATTAAGGACATATTCATGGGGTTACACGAACTGACAACTTTTCAACTGTTTCACTGCTGTGCAGTAAACACTGGAAAAAAAACCCCATCCAACTAGAAATTCTTCCAGTGTCTCATTCAAATAAATCTGATTGTGTGAAAAGCAGCATTTTTGGTTTTCCAAAAGGTTTGCATTTGTAAGCTTTGTGGCAAGGAAACCAAGAACAGAGAAACTCCTATCTTCAATGCATAAAGAGGAAACAGTCTCATGGAAGAAGCACATTCTTTGTGATAAGATTAAAGGTGCTGTAGATGTCTGTGACCAGATGGTTTCCACATACACATTATTGATGATGCCACCCACCCTCAATATAGTATACAATGCCAAAGTAAAAGCTTATATCAGTTGGAAGCTGAAAAAGAACACAAAAGACATTGACTGGTATCTTTAATCAAGCAGGTCAAATGTAGTAGTACTGCCCACTGTATATGTCTTCTTTTAGATGAAGTGCAAGAAGCTGTTCTCTAGATCATCGGAAGGCAACTACAGAAGGAATGGGACCACCTCCACCCCCCATTGTGGCTCAACAGGTCACACTGGCAAATTTGCCACATCGGAAGTGATGTACCATTACTTCCACCTACCTTTTGGCCAGATATGGACTTTTCTCTTCATTTTTCAGGTGGGGGCAGGGGAAGCAAACCACAATATTTGCAGGTGGTTGGGGGAGGCTCTGGATCGTTTGGGGGAAAAACAATTGCCCCCGCCTAATTTATTTTTTTGAAGGTTTGAAAGCTTTAGGGACTACACTAAAGGATCCCAAAGACTGCATGTTGCCCACAGGGTGCACTTTGTCCACTCTTAGCTCAAGCCCTTTGCACCCTATCCTATACCCCAGCTCTCTAGCCCCGGGAGAGGCCACCACCGCTGCTGCTTGCGGATGGGGAGAAGCAGGAGGCAGGAAGCAAGTCAGACTATGAAGAACCAGCTTTTCTCAATTCAGAGCAGGAAGGAAAAGAGAATGCAATTGCGGTGGAACATATCCCTCCCCCTGAGAACTTAATTGTCTGAAAGGCTTGTTTTTTCTCCTCTCCCGATGGTAAGCACCAACACCAATGATCCCTCCCAGGGCTTCACAGCTATGGGGAGGGGAGGAAGGTTTTGTGTGTTATATAAACAATTACTGAATAGCATCTTCTGCTCTACCCATTAAGATGTAGATGCACACATAAACTCCTCTTATGCATGTGCATGTCACTAACAGAATTCTGGCCATTATTTCCCCACCAGACTTAGCTCTAGGTTTGATCTGACTCTGGACTGGATCTAAGGATGTAGCTGTCCTGGGAAACCAAGAGAGGCTGCTTCAAACCTGTTAGGGCCTGCTACTGCTGGCAGTATGTGTTTCATGTAACTTTTTTGTCTGTTTAGCTCACAATCACAAAATATCTTAGACTACTTGAGTAATAGATGCTGTGGCTACAGATCTGTGAACTTTGTTGCTCTTATGGGTGATTTGCAACTCATGATTACACAGTTACATGTCACAAATGTTATAATCATGTTATGTGCACATGTATGTGTATTACATGTATGTATGTTAAATGATACATTGTTTTATGTTAAAAATGCTATGGAAGTTAATTAAATCCCACAGATCATTTTTATAGGTTGGGGGTGGAGAATCTGTGACCTCCTCCAGATACTGTTGATCTACAACTGCTATCACATTTGACTACCAGCTATACTTCTTAGGATTGATGGAAACTGAAGTTGAAGAACATCAAAAAGACCACAGATTCCTCACTCCTGTTGTGGGTGTTACTTAATACTGTGGGATATTATTGACTGTGAGGAACTGTTTGCAACAATATTGTTTTATTGAAAAAGAAATATTTCCTATAAAGGTGTAATTTTTCTTTTTTACTTGCAACTGTTGTCAGGTTTAATATCATCATACCAGTCATTCATTTTTATAACTTTGTTTTGGGGGGTACTTTTGTTTTCTACCAACTGCACCTGCACCTGATGCTTCCTCCCCCATTCTATTGGTACAGTGATCAAATGTTCCTTACAAGGCAGGACAAAGACATGCTTTACAATCTCAGTTCATAGGAAAGGCTTAGAACACAATTTTTCCCACTTTGGATCTCATAGTAAGCTGTGGTTTAACAAAACCAGATAGTATTCCCTGATGCCAGATGCATGAAGAAGGAAGGGTGTGGGAACATTCAATCTTCTTATCCATCTCTAGTTGACAAAACCATGTTTTGTTGGATTTAGAAGATAATAACTAATCAGTCAGAGTTCTGTTGAATGTTTGATGCTCATTCATAGATCAGGCCATCACTCACAGGTGCAGCAAACAAATTAAAAGTATACTGTGGACCATTCTCACAGACTTCTCCCTTCCCAACATCTACTTCTTTATAGTGTTCAGTGCTTATTCAGTGGTAGTATTTCTATAGTCACAGGAGTTCCACTTATGTTGAATCAGACACGTTTCTGCTTGCATTACAAAGTTCATTCCTGAATCACAGTCATGAAACCTAGTGGCCATTTGCTACTGTAATAGTAGAGATAAAGTTTTCAGACTCTTCTTTAAAAATGAAAAGGAGAGAAAAAAAGAAGAAAGAGCTTGGATGCTGGCCAAGTGCCTACTCTTCCATGTTGCAGGGGAACCCTCTCAGATGACGCAGGAATATCAACAATGGCAAAGGCAGGGGCACAGTGGCATCAAGAAGGTGGTGGTAGAAAAGTGTAATCCTACTCTTTCTACTGGACGTATGAGTGGAGAAAAAAATGAACAGGGCTTGTCTGAATTCCACAGTGTAACATGAGCAAACTCGTATACAAGAAGCAGGACTGGTACGCCATTAGACAAGGTAAGGGAACTATCTCAAGGCAGACATCATGAGCAAAAGTCACAGCCATTCAACCATTTGGGCTATTCCCCCCAGAAGACAACGCTACATGTGACACATGACCAGTTCTGTACTGTACTCCCTAGATACTGTTCCATCGCCTATGCTGAAGTAAGATTCAGCTTCTAGTTGTGTTTGCTTCTATACATGCAGTGGGGACATCTTGTCTTTTCCCTGAAGCAGCAGGAAATTGGTCTTGACAGTAAGTTATCTTTCAAGCCTTCAGGGTTGTTCTACAGAGACAGTCTCTTTAGGTTATAGATTATTGCTCCAGATTTCCAACTCTACATATTAACTGAATTGGTACTTTATTTTATTTTTAAATTAAGATTTTCAACTCTACATATTAACTTAATGGTAACTTTAATTTTTTTAAAAAAAAATCAAGATGAGAGAACATAATTGCATATTGTATCATGTTCTTTACAGTGAATTAATTTGCTTAATTCCCTGAGTTTAATGGAGACTCCTCTGAGAAATAATTCATTCAATAGGGGATGGCAGACAGAAGATGAACTACAAATAAAAGGTTTTATGTTGCAATAAGTACAGTTTTACTAATTTCACTTTCATACCATTGTTAAGTTTAACCATCTGACTCTCTATTAATGATTATCTACCAAATAAAAATTATCCAGCCATTTTCCGTCTTGTTTGCTGAATGGCTCAGGCAGCAGCACCTAACAATAGATTTCTAAACAGAAACATACAAAGAGCCACGCTGGATCACACCAAAGACATATCCAATGCAACCTTGCTTCCACAGTAGCCAAACAGATGCCAATGGGAATCCCACAGACAGGACAGGAGTATATCAACACCATCTGACTCATGTTTCTTAATAACCAGTATTCAGAGATGCACTGCCTCTGATAAGACAGATAATGTATAGCCATGACTAGTGTTGTCTTTCCAGTTGGTTGCTATTACTAAGTCTTCTGTTAAATAATTCTGCAGTTATGTACCATGAGCCATGTTGGTATAGTATATAAATATAGTGTATAGTTAATATAGTAATTATGTTCACTAATTATTATGTTTTAAGCCTGATGCATGGCATCATAATTACACTAATATTAAATTACACTTAATTACACTAATATTAAACATTTTAATGGTTATTACATCACTGCAATAACAAAGTGCTCCCCCCATCTACCTTTGAAGCCATTGTAGCCCCACCTATAGAGGAATTTCTAAGGAGCTGGAGAGCAGGGCACTGAGCGACATGTCCAGCCCTCTTCTGTTAGTGGGACATGTGCAACAGGCAGCTGTGACAGGACCCTGCAGGGCTGAGTGTTCCAGTTTCTTAAATTTCTGAAGACTGATTCTAAATAGCCCCTATAAGATCTTAAGAGTAGGGACATATGCTTTTCTACTAATAACACAGCCATGTTTTCAGGGTCTTGAGATGTGTTTGCTATTTCTTCTGTAGAAGAATGTTGCACTGCACAGTGAGTGTTTGTGCTTGCAGAACAACTGCTTCACAATAAATAGATTGCCAGAGCCATACTCTGGAACACACCCAAATCTAGAAGATATATGTGAAAAGGAAAAACTTATACTACTAATACAATAAGGCTCCTTTTTTAACCCCAGTAACAAAAGTATTTCTGGTGAGGTAAATGTGTCCTCAATGAGAGGCCATTTTTTGGTGTCAATCTTTCATTGAGGAGATTCCAGGCCTTATCACACCATACCTCAATACCATGTTGTTCTGTTTGAATCCCAGCATTGCCATTTCCATGATGGTATCAGGTTTTGAATATTCTCTGCTGTACCCTTTCGACTTAAGTGGATGAGTAGCGTTATTGGCACCGGTGTTCCCACTGCATTACAGTGTCATTGGTGAATCTTTTCCCCTGCCTTTTCCCTAACCCCAGCTCATGGTTGGTTGGGGTTTTTTTGGGGGAAGCCATACTAGTGCAGCAACATTGTAACGTCATGATGCACCAATACACTATTGTGTTTTTGCACTGTAACACTAAAAATATTATGTTTTAAAAAGTTTAAAAAATTAACTCAAAGGAGAAATTTAAAATAAACGTGGAAAGGTGACAGATTTCAAACTTACTATGCTATGGGAGTAGCTAAAAGAGATGAAACCTGGGAACATCCACACCACGCCCACTCCTGGATCAGCTACAAATGGAAGTGATGTCAAGAAACCACACTACCATAGCTAACAGGATTGTTACAGGAAAGAGCCCTGGTAGTGCAGTGGTTAAATGCCAGTACTGCAAGCCACAAGGTTGTGAGTTTGATCCTGCCTGGCTCCAAGGTTGACTCAGCCTTCCATCCTTTTGCAGGTCGGTAAAATGAGTACCCAGCTTGTTGGGGGCATGTATAGAAATGTTTCGAAAATACATGCTATTTGTAAGTTGTTCGCCGCCTCGATCCATATGGAGAGGCGGGATACAAATAAATAATTAAAATAAAAAAATAAAGGAAAGGGAGTTATTAACGGATTATTTCCAGCATTGGAAAAGGGAGGAGTTTGAATGGATTGCAATGTGATAGCTTCTGATTAGCACTGATGATGTGTGATAGCACTAATTCAACACATTTCCATGGTGATATGCCACCTTCATGCAGTAAGGCCCTTCATTTTAGCTCTTCCACAGTGGGTGTTGTTTTCTTCCCAAAGACAAGGGACATTTTTTGTCCTAATTGTGTGAAAAATAGAAATGCCCCAATGGGAAAATGTGATGAGAGATTTTCTATCCTCAGCATTCTTTTTTATTTGCTTATGAAACAGAAATTTGAAATGGGAAGTTGTTGGAACTTGGGGAGATTGTTTACCAGTATGCAGGTAACAATGTCCTAGAAGGCCTATGTGCATGAAGTTGAGGGAACTGAAATGACCCATCCTAGTGCTTGAGGTTCAAACTAGACATAGATTGGGCAACTTTTCAAATACAAGATATCTTTACAAATGTCTTTTGCAAAGTAAGACATATGACCATCCTACTTCCAAAGAGGAACTCTGAAGTCTTACACTCAAGACAAAATAAATGCCTCATGGAAGAAGTACCTTCAACAGTGCCTTCAATTTCTTGAAAGCAACACAAAAATACACTTTCATAATTATACAATAAAACATGGCTGAGAACATTCTAGAAAGGTTCCAGAAAGTGTAGTTCTAAGAACGTTTGAAAACTTTTTTTCAGAAGTTAGGGGAAAATGAGTCCATGGATGGAACACCTAAAACATTTTATTTTGAACATGCGATTCTTCATTTTGTCATTAACAACAAAAACAGCAAGATGAGCATTATATTAATGTGATTTTGATAATTATTAATCTCATTTTGGGTAATTATTTTTACAGCATAAAACTGACAAGATCTTGGAAACACAATGGTAATTACTGGAAGTTAATAGAGCGCAGGAAATGAGCCATTAGATATATATATTGCCAATTATTTGGGGAATTTTTCCACTAATAATGAATATCTTAACACATCCAATTAAACTCAATTGGATGTGTTAAGATGTCCTTATTGTGTGTGTTCTCTCGTTAGTAGTCCTTGAAAGTTCATAATCTGCTATGCTATAAAAAGCAGTAACATTTTATATATTGTTTTATTTTTATCACAATCACTCACACACTTTGTTGGATAGACAGTGATGTTAACTCCCATCCCCAGTCTAAAAGCGGGGAGGGAGGGAGGTGGGGGGAGAGAGATAACGTGTTAACACAGTGCTATTAACTGTGTTGGCTGATATATTGGCCAGGCAAACCAGTGATGCCAGGTATACAACTGATTATGAAATGTCTGTTATATATATTTCAACTGTTAAGTAGGTATATAGATCCCGACAGGCACTCTCAATATTGGCATCTCACCAAGCCAGGTTCCCTGAGCAGTCTGTCATTCAATCTGGTCTGTTCATGAAGTAGCAATCTCTAACTAATTCCAACACAGGCCCCCTTATGCAGTCCTAGTCCATCTTCTGCCAAACCTTGCCTGTGAATTGGATCCTAGGAAGGTTCCAGTCATAGCATGTTTCACTTTGAGACAGTGAAGAAGTTCTCCAGCTGTGAAGTAATATGAATAGAGAGCAGCAGTGGCCCAACAGCATGGTGGAAGAGAAGCAAAGTTTATTAGCACCCAACAGATCTGCATCACAGCCTTTTCTTAAGATATGGAGAAGGGATGAGGAAATCTGTCAGTTTTGATTTCTCTTGTGTTTAGATTTTTTAAAACTTCAAGTTCTTTCCATCCATTTGTACGGGCTGACAAATTCTTTAAAAATGAACAGGAATGAAATTCTCTCCCATATGCACTGGACAAAGGGAAAAGGTGGAGTGGTAGAAAGGACGATGTTGTGCTTGCCTGACGTACTTCAGCATTAACATTTTTTATGTTTTTATTGCATTTTAAAAATATAAGTAAGTGGGAAGAGGGGGAAAATGATTCATAGAATATGAATGAGAGCTAAGCTTATATCATTAATATATGTTGACTATATGTCCCAAAAGATGTTTACTTGGATGAAATTGAAGCTGCAGGAGCACAGTTTAAAAGTGCCTACATTTCTATGAATATCAAATAACTTTCTAATACAAATTTAATGCAATGTACTGTATCCAATCAGTGACCACTGAGCATACTCTTATCTTATTCTATTCCCAGCACTTAGCTGAAGTGGCCAGTTTCTTTCTAAAAACCCCCAACAATGCTGCTAAATATATTACTATTAACATGGTAGGACTATTGCCCTAAAAGGTAGGTGCCAGTGCCTCCATGGGATCGTGGGGAATTATTAGCTCAAAGGAAGGCTTGAGGAGGGGGTAACATTACAAGATCTTTCCACCTATGTATAATGGTACTAATGCAGGGACACCTGTTGGAGATTAAAATAATGTTTTATTGGGGAAAATCACAAACACATACAAGGTCCAAGAATTATATAACCAGACAAGGCTAACCAAAGGAAAGGAAGGAAAAACTGGATAGTGAGAAGTTGGGGCAAAGTGGGTGATATTTACCTATGCTGAAGAGAAGAGATGTAGCAATGTGGCTCAGACAAGGGGCCTGAAGACAGTACAAGAACAGGAATTTGAGCAACAGAGAGACAGGCTGGGTCCAGCGTACTACAAGTTGTCTGGCCCACATTTAGGGTTTAAATACTCTGTTTCTGCCTTCAGGGGAAGGTGTTAATGGCTCTCTGGCAGAGCAAACAATGGAGTCTGGAATGGGCTAATGCCCTTAGCCTTAGATGACAAAGCATTCATGGGAATCATGATAGCTCCTTAATGGCTGGGCAGGTGGGGAAACTGTCATGTCCAGGGCAGAGCAGACAATTAATCAACAAGCAGCAAAGAAGGGCTGACACAAAAGGCAAGAGCATAGAAATGTTCAAACAGAGGTCAGGTTCCAGAGCAAACAAATCCAAAGGGCAAATCCAAGTCATTGTCAATCAGGCAGAAGTTCAAGGTAGTCCAGATGCAAGAGACCATGGCACAGGGCTTCAAAGATCAGTTGCTGACCCTGAAAGGAAAAGGCCAGCTGAAAGTCTTTTATCTTACTGATGCTGTTGCCACAGGTGTTCTTTCATTAGGGTTCATTTGTTACTTAAACGTACTGAATGGTGCAGTTCTGCTTTACGATGTCATCTATCTTGCACAGTGAGTGTCTGCGTTGTCTCGTCTTCTGATATTCCCCTTGCTGTTTCTTGTTATCTTCTTCTGAGCCAACTTCTGGGGAAACTCATGCTTCTGGGGAAACTTCTGCCTTGGATTCAGAATCCTCCTCCTCATAGCCAGGGTCTCCAAGGCAGGGCATGACAGAAACAAAGTGGAATTTTGGTGGGAAGAGGGAACAGGCTGATGACAATCGGTTGCTCTATTGACACAACTTTATGTGCTATTGTATTTGAAGGTTGAGTTGCTGAGGGGATATTTGCAAGCTTATTAACACCAGGGCTTACTGACTGATATGACCTGGCCAGGCTCTGAGTTCCCATCTGACCTACTTTTGCATGTGTTCAGCCAGTCCTCTTTGCAAGCATGGCTTTTCAGTCATAAAAGTATATGATTTATATTTAGTGCCAATTAAATAATGTCCATTTCCAATCATATCATGGAATAGGGGTGTATGGCATGGTAACAACAACTTAGGATGGAGCCTATCATATAGATTGTTTCAATTTGAGACAGTGGAGGAGTGCTCTGACTATCATGTAAGAATTCAGACTTATATATAAATTCAGTCTTACATGTGTATGTGCTGAACATTCATAGACCTAGGTATGGATGGAAGAATTTTTCACTTTAAGTTTCTCTCACACTTTTATTCTATTTTTTTAAAAAAGCAAGTTCTTTCTACCCCACATATATGGTGAAATTTATAAATTCTAGTAAATTCATAAATTTGGTGAATTTTTTATTAAAAATAAACCAAAACAAACTCCTCCCTAATACAGAACATCAGAGCAAGTGTGATGTAGTGGTCTGAATCCCATCTTGGCCACAAAAACCCACTAGGTGACCTTGGGCAAGTGACACTCCCAAGAAAACCCCATGATAGGTTTTTGCCTTAGGGTTATAAGTTGGAAATGACTTGAAGGCACACAGCAACAAAAACGGAGTGCAGAACACTGGACCTTAGCAGTTGAAGCTTTTCAGGGCTTCAGTTGTGCACACAGTTAGGTGGCTTAGATCTCACTGGCTTCAGTGTGATTTAAGTATCTGGAAAGTATGCAGAATCCTACTTAACCTCAACATGCAGTTTAGAGCATTTTATATTATTTTAAAAAAGTATATATGTCTACCTTTGTCTCCCCCCTTTTCTTTGTTCATCTCTTCTCCACTCTTTCTTTTTTTCATGAAATATTTTGATTTTAAAGTGTTTCCCCACTTTCTCCCTACACAGACAGCATTCAGGATGTATCGCATAAACTCATCATGGGCCTTTGCATATTATTGCTAGTGTTAACCTGCTCTAAAAAAAGGACTGTTTTTCACTTCACCAACACAAATACATACACATTATTGCTGTAGTCGCCTAATCACAGAATCAAACTAGGTGTTACAAGAGAATCAGATATGTTAGTGTTCTGCATCCTCTTTGCTCTCTGTTCTTGTCATATATGTTACAAATGCCTGATATGAAGTCAACAGATGGTACCTCTCCCTTCCAGTGACGCATCTAGCATAAACAGTGCCCAGGGCAAGCATGGCAGTTGTGCCCCTATGCTTGACAAAGCACTGCTACCGCTGTTGCAGGAAGCATTACCGCCACTATGCTCTGCCCTGCAGCCAATACATGCCTGTCCACCACTTATTTGCCAGTCTGCCCACCTGCCCATCCCAGCCCTGTTTTCACACACTCAGTCCCCAGAAAAGCCCCATGATTGGTTCACGTTAAGGTTGCCATAAGTTGGAAGTTGGAAGGCACAAGGTCCATCTAATGCAGCAGTCTCCCACTTTGGCCAACCAGATGAGTATGGAAAGCCCAGAAAGCGAAGATGATTGCAACAACATTATCCAGATCCTGCAGCGATCCACAGGAGGACACAGTCATGAAAAACCTAAGTGGGTGTTTTAGGAGTTTACATAGCAGCCAACTGCCTTAGAACTGTAGAGAACCTGGGTGGCATCTGTCATGTTTTATAGCGTATTTGCAATAAGAATGTGATGCAGCTCTTTTCTTGTTTCCACAGTGATCAGATTTGTGATTCACCACTAACAAGATACAGAGCATACGGCTAACTGCTTGCAATACAGAAGAGAAAACAGGTGACTAGCTGTCAGATTAAAATACTGGCTTATACATGGCAGACTGTGGCATCATTTGCACCGTTACTTTTCCAGGTAATAAGCTCATTTTGAAGCTGAGATTTATAGAGCAGCAAACAGTCTGCTGCCTAGACAGGAAGCAATTCACCCAGGTATATCATGTTTAGCTTTACACAACAAGATGCAGAAAATCTTAGAGACTAACCTGTAGATGAAATTCCATTTGAAGCCTATATCTAGTTTTTCTTTCATATTAATAGATTCCCTTAAAAAGGTTTCTCACAGGACTACGCAGATATCAGGAAGACTTTCCTTCTATCCTAGCCTGAAATCAATGTTTTCCCACTAATTTATGAAGTGGGATAAAGGGAACAAGACTGAACTCCTTGAGCTGAATTTCAGAGTGTCTCTTTATAAGGGTGGTTTCCAGAATATGAATCTGGTGAAAAAGAAACAACTTGCAGACTGTCTACAAGAGTTTACCAAGCAGAATAGGCTATCCTAACTAGGGATATAGTCCTCTGTAAAGTCTGCATGTGCAGATGTCCTCATTTTCTCACTTCCACGCTGATTTTTTGGCCAGTTCTATCACTTTTTATAGTTGGACAAGATACATCCTTTCCCTTTTTTTTGTTTTTGTTTTAATACACACATGGATTTGTGTGCATGCTTCAAGCTGTACATATTGTTCAAAGCATTTCCCTTATTTTCTCCAGTGTGTTTAGGTAGCGTTTTATCTGTATTTGATATGTGAACATTTTCCTAGGTGCACCTTTCAGATGTGCACATTCTTCCTTCAATTGATACATTCATCAACATGAGGATTCCAGAGTGCATACTGTAACTGCCTTGAGGACAGTCTGGAATGCACCTACTGAGACAAGTCCTTGAGAGCTCAGAGTGAAATTGGATTTCTCACAAATTCTTGTTACTAATTCACTGGATGATTCATAAGGAAAAGATAAGATAGTAATCTCTTAGTTATCCGGTTATACTCTTTTGCAAGGAGGAAGCCAGACACCATACAGTTAGGATGGCCAGGTAAATAAGTGCGTGAGACTTGCAATTCAAACACAGTGCATTTATCAGCAATGCATGTGTAGGGAGATCTTAAAGCATCAGCTATAGATCAGTGATGGAGATACTTTCACTTTTTCCTGTATTTGATCTTTTTTAAAATCTCAAATTTGTTCCATCAGAAAGACTGGATTCTGGCAAATACTTGAGAAACATATTGAAACAAAAGTCTCCTCCATTTCTACTGGCCAAATTCAACAGATACAGCAATTCCTAGCATAGTTAGGAAACAGTCGTGCCCTTCTGCCATTGTTGTTGTGGTATGACTTCAGGTTGTTTCTGACTTATGGTGGCCTTAAGGCGAAACTATCATGGGATTTTCTGGGGCTGAGAGTATGTTATGTGCCCAAAGTCACCCAGTGGATTTCTGTGGCCAAGCAGGGTCACAGTCCAACACTCAGACCACTACACCATGCTGGTTCTGACATAGAGATGTTAAAATCCCATTCTGTTATCTAGATGTTAAATTTAGACCAGTTCCATACCAATCTTGTGATGTAGATCTGTAATGGCGTTCTGGATGGCAAAAATCTGTCTATTTTAGTTTCTCTCACATATGAATTTTCTTTTAAAATCAATTTCTTTCCTTCCAAAACATGAAGTTTGTGAACAATGGTAAAGTCCTATTTTAAAAAAATTGAATTGAAAATTTCATCCACTGAGGATTCATATTTCAGTCTAATATTTGTGGGTGAGTGCAGGGAAAGAAAAAATAGGATAGTTATTCCAAACCAGAGAATGGCTTAGATCTTTTCACTAACAAAAGCAAAACCCATTTCTTACTGATCTGATGGAGGAAAACAGGTGAAAAAATGAGATCTCCAACATCGTTCTTGGCATAACAAACTCTTGGGAGAACAATAAACAACTTTTGTGCAATTCAATTCTGAATATATCCAAGAATGAGCACTAGAATCCTAGTACAGCTACTTAGTTAAGTTTGTGTAACTAAGTAGTATCTCCTGTCCTACCTGCAATCCCAACTTAAGAGCCAACTGCCAGATCGGACAAAGGAGGTTCATTCAGGTTCTCATGGGGATATGAGGAGGAGGATGTTTCTACATCCCCTCCTGCCAGCAAGCAAGACTGTGATAAGGACTTTTGACAGGGCTCCTGCTTCTGTTTTTTGTAGCCTCACTCACTGGCAGGAGAAGGTGGAAACATCCTCCTCCTTTTGTCCCAATCAGACACTGAATGGACCTCCTTTGCTTGATCTGGCAGCTGGCTGTTAAGGTGGGTACAGTAAGAGTGTGTAATCTTAGGCCATTTTTGCACAACATTACTATACTGCCATAGCAGCGAGTTGTTTCTGGGTCAAGAGCTGCTATCTCATTCCCAAGCATTGCAAAACTGCTGTATTCTACTTCCAGGAAAAAAAATCTGTTACATGCCTCCTATAGCACTTCAATCCTGTCAGCCGGCTCACCACGGTACTGTTATAGTGCTTGACAGCACTTCCAGTCATTGTGAATCCAGCAGTGGGTAGCCTGTGGGCGTGCCCAGCTTGTCCCTCCCTCAGTGACTCCCATGGGGGGTAACTTTGAAATCTATCACCTCTCCATGTTTATTTGAAAGTTCTCCTTTGAGTTAAAACTTTTTATTATTTTTTAAATACATTTTTAGGCATTATAGCATGAAAATGCAATACTGTACTGCCATGTTTAGTACAGCTTCCAAAAAACCCCCCCAAAAAACAAAAACCAACCCTCCTGACCAATCAGGGATAGTGTTGCAGGGTGAAGGTGGGGCAGGGAGTGGCCAAGGATGCTGCAGTGCATAAGGAACACTGGTGGCAATACCACTGCCTATCTGCTGAAGGCAGAAGGGTGTGGAAAACAGCATTTCTAACCCTATGGCATTGTGCAAATGGCAATGTTGGGATTGTAATGGTATATCGCACTAATGGCCTCTAGTTCGGAAATGGCCGTACTGAATACCGATCAGTGATAGATCTGTAGCTCTAGGTTACAAATCCGTAACAGCAACACAGAATACTAGACAATATTTTTAAGATGGGGTGGCTTAAGTCACATATCCCAGGCAATCATTTTTGTAATCCCTTGAGGGTCTCCCCAGTTCCAAATATATTTTTGATTTTGTTGTTACTCAAAATGCCCTCCACCCTCTGTGGGGCGTTGAGGACTATTTGTCCATGGTTCTTCCCTTGAGAAGAGGATGGTTGTTCTTCCAAAAACTGGAAGTGATTTCTAGCCACTTCTTGATTTATAAAAATGATTCTTCTTGGGATAAAACAGAATGCTGGGGTACAAATATGGTATAATTTCCCTTCATATCCCATAAATGTCACAGAGAGTTCTAAGTTTTAAAAAAAGGGGGTGTGAGTACATGCTGTATGGTGGCAGCCCTCCAAGGTCTAGTGAAGAACAAGCACGCTCCTCAGGCTTTGGATAGTTGTCTCCCTCTCTTTTAATCACTGCTGAGGACCTCACCACCTCATCCTGTCATAAAATACTTACATACTGTCATATGAAAAAGGCTCAGAGCTGCTTAAAACAGTTAACATACATCCCAGCAGCAACTGTCAGAAAAGAAGTTATAAGTGTGAGTTGAGTAACTACATTTCTGGGGAAAGATGGCAAGCTGATCTTAATGTAGAAATTACTTTGAATGACATTAGCTTAAGAAAGTAAATTCCATATGGAAACCAATCAACTTCATTGTTTTTGTTTTCTTTTACTACATAGACATTTAAAAGATGGTGTAAAACGTGCATGGGAAAAAAAAAGCCGCCCGCTAGTGCTGAGTGTGAAAGGTGCACCCAAGCCTCACACTCAAGGCCTGCCCAGTCTGACATCTCTTTGTGATCAGAACTGAACAGCCTGGGAGATCTCTGAATCAAGCCAGGGCCAGGACAAACGGGTCTGCCTCAATTCTCCCTTTCTGAGAACACAGTCTCTTCCTCACTCTTGTCCCCACTTGGCTTCTTCTTTTCAGGACTCTCCCCCTTTACTGCCTTCCCTAAATCTGCCCTTCTCCCAGATGTAAGGATCAGCCGTGATTTATATTTTCCAAGACTGTGGTACTGTTGGCACTAAGGTCAAGATGATATTATTGGTAGAGTGTATATTCCAGAATTCAGAATGAGACTCTGGGAGACTGTTATCAGGAACACAGAACTTCAAACATTTATTGTAACACTGTTGTTTTAAATGTGTCTTGTATCTAAATGTTTATAAACAGCACACCATTCTTCTCTCTCTCTCTCTTTCAATTCATTCACTACCTCTCGTACACCCAATTTCTCAGTTCTCTCTCCCACAGAGCTCTTCAAATCTCCAACCTCCCTCAAACACACCACAAATCACACTCCTCTTCAAACACACACCAGACAGTTAAAATTCGTTATTTTCCTCTTTCCACCAGCCCCTCCCCCGGGCTATCCAAGGTTCCATTTCACCAGCCAATCAGCTTAAACACTCTCAGTTGCCAAGGAGGCTCTGTGGTCAAGACCCCCTCCCATCAGGTTCGTCACAGATGGATAATCACAAGTAGCCAGTAGCAGCCAGTAGCCTCCACAGAAGTAATATAGATCTTTACCATCTGAAACTCATATGCCAATTTCCAAGGCAATACTTTATCATCGTGACAGAATTTGAGAAAGCAGAAAAAAACAACCAAAGAGCCCATGCCATTATGAATGCTCTGTATTCTACATTCATCTGAGAGAATGGAGATGGGAGGGGAAGAACAGAATTCAAACTTTATTTTATTACCCTGCATATACACTTCAGTGATCAGAAATGAAAATCCACCCTCTACACATTTAAATGCTTTAAACAGCACACAACTCATTTTCTTTAAGAAAATAAAACAAAATGTTCTTATCATTGAAAAACAAATTAGCATCACACCTAATTAATGTTACAGTGTGTACAAAGAAGATTCTTCAGGATAAATGATGGGAGATCTGATGGAAGGTTATAAAATTATGCATAGTATAGAGCATGTAGATGGAGATTTTCTCTCCCTTTTTTGTAATATCAGAACCGTGGGTTGTCCAATGAAGTAAGTGGTGGTAGAATCAGAATTGACAGAAGTATGTGCTCCTTCAGTTAACAGTGCTTTTGGTTTCAGAAGTTGTGACGACCACAGATGTGGACATATTTAGAAAGAGAGTATACAAATTCATTGACGATAAGGCTATCAGTGGCTACTAGTCAAGGTTGCTATACGCTGCTTCCAGGATCAGAAGCAATCTCCTGAGAATCAGAGTAGATATTAATGTCAATGTGTGATGACAGCCAGCATGATGCAATGATTTGAGTGTTGGATTACAACCCTGAAGAAAGGGTTCAATTCCCTGTTCAGCTATGGAAACTCCCTGGGTGACTTTGGGCACGTCACACACTCTCAGCCCCAGAAAAACCCTTGACAGGTTTGCTTTAGGGTTACCATAA